>VYXH01000773.1:224383-270383 GCA_013397275.1 Burhinus bistriatus | reverse complement strand
ACCCTAGTCCCACTAAGCCCCCCCTCACCCCCCCAGCACTACCTGACCTGCTTCAGCGGCACCATTGCTGTTCCCTTCCTGCTGGCTGAGAGCCTGTGTGTGGGCAAGGACCAGCTCACTGTCAGCTACCTGATTGGCACCATTTTCACCTGCGTTGGCATCACCACCCTCATCCAGACCACTGTGGGCATCAGGTAGAGCTGCAGCCCTGGCGGGGACCCCCCCTGCCAGTCCCCAGGCCGTGGGCACAGGCATCCCCTCTCGTCCCCCTCCAGGCTGCCCCTCTTCCAGGCAAGTGCACTGGCCTTCCTTGTCCCTGCCAAGTCCATCCTGGCTCTGGAGAAGTGGCAATGCCCACCTGAAGGTGAGGGCAGAAGGGGGTGCAGGGGGGTGTCCAGCTGCTCCACCCCCAACCCCAGGGACCACCTCACCCCCCCTCTGTCCCCAGAGCAGATCTACGGCAACTGGGCACTGCCGCTCAACACCTCCCACGTCTGGCAGCCCCGCATGCGAGAGGTATGCCCCGCCGCCACCCCTGGGGGACCACAAAATCCCCAGCGGGGTGCTGAACCTCTCTCTCTTCCCCCTGCCCCCCTTTCCTCCATGCCCTGCAGATCCAGGGGGCCATCGTGGTGTCCAGCCTGGTGGAGGTGGCTATTGGGCTGCTGGGGCTCCCTGGGGCACTGCTCAGCTACATCGGGCCGCTGACCGTCACCCCGACCGTCTCCCTCATTGGGCTCTCCGTTTTCCAGGCGGCCGGCGAGCGGGCCGGCTCCCACTGGGGCATCGCCGCACTGTATGGCATGGGGATGTGGATGGGGGACAAGGGGGTAGGGGTGTCCCCACATGGAGCCAGAAGTATGCTGGGAGCATGAGAGACCTTGTGTCTCTCTCTCTCTCCCCCCCAGGACCATCTTCCTGATCATCCTGTTTGCCCAGTACCTGCGGCACATCACCATTTGCCTGCCTGGCTACCGGCGGGGCCGCGGTTTCGTCCTGCTCCACATCCAGATCTTCAAGATGTTCCCGGTAGGGACTGGCCGAGAGCTGCCGGGTCCTGGAGGAAGGGTTTGTGTCCCAGAAATCCCCGCTTTCTCCATGCATAGGTTTGCAAGTGATGTGGGGGTGCGTCCCCGGTCTCTGCCTCCACAGATCATCATGGCCATCATGGTGGTGTGGCTGCTCTGCTATGTGCTGACGTGCACCGACGTCTTCCCCAGCCAGCCCGAGGCGTATGGCTACAAGGCCAGGACAGATGCCCGGGGCGAGATCCTGTCCGTGGCACCCTGGTTTCGGGTCCCCTACCCCTGTGAGTGCCAGGCAGCCCTGTGGCGCACAGGTTCCCCCTGATACCCCTTCGCCCTGGGGGATGCGAGGTTCTGGCGCAGCATCGGGGGGCTGGGGAGCACCCAAGGGAGGGGGCCCCAAAGCGGCACCACTGAGCACCGGAGGGGTGCGGGTCCCAAGGTGGTCCCCATCCTGACACCCTGCTCTGCCCCCCGGGCAGGCCAGTGGGGTCTGCCCACGGTGACCTCAGCGGCCGTGCTGGGCATGTTCAGCGCCACACTGGCAGGCATCATCGAGTCCATCGGGGACTACTACTCTTGCGCCCGGCTGGCGGGAGCCCCCCCGCCCCCCGTGCATGCCATTAACAGGTACAGCCAGCTGGCCCTGCCAGTCCCCTGCCCATGCCATGGCATCCCTGGGCATCCCCCTGATGCCACATCGTGGCATCACCGGGCAGGGATGCTGCGGGAGAGCAGCAGCAGGAACCAGCCTGCTGGTGTTGTTCCCCAGGGGCATTTTCACCGAAGGCATCTCCTGCATCATCGCGGGGCTGCTGGGAACCGGCAACGGCTCCACCTCCTCCAGCCCCAACATCGGCGTCCTGGGCATCACGAAGGTACTTGGGGCCAGGGAGGGGTCCCATCTTGGTCGGGGAGGGGACAGGTGCCATCACCCACTGCTGGTCTCCCCATGCAGGTGGGGAGCAGGAGGGTGATACAGTGCGGGGCCGGCATCATGCTCGTGTTGGGGACCATCGGCAAGTTCACGGCGCTGTTTGCCTCCCTGCCTGACCCCATCCTTGGAGGGATGTTCTGCACCTTATTCGGTAACCACAGCACAGTCAAACCCGGGATGCTGTTACCGTCAGCCATGTGGGATTCAGGGGCTGGCGTGCCTGAGGGATGCAGGGCAGGCTGCGAGGGTTTGGGGTTGGGTTTGAACACCCTTCGCTGCCTTTATGGGCAGCCCACCCCAATGCCCGGCTCCTGGCAGGCAGCGTGGGCATCCCTGCCTGCCGCAACCTGGCCGCTGTCTCTGCTGGCAGGCATGATCACGGCTGTTGGCCTCTCCAACCTGCAGTTCGTCAACATGAACTCCTCCCGCAACCTCTTTGTGCTGGGCTTTGCCATGTTTTTCGGGCTGATGCTGCCAAACTACCTGGATTCCCACCCCAAGGCCATTAACACAGGTACCCCACCTGCCACGAAATGCCACGATTTTGGATGTTTTAGGCAGATCTTGCAGGTGCTTGCCCACCCTGGGTAAGCAACAATTAATTAAGCAAATCCAGCTTATCGCAGCACACCCTGGTTCAGTCCCCGTGCTCTCACAGGTGTCCCCGAGCTGGACCAGATACTGACAGTGCTGCTAACGACGGAGATGTTCGTTGGGGGGACCATCGCCTTCGTCCTGGACAACACCATCCCAGGTAATTAAAGTAGATGGAGCTGGGGAGAGGAAGCAGGGGGGGTTTGGAAGCAGATTTATTTTGATTTAGAGCTGCCAACGGGGATTGGAGGGTGAGGCGGGGGGTGATGCTGGGCATCCCGGCTGTGGGAAGGCGGGGTCCAGGGTCTCTCTCGGCCAACATGGCACCGGCTGCCGCAGGGACACAGGAGGAGCGAGGGCTGGTGCAGTGGAAGGCAGGTGCGCACTCGGACAGCACGGCGAGCGCCAGCCTGAGGAGCTATGACTTCCCCTTCGGCATGAGGGCAGTGAGGAGGAGCCGGTGGCTGAAGCACATGCCCATCTGCCCGGTGTTCACCGGGTTTAAGGCCCAGGTGAGGGGCAGCATGGCGGCAGCCGCGGAGGTGCAGGATGCCGCGGATGGGCTCTCCGTGTGCACGAAGGTCTGAGCAAGGGGAGGGCTCATGCCCCTGGCACCAGAGAAGCTGAGCCGAGCTCCCGCAGGTGCTGTTGGAGTTTGTTAGCAGCTGGCAAGTCCAAAGGCAAGGCTTCTGGTGCTCGTCCCAAACACAGGGCTAGGGAATCTCAAAGGTGCCTTTCGGGGACATCCCCTGCTCCCAGAGTGCCTGCCTGGGGACCGCCAACCCGCTGTCATTGCTTCACCTCAAGCTTTAGCTGGTTGAGAGTCGTTTGGCACTTGCTGAAGCTCATTAGCCACCATCGGAGCCAGCCAGAGACCCCAGAGCCACAAACTCCCAGCCGAGGCCACAAACTTTCACACCGTGCCCTCGGCTTCAGCAGGGCTACCTGGCGGCTGAAGCAAGCTCTGTGCAGGGTACAGTATCCAGACCAGCATTAGGATGCCTATTTTCAGATCATACCTTAAAAATAAAATAAAAAAATTCAAACCCACTTGCCCTGCTAAGTGTCTTCACAGCATCCTGCACCACTCCCTCGTCCCTTCTGTACTGCAGCTTTCCATACCCTCTCCTGGGCTGCCCAACATGGCAACAGGCTGGATTTTGCCCAGCCCCAGCTCCAGCGTGCTCAGTGGGCTTCCACCCGAACCCAGCTGCAGGGAGAGGGGGGAGATGGTCCAGCACAAGCCCTTGGCAAACCTGTCCTGCTTTGGGGAGCACAGGACAGCCAGCTCCGTCCTGGCTGCCCCGGCCAAGCGCTGCCTCATGCAGCCGGTTGGTTTCCAGGCAGCTGGTGGCCCCGTTGCCAACAGTGAAGCCCATTTCTGGGATTGAGTTCAGCAGCAAAATGCCCAAGATGAAGAAGCCAGTGTTGCATGACCCTGTGACAATCTGTCTGCGCTGGCACAATGGCACGGCCATGCTCTCACTCCCCAGCCTGAGCTGGACAGCAGAAGTGAGAAAACCCACGGGTTGGGACAAAAACAGTTCAGCAAGTGAAGAGGGGGAAAATAACCCAACTACCCAAAATCCCCAAGTGACGCAAATGCAATCGCTTACCACCTCGCACAAGCACAGCGATGCCCAGCCAGGCTCTGAGCAGCGGAAAGCCCCCTCTCCCCACCTGCTGTTCCAGTCCTATTGCTGAGCACAAGGTTACATGGTGCACAACACCCTCTTGGTCAGCTGGGTCCCCTCCCAGCTTCTTGCTCACCCCCAGGCTCCTCGCTGGGGCCAGAGCAAGAGAAAAGACAGAGCCCGGCCACTGTGCCAGCACTGTTCAGCAGCCAGAACACTAGCGAGCCATCCTCACAAACCCCGCAGGCAGCGCAGCAGGGCTGGGGTGGAGATGGGCAGCTACGTCCCAGCAGAAACCATGGGGAAGTTCTCCTCTCCAGCAAACCTCCCCATCTTATACAGTCATCTGGGATACGGTAGGGAAAAAAACCAACCCAAAGAACCGTAACAGCAGCCGTTTCACAACAAGCTGGCTCCTAGCAGCAGCATTCAGTTGCCAGTCACCCTGAGCTAATCACAGTCAGGTCAAACACCAACAAGCAACTTCTGCCAGCTGCGCAGAGGCTCTCCAGTGAAACTCCCACTCCAGCTAAAAATAAGCTGGGGCACAGTAGCATGTTATTTCCTGACCTTCTGTCTTTAGATGCTGCAGTCTAAACTATTTCCAAGTCAGTGGAAGCACTGGGATAATTTCGCTGCTTCAAGGAAGGCCAGCAGATCTCAGGTGAGGAAGGGGGAAGGCAATACTCAGTAAGGAGCCCAGGATAATTGCAATTAACCTTTCACAGAGCACCAGATTAAGGAGTTGGTCCGAGCGACTTCCTCCCAGAGGGGTTCCTCTGCCTGGAGCAAGACCCACACAGCTGGGCAGTTACACTGTAGGCCAACACCTGTGTAAAGGCTCACTCTTCCCCCCCTGCAGCACTGCATCTTTTCTGAAGTGTTTCCATTCAGTTTAATCAGAGGCTGATTAATTGCAAGGCGGGGCAAAGTCATGAAGCCAAGAGTGGGTCAGATTCATAGGGGAGGACTCGCCCACACCCTCCAGCGGCGCTCTCAGGTTTATGGGACCAACAGCAGCCCAGCTCCACCAGTACTGTGCCAAAGCCTCCGACAGCATGCGCCAGACAGGGCTTTATATAGTGCCATCAGCTGTTAACGAGGACTGCCCGTGCTGCCAGCCGCAGCAGAGCTGAACCAGGATTAGCAGTGGTGAGAAGGAAGGAAAATATGCCCAGGCAAGCACAAACAGCAGGAGGAAAGAAAGAAAAGAGCACTCAGAGTCCAACCTCGGGATAAGTACTTCAGGCTATTGCGTTACAAACAACCTTACAGGCACTGTATCCAGAATGTCACCCCTGTCCTCTGCACGCTGCCAAGTGAGTTTTCATGTGAGATGCATATTCATGAGACAGCCACCACATCAGTTCTACTATTATTTATTTTTTTAAATATTTTTGAAAAAATATAATTTTTTTACAATATTTTCAACTTAAACACTATTCACACTGAACACGTATGGCAGCTTAACCTACCCGAATATGAAGTTTAAGAAGCCAAAACTGTTCTAGCTTTATTAAAAGAAAAAAAAAAAGTCCTTGTGCTGTAGACTATTGTGTAGTGATGATTAAACAAAGCAAGGGAAAAGCACCACTCAAATCACTAATGCTAGGGTTTTCTTGGTTAAATCCAGCTATAATAAAGTCGTATGCTAAAGTTACATAGGCAATGCTATGTAGGTGTCTGGGTTCTTGGAAGAAATTGTGATGAAACTCACATCTTCTTTAACGTCATTCGGAAGTGAAACATTTCTAACGTGATAACATACTGCAAAGTACAGGGAATTTCTTCCTTCCGATAGCTTGGGTGTTAGTTCGGCAGCTGAGATCTACGACTCTGTACAGGTCTGTAAAATTTCATTAAAGCTCATGCTGTTTAAAAGGAGCATGAAGTTTTTTAAGGGGAAAAATTAACATTAGTAACAATACTGATATTTCAAAGGAAAGTTAGCTAATTTGCCTAACAATCAGATCTCCTTGCTTTCATTTTGAAGTTAAGGCATTATCAGGTGCAAACTAGCACCAGTTAACACATCTTTAGTTAAAACCAGACCATCCATAGCAAATTCCAAGTCCTATTTAAAAAGACAGAGTCTGCAGAAGGTTTTATAAACGTGGTACTTTGTCTCAACTTGACTGGTGCTTCTTACCTCACTGTCTCCTTTGCAGAGAGCCAGGGCCCAATTATGTTTCCATTGAACTTTTGACAGATTTACTTAGTAACAGTCTCAGCACTTTTATTGAGCATGCAAGACTAACAAAACTTTGGCAATGCATAAGTGTAACACAGTGACAAGAAGAGAGAGCTTTTACAATTAAATCTTCTAATACTGGCTTCACAGTGTGGAAATTGTGCTACATCCACCAAGAGAGGGCCCAGTCTACTCAAATATTTAAGTACTTCACCCCAGGAACAAACTCCTTTGCGTTTGGATTCAGATTACTCTTGACCTGAGAAAGGGAAAAACAGAAGTCTAGTTAAATCATCATTTTCATCTTCCATCTTCAAGCTGAATACAATTCTAGGTGGATAGCATTAGGAACAGTTTACAGATTTTGAGTAACAGTCAGGTATATTATATGGTTTTTGCATATACCAAAAGTCTTTATAATCACCAGCAACGCCCACTCCTCTGTGCTAGTACCTGAATTATCCATCCTTCCTTAGCACCACCTGGATGTTTCATTCTGGTAAGGGCTCAAGGGAATAAGAAACAAGAAAACCACAGAGCATGCATCAAGTACAGCAACTTTGATTAATGCTGAAATAGCTTTTTCTGAAGTTGAGCTGTTAAAACGTGCCACAAGGTTATTAAATCTTGCTTATTTAAGCAAGAGGAGACTTGTTCCAGGAACATAAGCCACTTCTAAGAATTTAACGTATATGAGCACCGTATTGATTTTTAAAACTCCTCTGACTACCCTGTCCTCCAACTTGGCAAGCAGCTGCTCTACAATGTCCTGCAGTTACAGGTGGGCAGCCAGCATCTCCAAAATGAGCTCTTTCTCAAAGAAATGGAGGATTAGGCTTTTGTTTTCAATTGAGTCCAAAACAGCTGTCTGCAGCTGCTTAAGCTTTTAAGTAACAAAAAACTGCTTAAGCTTATCAGTAACTTCGTATTTTGTTAGGGAAAGTATGCACACCCTGCCCTCTCCTTTTAATTAAGCTCTGGACAGAAGTCACACAGCAAGAAATGGGGAAATAATCTTAGTTTAGCTGCTTTCTTTGTCCTTAGGATTTCTACAAAGAGATTGCTATGGTTCGTATGATCCAAACCAGATGGGAGAACATGGCCTGTACCTACCCAACACGAAAGTGTTGACAGATGCCAAATTAAACTTTTGCAGTCCTGTCAACAAATGGGACTTTACAGGGTCAGCCTGCTTCGCTCACTGCCTTTCTTTCACAACATAGCATGCATAGCCAAAGCCACTTGAATTTATGCCATGTGCTAGGGGGGCATCATGAAGAAAACCACTGCACAAGTCTCGTCACCTGAGGAAACATCCCTTACCCAACCGCTCCACATTTCCCCCTCCACCATAGTCAGGCACTGTTTAAGCATCTCTGGCCTATGTGTAAAGGATTTTCTCTTGCCGTTATCAGCAACAAAAATCAGCCTTGGACAAAGAGAGATGTCAAGCCTTAGAAATATGATGAGAAACTGAATTTACCACCAGATCCTCCAGTGATGAACTGTCACTGATAACAAGGTCATTGAACTGGTCCTGGATTTGATCCATTGTTTGTGGGAGATCACGGGCTGGAATAAACCATTCGTGCTCCTCCTCTTCTTCCAGCATCTCCTGGAAACAGCGCTCAATAAATTCTTCTTCCCACAACTCCTCTTCGATCTATACAATGAGAAGAAACAGCTTCATCAACAAGCTTAGTGAGACTTGTGTCTTCATTCCAGTTTGTGCACCTAGCTGACCTTCTTTCTAGCTACACAGTAGGACTTCCAGCAGAACACCATGCTTGCGCTGCAGGAAGGCAGGCAGCTCTTTTTTTTTTTTTAATGTTGAAAAGTGCTTTGCCCCAGGAACTTGGGCAGCAGTTAAAAAGGGCTGGAGAACCCCCCAACCCTAGTTGTTTCATTTGCAGCTTGTTAGGAGCTCAAGGAGAAGGCAAACATTAGTTCCAAGTGAAAATTTTAGCTGTACCAACTAGTCTGGACTGAACTCACTGCACGTATGAGGAAGGGAACCAGGGATAACGCATGCAACCAGGAACACTCCCTAGGAAAGTGTCCTACAGGATTCTTGGGGAAAAAAATAACCACTGCCTGTCACTTGGAACAAGCAGCATCTACTTGGCTGTAGATTATGCGTTCACGCAATGTAGTTCTCCTAAGGCACTCTACATGATCTTAGCAGATGTTCAGAATGCTGACCTGCTGTACTATAAGCAGGACAAATCAACCGATGCAAAACTGACATGCACTGCAGAGATTAAAGGAAAGTTTTGCTTGGTTGTTCAGTAAAAAAGCTTTGGATGGAGCTCATCCTGACAAATTTTCCATGTCCTGCATTGCAGTACTTAAGAGTGGAAAGCAGGGAAACAGAAGCTGGTGTGAATGACTTGCCAGACACAAGGGAGCGGAAAAATTACTCGGGACAGATTTAAAAGTTCACTCAATGGAAGCTCAAACAAGTTTTCCTATCTATCCTTCACTCTGAAATCAAACACATACTCGATCCTCGAGTGGAAGTTCAGTAACATACCACAAACACCAAAGAAGTTCATGCTGGAACTCAGCATTCCTGTAAAATCTAGGTCTCCTAGGTGCCCCTTGGGGCTAACACACTCACCAGCTCACTTGGTGCTCAAGATGCACAGCTTCTGGGGAACAGGGAGTCATCACCATGTGCTCTAAGCCACTGGTGAGATAATGCAAACCCTGCATGAAACACCAACTTCCTGATTTCCCCAGTAAGGCACTCCAGCAAGGACAGCGGTATCCAATCAATCCTTCTTGTGAGGCACTGTCTCTGTCCTGCATGCGAGTAGAAGGCAGCCATGGGCACGCAGCCACAAGCTAGTATTACAGCAGGGTTGCCCAGCTCCAGGTTTTTTGTTACGTGGGTGTACACCTACGGGTGCCTCTAATGGCAGCTCCAGAAGTATTAAATAACATCTAATTCCTCAAACATCTTGAAATTCATATTGACCATTTGTATTTTCCAGCCCAAGTTTAACTTGTTCAGGTTCCCACAGAGAGATGTGCCTGCAGCACCAGGCAACCAGGCTGCCACACAGTGTTTGCCTGCCTGAATAAGACCATTCTCCCCTCATGCTCCCATCATTTCTCTTCTCCAAAAGTGGAGTCTGTACCTGAAAAATAGTTTATACACAGCGCAACTCTCAGCTCCTTCCCCAGGAACTGCGCATCCCGTATGCTACCTACAGTACAGTCCCCAGCAGGAAAAACCCACCAAACAGGAAACAACACTGAGACCATCCTGGCATATGCACAAGGGAATTCAGATTTTGTGAGCAATCTGTATTTCAGATTAGCTTTGTGCCCTGCTGGCACCCTCGAGAGAGAGCAGCAGACGTATCCTATTTCAGAAGCTCCAACTTCAGCACAGCCATACTGTGCTGGAGTGCAGAGAAAGCAGCTACTTGAGTAAAAAGATCAAGTTTTGATTAAGAAAGGGGTGGCAGAAAGAGGCAGGCTGTTCCCAGCCTCCACAGGAGAGAAAACTGTCCAGATGCAAGGTGAAAGACGAAATGAAGGCTCCCATCCAACCTGATTGCAAGGGCCAGCTGTAAGA
This sequence comes from Burhinus bistriatus, assembly GCA_013397275.1. Lineage (NCBI taxonomy): Eukaryota > Metazoa > Chordata > Aves > Charadriiformes > Burhinidae > Burhinus > Burhinus bistriatus. Next base: position 260,416 of record VYXH01000773.1, on the reverse strand, counting down.
CACTTAAGTATTAAGCAACAAACAGGACTGCCACCCAACAGCTTTGTCCACCAACTCCCTTCGGAACAGCCGCCCTGTTGACAAGGCAGGCATGCAGCCGGACATATCCAGTTCAGAATCACAGCAGCCAGCATGTTTGCACATGTAAAACCTCTGCAGTTCAGCAGCCTAGCAAGCTCCATCCCTTCCAAAGTGCCACATAAAGTCTGCCAACTATTTTTCTATTCCCTCCCTCCTGCAGAAGTAGGGAATTAATGGATGCATTAGAACATGCCACACTTCCCATATTTTCCATCAAGATTACAGAAAACAAGTATTTATTGCCAGAGAAACCGAAACCTGTCTGTTCCCCAGGATTATTCTAGCAAGCCTACCTAAAAATCTCATCTCTAAAGGATTCCCAGCCTTGTACCCTGGTTGCTAAGCCACAGCACCTCTCCCTTCAGCTAGAAAATGGTAAAGCACATCACAAGCATTTATAGAGGTAAATGACTTGCCTGCCTGTTAAATTCCTCTTCGTTTTCCATCCACATGTACTCCGCAAAGGGATTGTCATCTTCATGAGAATGACCATTTATAATCACATCTTCACTGATGATGCTTGGGCTAGTACTGCTGCGACTTGGATCTTTCATGGCTGCGTCTTTGATTTGAAGTCTGCAATTAAGACACGCAGTAATTAAAGATGTGCAGATTCGCTCATCACCCTGTTTCTGCATAAGCCCGGCCCAAGGGAAGGCTGCAACTGAAGGCTGTAGGTAGCCTGACTGTGACTGGAGCACAGGAGCTCTGCTCATTGCCAACAAGTAAAAATGTATCAGAAACACCGTTTCCATTGTATGCAGATCCAAGTGACTAATTTCCCAAATTAAACCTCACCAAACGCCCAGCACCAAGGCCAATGAAAAGCCACAGGAAAAATGAGGAAGCATGCGTACTTGCCAGTAGTGAAGTATTTAAGGAAACGTTCAAGAAACAAAAGGAAAATTTGTTTTCCAAAATACTGTTAAAGCTCACACCTGAGCCTCGGCAAACTCCCCTGGAAATGAACTGCCCAGAGCCCGCACTGTTTCAGAGGTGGTGAGCAACACTTCAGGGGGATTTCCAAGGATACCCATTGCAGGGGAAACTTTGGTGTGACTTTTAGCCTACCTAAATTCAGTTACAGGACGTTCTACATGATAGCGTGAACCAGCTTTCATGGCCATTTCACTGCTGAGAAACCTTGCAAGAGAGGCAGAAACCATTATGCAGCAATTACTCACAGAACCAATTTGGCACAACAGTTGTTACAGCTACCTCATTAGCAAAAGCCCACTGATTAAGAAGCTTCAGGTAAAGACTAACATCATAAGGCACTGGAAGACAGTACGTGCTTGCCTCTCATCCCACTTCATTAATATGGACTAACTCATGTCTGGAGAGTATTCAACATTTCTGCATGTCCATGATACGTGATATCACGACGTCCTGAACTCAAGGAATGAAGGCACAGTTGGCAAGTGTGTTTTGCTCCACCTAACCACAATTAAAGCAGGACAAAACCTCAATTTGGTCTGAATCCTTGTCATAAGGATGGTATTGCAGCCTGTCCGTCAGCTTTGTAAGCCGATGTGAAGCTTGTATCTCTGAGTCCAGAGACCCAAGTCTGCTCAGAGCCCAGGTTGTAATTAAAAATCTTATTTGTTGTTGCAAAGTAAATGAGACAATGCTGCTGTTTTTCCTATACCATGCTTAAGTACAGATACCAATACTGGAAAAGCTGAGTATTTTTAGATACTAATACTGGCAATGTGAATTATTTTTTTAACAGTATATAAAGCATGTGAGGCAATGAGCTAAAAAAAAATAATCAAACGGATATTGTTCTAGTGCTAAAAATTCACAATGAAATGATGCAGCACTGAGTGAAAATATTTTTATTTCATTCTCAAATCAAAGTTGTAACTCACTGTCTGCATATCAAAAATGACTTATTTGGAGAAGAGGGTATCAAAATATAGCCTCCATTATTATTAGAGTACAAAGGCTTATCACATAGCAGCTCATATTTTCTCTTTATGTTTCAGTTGGTCCTATTATCTATGGAATTAATGCAAGTTTTGGTTCAAAATGTATTCTTGATAATACCAGGTCAAAGGCTTGTCACATCCAAAGGATCAATTAAGAAAAGCACAAAGAAAAAGGAACTTGCCTGGTTTGCTCTAGTCAAGGTTTTTAAATCAAAGGCAAACCAAGTACGGAAGTCACTTTAGCTCCCCAGGAAGTACAACAAATGAGACCAGAAACCGGGTATTCTAGCAAGAGAAAACAGGTTCTTTTTGATGTCCTTTCAAAACAAACTTGCAAAGGATTACTGGCAGTATTTAACATAAAACAGGAAAAGACATTGCATTTAACACCCCAATTCAAGCTTGAAATTGCTTTAAGCAACTTCAGCTGTTCACAAGCTAACAAACAGGACAGACTAAAAGAAATAAAAGACCTCTGAGTCTAAAAAAGCCTAATTTCTTTTTTCCTGGCAAGCATTTTCACCTTTTTTTTTTTTTGTGCGTGTGGAGTGAATCTTGATACTAATATTCAACTGAGCTTTCTGCACCCCAACAATGTGCACCACAGGTGAATAACTCTGCATTAGCAGTGTAATGTACTCAGGCCAAATTCCAGGCAACTTCTGTACAAGGACAACTGCAGCCAGACAAGTCCATGAAGGTAAAAATAATAACTAAACCACCCCCAGTTGTTTGCATAAAAGCTTGAAAGGTTAATTTGTTCAATCAGGAGCTGATTTTCCAATTTCTTAAATGTTCCCATGAACAGAAGCTATTTGCTTTAGGAGGGAGGCAACAGAAGTTCAGTGTTTCACATTTGGACTGAAACAACTTTTTCCATTACTGCCCAAGGACGACGTGGATGATTATCTTCAAGAAAGATCCCAGGCTCAACCTGAACATCTGAAGTTTATCTGATGAAGCCCTAGGTCCGCTAATGTTTTCCCACAGGAAAATGTGCAAAAAACACTTATCCTGCACGAACAGTTAGGAAGTCCCAGGCCAGTCCCTTACTCACAGTACTCCTTGTAATTTGATTTTCTGCAACTTGTAATAAAATATACGGTATATGGAGCTTTCCATTTCACAGTTTCAAGATACAAACCAGTTGGCTTTCTGTGCTCATTTGTGAGGACAAGGTTAGTCCTGTTTCACCAGCATTAAATACAGGTTTTTTCATCATGAGCTACAGGCAATTCTGAGGAGGCGAGCGAAATGGCACTTTAGTCTTGCAAAAAGTCACAATCTAAGAAGGCTGCTGCAGAAAATAAGCCAGAGTGACAGGCTACACTACTGCCATGAATAAAAATAATCCATTTTCCATCTGGGAGTAGGTGGAAAGCAGAGGATCTCAAAGCTCCTTACACTAGAAGAAGAAATATAACATTAGCAGGGCTAAGGAATGGAAAATATGGAGAAATCTACCACAGTGACTGGAGAGCCTACAACAAATTATTCTGGGATTTTGGCAAGGGGTGGGGGTGATGCAGGAAGAACAGTATAACTGCATCTGGAAAGACACTAAAACCCACGATTTTTGTGTCAGGAATGAAGTCAGAAACTAAAAATCCTGTAACAGGACTTTCATTTAACTCAGTGTTTTCTGTATGAAATGTGGAACTCTTTACTCCAGAACATCATTAAGGTCCATTAATTTACCCGTTTCTCTGAACTCTGCTACATTTATAACAATGAATAGCTAGCTACACAACCATCATTAAAATTCAAAGCTTCGTGATTGAAGATTTTGCATTTAAACCCCAATCACGAAGGAAGATTATCTAAGGCCTACTTCAGAAGATAAGGTCAATGGGCCTAATTCCATATACCAAAACGCAGGTCCTTANAGCGGCTCTGCCGGGCCCGGCGGGGGACCGGGAACCCCTCGGAGGGGGCAGGGTTTGCACCCAAACCCCTTTTCACGGTAACAGCGAGAGCCGCCGCCCGCCCAGCCGCTGCGTTTCGGCGGGAACCGGGCGACCCCGCCGGGCCGCGGGGTGAAGCTCAGCTCCGCCGACACCATGGCGGCGAGGGAGGCGGGGCGGCCTCTACCGCTCCGCGCCAGATAAACACCCTGCCACCAGGTNGAATCTTGATACTAATATTCAACTGAGCTTTCTGCACCCCAACAATGTGCACCACAGGTGAATAACTCTGCATTAGCAGTGTAATGTACTCAGGCCAAATTCCAGGCAACTTCTGTACAAGGACAACTGCAGCCAGACAAGTCCATGAAGGTAAAAATAATAACTAAACCACCCCCAGTTGTTTGCATAAAAGCTTGAAAGGTTAATTTGTTCAATCAGGAGCTGATTTTCCAATTTCTTAAATGTTCCCATGAACAGAAGCTATTTGCTTTAGGAGGGAGGCAACAGAAGTTCAGTGTTTCACATTTGGACTGAAACAACTTTTTCCATTACTGCCCAAGGACGACGTGGATGATTATCTTCAAGAAAGATCCCAGGCTCAACCTGAACATCTGAAGTTTATCTGATGAAGCCCTAGGTCCGCTAATGTTTTCCCACAGGAAAATGTGCAAAAAACACTTATCCTGCACGAACAGTTAGGAAGTCCCAGGCCAGTCCCTTACTCACAGTACTCCTTGTAATTTGATTTTCTGCAACTTGTAATAAAATATACGGTATATGGAGCTTTCCATTTCACAGTTTCAAGATACAAACCAGTTGGCTTTCTGTGCTCATTTGTGAGGACAAGGTTAGTCCTGTTTCACCAGCATTAAATACAGGTTTTTTCATCATGAGCTACAGGCAATTCTGAGGAGGCGAGCGAAATGGCACTTTAGTCTTGCAAAAAGTCACAATCTAAGAAGGCTGCTGCAGAAAATAAGCCAGAGTGACAGGCTACACTACTGCCATGAATAAAAATAATCCATTTTCCATCTGGGAGTAGGTGGAAAGCAGAGGATCTCAAAGCTCCTTACACTAGAAGAAGAAATATAACATTAGCAGGGCTAAGGAATGGAAAATATGGAGAAATCTACCACAGTGACTGGAGAGCCTACAACAAATTATTCTGGGATTTTGGCAAGGGGTGGGGGTGATGCAGGAAGAACAGTATAACTGCATCTGGAAAGACACTAAAACCCACGATTTTTGTGTCAGGAATGAAGTCAGAAACTAAAAATCCTGTAACAGGACTTTCATTTAACTCAGTGTTTTCTGTATGAAATGTGGAACTCTTTACTCCAGAACATCATTAAGGTCCATTAATTTACCCGTTTCTCTGAACTCTGCTACATTTATAACAATGAATAGCTAGCTACACAACCATCATTAAAATTCAAAGCTTCGTGATTGAAGATTTTGCATTTAAACCCCAATCACGAAGGAAGATTATCTAAGGCCTACTTCAGAAGATAAGGTCAATGGGCCTAATTCCATATACCAAAACGCAGGTCCTTACCCTTGATTAAAAAAAAAAAAAAGGAAAGAATTAAGGTATTTTCTTCAAGCATCCAAAAGCAACACAGCATATTGGGATTTTAGCAGCAGCTGAAATTTAAGCAAAGCTGTTTTGGTGCAGCAGGGAGTGCTTTGAACTTCGGCAGAAGATGGTGTTATTTGTGTATTAACTAGTGATTACTCTTGTGAGTCAGGAGCGCTGGCCGAGTTTCTTGTTATCAAATTAGATTAGCAAGCAGCAGTTATCAAGTGAACTGATTATACTCCGCATAATAAATAGATTTCTTCATCAAATTCATGACGGATGCCAATGCTATCCGATATAAACACTTCAAAGCGTTGCACTGGAGTTTAGTTGAAAACAGCCGACTCATTTCCACCGCGCGCGAGCGCCGAGGCTTCAAAACAAAGTTGGTGGCGAAGAGCAGAGCCCTGGCAGAGACGAGCGGCTCTGCCGGGCCCGGCGGGGGACCGGGAACCCCTCGGAGGGGGCAGGGGTTGCACCCAAACCCCTTTTCACGGTAACGGCGAGAGCCGCCGCCCGCCCAGCCGCTGCGTTTCGGCGGGAACCGGGCGACCCCGCCGGGCCGCGGGGTGAAGCTCAGCTCCGCCGACACCATGGCGGCGAGGGAGGCGGGGCGGCCTCTACCGCTCCGCGCCAGATAAACACCCTGCCACCAGGTTCCGCTCCCGGCGCCGCCGCCTCGGGGGCCCAGCGGGCCGGCGCGGCCTTCACGGCGCTGCCGGCAGTGCCTCCCGCCCACCCCGCTTTGTTCGCCCACACGAGNCGCTCCCCTCCCAGCGCCGCAGCTCGCCGGACGTGAAGTCACTTCCGCTACCTGCGTGACCTCATAGACACCGCCCCCTCCTTCCCGGAAGCGGCGGTGGCAGGCAGCGCTGGCGGGGAGGCGGCGCGTGGCACGCCGGGAGCCGTTAGTCCCGCCTGGCTGCCATTTCGCGCGGCGGCGGCGCGGGGCACGCCGGGAAGCGTAGTCCCGCCGGGGCAGGGCGAACCGCCATCTTGTGGCGCCGGCTGGGCCGACCAGAGGCGTTAAGAACGAGGTACCCTCCGACCACCCTTCCGCGTCCGGGGCGAAACCCCCTCGCCGGCAGCGGCAGCGCAGGCTCGGCCCCTCCGGGCGCGCCAGCCGGGAGGGAAGAGGCCTCGGGGAGCGTTACCACAGGAGGAAAGGTGCCTCCCCGCTACCCTCCCGGGACACCAGCAGACCCAGGGAATGCACTGAGCCCTGGGCTCCGCTGAGGGAAAAGAAATTTCAGTATTTTTTGAAAAACACGCCTGTTTACAAAACAAATGCTTCCGCACTGGACTCGTGCATTTTTAAGGCTCTATATTAGGAACCAGGAGATAATGAACACTCTTTTCTGGGAGCTACATTAAGTGGCTGGATTTCAACACGATTTACAAAACAGGGTGAAAAAGCAGTTTTTTATTCTCTCCTTTGATTCTCCCCCGTCTTGTTCTTAAAGGTAACGTGGAAATAACTCTCTCCTTAGATACTACCTGCTTAAACTTGTGCACAGGTTTTAGCAAAGACCAGAGCCATGCGGTGCTATCCCATCCTCTGCTAATCCATACTCTGCCTAGGTACAGGTTTTTCCAGTCCTCTGATCTTCACAATCTCTTAAAAAGCAAACTAGACGCTGACACAGCCAAAAGCCCTTTGTTCCATCCAAGCCATTGTGGTGAACACAATCTGACTTGATCTGGAGTCAAAACACAAAGGCAGCGTCGCAAAACCACCTCAACACCCGACTCGGCAGGACAGACGCATAAGCTAACCACCACAAAAAGTGGGAAATCTGCACCAACAGTGAGTTGGGAAAGGTATGGCAGAAAAATGTTTCAATGTGCAACTGCAAAGGCCCAAAGTGCATGTTACTGAAGTTGCACAGAAATAAGTAACTTTCCAGAAACCTGAAATCCATTAGTGGTTAAAGAGTTACCAAGCGCGAGCAGATTTTTTTTAGGCTCCAGAACAGTTAGTGAGCAAGCAGCACACAGACCACCTTGCTCAGCTTAGCTCCTCGCATTACACCACCTGCTAGGCTGGAAAAAGTCTCCTGTGCTATGGAAACATGCACGTAGGCTGCCTGTAAGCAGGAAGGGGGCTATTTGAGGATAACAATTTCATTAACATTTCTCTGCTCAGCCCTTTGCTTCCTTCCTTCCTCCTAAATTTTAGTAAGGGATAACGAGCTCTACAGAAAGTCTGGGTTTTCTCAGATTTTCCAGGGACGTATTCTCCCTTGAATCAAGCTGTTTATATTGATTTTATTAGTCACCATTACTACCTTGTATGAAAGCTGACATCTAAATTGCAGTGCACGTCTAATACTGCACACTGCACTGCGTGATTTCCCCTCACCCTGTACACAGCAGACAATTATTTCCAAAGCGTAAGCAGCAGCCCATGGCAAGACCACGTATTGATCTGCCACCGAAGTGCGTTCCTGGCATCTGTCCTCAGGATCAAGTTATTCTGATGCCTTCTTTTCATCAGAAATTAACATAAAGCAAGTATTCTCTCCCTATCCTTTGTGCAGGAACAGAAGACATTTTGCAGAAGCAGATAAGGTTTGACATTTTCTGATGTATAAAAGTATCCTGTTGCACATGTACAGGTGTGAAGACTTACATGCAGCTTATCAAGGTTTTCAAAGTACTTGTGTTAGCCATCTAACATCTGCCAATACCAGAAAAGGAGTTGATGGGAGCAAGGGATTTTTTAACTCTGAAGTTAGACTATACCGCAATTACTTTATGCCTGGGAATTCTTCATGTTTAGACACTAAAAATAATGTAACACCTTCTTACAGTTTAATCCCTGGCATTTACACAGGTTAGCACTTACACCCAGTGTCCTCAGCCTGTTATAAGATCACTGAACCACACAGCTATTTAAGATGCAGGTAACAGCTAAGAAAAGGCTACTTTAAAAATGAAACATATAGAAGTGTAGTATTTCAATACACTAATCTTAACTGCATGTTGTAAGGAAACTGTTAAATTGCTTGGGGGAGGTGGAGACCTCCAAAATAAATTCTTATCTATCACCTTTAGAGAGAAGGGGGATGACTGCCAAACACAATGACTGCTTTGAAGTCAGGTGCTCTGCTGGGCTGATGAACTAGGCAGCCTCTTGGAGACAGATGAATGACAAATGTCATCATAAGCAAGCAGGGGTCCAAGTACATCCTTGTGACTTAAGTCAAAATAGAACTGATGGCAGGGCTGCTGTTGCTTGCACTTACTTTCGGGGGCCTAGGAAAGCTGTAGAGTAGTTTTAAGACTGTATCACTGCATTACATTTAATTGATTTCATACAAACACAAACAAAACCTTGCATACTAATAAGTGCCGTGTACAACACAGTAGCTTATCGCTGTTAAAAGTGCAAGAATGAGTCACTGCATGGTAAGATTTTATAATTTGGATATGCTATTTAAATAAAATCTGTGCCATTAGCTGCTTATTAGCATTTCACCACTCTGTATTATACCGAGTCTCCAGAGAAACTGCTACCATCACAATAGGAGATGTCTGAAGTTATACTTAATTCTTGCACAAAAGGGATTGCACACCTCCCTTTTTTGCGAGGATGCAACAGCAGAAAGTTACAACTGGAAAGAAGTTACCAAGACTTTAGTTCCACAAAACACACCATCTTGTGTCTGCTAGATGTATTTGCTTAAGTAAATTAACTTCAGCCTCCTACATTTAAAAAAAACCTTCTTAGCACTGCTGGCCAGGAGGCTCAGATTGAAAGAGTTGTCCCTAGTCATTTTTATTCACATGAACGTGATGTGGCTTGAACTTCAGCTCTGATGAAAATACCATAAAACGCAAGAAATAAAACTGTCAGCAGAATATTCCTACCAGTGTTTTAACAAGTGATATTTTAATTTCTTTGGAAATTAAAGAGGTTTTAGGAAAGAGAAAGAAAAGTTATGCAGTAAGCTGCTAAATCACAGGTGTTAAAACATGCAGATTTTAAAGACAGCTAGAGTTTCAGTGTGGTATCATGAACACAGGAGTAAAGAGTTCAGTAGACACATTGGTTAACATGCCAAACATCTATAACAAATTACTGTCGCCTAGCTTTGTTTATTGGTAGATCACTTTAGTAACCTGAATTCACAAATAAGCAGTAAATAACAAAAACTACAGATAAACACAGGTTACACATGCAAATTTCTGTTCACGTATCACATGTGCAGGTACATTAAGAGCACAGTTCTAAAGATTCTTGACAAAACCAGATTTTAACAAAACAGTTTTAAAATGCAGGTATGAAAAATTACATGTGGAGAATATAAAGATACCTTTTTACATTTCAGGACTCAAATGCTGCTTTTGAATATACTAGAGATGTACGACAGCTACAAGATTCAAGTAAAAGCAGGAAGAGCTCAAGGAAATAATACTGGTCAGAGGAAAATGGGCATTTACTTTTCACTAAAAATACACAGAATAGCTGAATAGGAAGGTCTACCAAGAGCTTAGAAAAAAAATAATCACAAAGTTGTAAAGCTGACTAATCACTAATTTTCCTATTTGCTATATAACAGCAATGACATTAAAAGAAACTGCAATTCAACATTTAAAAATGCAACTTATATTTAAAGACTTTTCAAAAGTGAAATGCAATGACAGCCCTACACTCCAAATTAAGTATCTGCTAGGCTCAGACTGAAATATGGAATGTCCTACATAAAATAAAAATACGGTGTTACTTTTTATTTTTTATTAAGAATGGAATTGAAAGACAATTTCTGAAGCTTGAAAATAGTAAATTTCACTTAAATGAAGTCTTCTTTCCACAGATTAACTTTCCACAAGGGTGCAAGATTTTTTTCTTTAATAGCTTGAAGTGTCAAAACAGAAACTTGTTACCATTCTCACATTAAGAACAAATTTTTGTCATTAACTGCATATGCTTTTTGCTACAACATTTAACACATGAACAGACCTATAATGCCTACTGTATTTCACTAAAACAAAAAAGAATACAGTATTTCCATCTACTACTTGTACTGCTTTTAAAAAAGATTAACATTAAAAACAAAGCCACTGTTTTCCTTACATCCTTCCTTCCTTTTAAGCTTCTTTCTTTTGCCTGTGGTCTTCTGCCATTTTATCCAGAATTTTCTGTTAAAAGAAAGCAACCACATTCACAGTCACAACATCAGTAACAGAAACATAAATCCAATTTTCAAGTTGTAAAATCTGTGAATGTTGACTGCAAAGGTCATAGCTAAGATGACTGGCACTTCTCCATATACTGAATTGGAGCTCCTCTGAAGCACCCCATTACCATTATGTCACAGAACAGAGAGCTCAACACCAGTAAACACCAAATGGCAGCCCCTGCAAGCATTTACCAGGCCCTGCCGGTAATGGCTTCCTGACAGGCCGGCAAGGCAGGAGAATTACGTTCCATTTTGTCATGGACTTGTGACAGTGACTGTGCCACTTACCTGGTCAGAATTTGCCATCTATAAAAAGCTAGGGACAAACCATCTCCCCTCCCTAGAGAAGGGTTATATTGGAAGCCTGAGGAATGCTCATCACTTCGACGACATTTGGCAGCAATAGCAATCTATTTATTTACTTTCATTGCCCTCAAAGTGAATGAGGCTCCCACCTAGAGAAGTGCCTTGCCATTGTGAAACAAAAGTTGCATTTCCCTCCCTTCCTTCCCCAAATCTAAAACCACATCAATGTTACAAAAGTCATTCAAGAGCAGCTTACTAGTCACTTGTACCATGGAAAAAGCAGATCAAATCATGTTTCATTTAAGTAAGCAATAAAGTTATAAACTGGGATTATTTCCCCCACTTCCCCTTTTACATCAAGTCTTTAAAGTCCCATAATAAGGTACCTCAATGGAAAAAAAAAGGAAAAAAAAAAGCTATGGGTGATGGATGAGGTGGGTTTTTCTTACTACAAGATTCTGCATGGTAATTGATTTTCTGATCTACTCCTTGATAATGTTGTTTGCTTTGTGAGATTTATTTGTGCCATCTGCTTTCCAGGGCCCTGTATTTGTTTAGGGTTCCCTACTACTGCAAGGGAAAAAGCAAACGTTTTGAGTCAGACATGCCACCTTCTTTTCTATGGAACCCCCGGGGTTTGTTTTCAGCTCAATAATCAACTCGTATGAAATCAATTTATGTGAACACTGCATTATTATTAGCATTTTCGTCTAGGATTTCCCTTTCTCAGAGGTGATATTTAAAAGCAGCTCACAGTACACAAAGATACAGCAGCAGCATTATCATTCATGCCATGCAATCATGTGATACCTAATCCAATTAGAAATTGTAAAACATGCTCACAAAATGAGAAGTTGCAAATATGGATTTATTTTATTTTTTAAAATATATTAAAAAATTCAGCTTAAGCTCTGTTGACTGGTTAAAAACACCCTCAAAGGGACAACTGGAAGGGATTTGACTCATCTGTATTTACTCTGCACCACTACTTCTAAGCCTGGCCTGTACTCCGATTGGAATGCCCTCTTTAGTCTGAGTTCACAAAAAAAAAAGTGCTGGAGCCCATCTTAAAAATGTGTATCCTGCATATTATTTTCACAAGGTGAAGTTTTGGAGAGTCTAGCTTGAGTTAAAAGTTATAGAATAAGCCAATTTCCACTGCCTGAAAGCTTTTTTTTTTTCCCTCAGTCCAGTCTCGTTGAGATCTATTCCCCAGGAAAGAATCACGCCATTTAAAATGAACAAGTTTTTGCCTTACCTTCAACTTTTGATAATGAGGAAGGCTGCTGCAATGGGTCTTTTTTGCAACATCTTCATTTGTGTAGAACAGGGAACACAATTTGCAATAAAACCCTGTTTTGGGTACCACATAATTCACACCTAGAGAAGTAAACACCACAAAATAAACTAAGAGATCTACTCTACATCATTTCTTTTAATGTCATATGTCATTTCAGCTAAATCTTAAAACCATAATTCACTTTCCATTAAAAGCTGCTTTATGTTTAAAAGTCCTTGTTTTAATTTAGTCAAGCCGGGGCCTAGTAATAACTAAGTATGTGCAGGCTTTTCTTTTTTTTAAATTTAAAATCAACCTTTCAGATTAAGGGTCCATTTTATTGGTTCCTTCAAAAGAACTAACAACGTTCTGTGATCAGTTGCTGAGTTCTGAGTATTTAGTATGAATCTAAGCTATTACCACTATTGTGATTTGTGCTATTAATTGAATTTGTGTTGCTACAATATACCTCTTCCAATTTAATTTCTGCCTAAGGAAAGTGTTATGGAGAACTGTATGAAAATAAGGGAAAAAAAGAAAGAACATACTATAGGGTTAGGGGAGGAGTGAAGAAGGGGAGGAGAGTGAGAAGCCCTAAAATGAAAGGCTCAGAGGCAATGTGTTGCCAGAAATAAAAGTCAAATGAAATGAGAAATGCTACTGCAATGCAGGGAGACATATTTGAAAAGAAATGGAAACAGCCTTACCAACAGGAATGTTTGGCTGGTATGGCCCAATCCTAAACTCATCTGGAACAAGAGATTTCTCTTGGACATTCCTTGTTTCCTGCTCATCCTGGGTGTCTGTATTTTCATGGGCATTTTTCTCAGTATCCTGTGCTGTTGTGGTATCAGAAGCTTCAACAGTTTCAGCCTTCGAATTATCTTCGGTTTTGGTTCCATTTTCCAACGTTTCATTTTCCTGCTCTGGTTCCTCAATCTTGTCGACCTTAATTTCTGCCAAACTTTCATCGTTTTTGCCAGCAGATTTTACTGCCAAACCCGACTTGCGGAGTTTTTGGTGATCTGAGTCTTCTTCATCACCAACCTCATCTAGAGTGACAAAACCTTCCATGCTCCGCGGAAAGCCACCCACGTATCGCTGTTGAGAAAATGATTTCCTTATGTCAGCTTATTCTTAAATGTTTCCCTCAAACTGTCTTACGTTTCAGAAGAGAAGCATCTTCTCCAAATTCCCTGGCAAAATGCTCAAATTCTTCCTTCAAGACCCACCTCTCTCGTTCAAAATGTTACTCCAGCATGCAGAAGCGTACAAGCTCTTTTTAAGTGTACTCCACTGTCACAGAATCAAGTGTTCAATTTCAGAATAAATTTTTTTTCACATCATGAGGGTTCACTGTTATATCAACATATAATCTTCAACTTGAGAATTTCAGTATCTTTTTGCTCTATTCTTACTTTGAAAGTCCTTCTAGCATGAGTATTTTAAGTGGAAATAATTTTGGAACACACAAGTTTTGTTTCTATTTTAGCCAGTCCCACAAGATCCTCAAATTCATGCCTGCACAAAAGGTAAAACCTTGCCAGAACAATTCTGTGCCCACTAATAGCATGAAAGTTAATTTAAAAAAAATTAAGAACTCTTTCTCAACCAGCAGAAAGCTTGGAGCTTCTGCATTATAAAAAAACAAACAAAAAATCCAAAACACGCCAGCCACCAAAACTGCGGAGGTCTCTTAAAATCCTGCTTCATTAAAAGAGAGTGAATATGTCCGAATTCTGATTTTTTTTTTAAACATTCCCACTGAGGAGACACCAGCATTCCACATGCTTAACAGCAATTGTGAGTACTACTGAAACAGCATTAGCTTTACATCTGTGCTTTCAGAATGCAGGTCTTCAAGGAAGCAAATTTGGGTTTTGAGGCAGTTTATCATAACTGATACCCACATAATAAAAAACAATTCCGGCCGTTTGCACTGGCAGTATTAATCCCAACACAATGTAAATAGCTTCCTGATAGAAGGATCCCCCAAAACTGAAAACCATGCACACTTCATGCATTAAGAATAAGGAACATGCCTTACTTCTTTTTTGCAAAACAACATTCCAAGTCTATAAAGTTACTAAAACTCTTGAATGCTACTCCACAAAACCAAGTAGGATTAAAATAGCAGCTGGTAGGACATAAAAAACCATGAGAGTGTGGGATCATCTGGTGACAAAAAGGAAATTCACAGCAAGTAGCCTATGGGTGGCAGAGCACTGGAGGAGGCTGCCCAGAGAGGTGGTGGAGTCTGACTCTGGAGACNCCCCCCCCCCCCCCCCCAATTGGAAATGGGCCTTGGCTCACTGCAAATGGACTTGCCTGCCTTTCTGGCGAAGCATAAAGTGCAGATGTACATTCAATTTTGTCCAAGTGTAGATTAGCCTCAAATCCCAAGTAAAGCATTTTTTAAATATCATTGTTCTGCTCTGTGCTCAGAAAAGTAACTACAGCCCGTCTCACGAGAAACTGCTCAGGAGAAAACAGTTCCCAGCTGCTTAGTATTAGTCAAAAAAGGGGTGAAGAGAAAGGCAAGTAAAACCCCAGGAACCAACATGGGTAGAAGCCTACAAGTTAACAGGTTCTGTCAAAACAGAAAGAGTGATTTATAACTGATCCCATTTGCAAGTTGCATCCAATGGAATCTTTCTTTTTCTTCACAGGAGCTTTAACGCCTGTTTCTCTTCAGACAGGTGTGCCATGCACATGTTTTAAAGACCCACAGAAAAAGATCCGAAATCAAGTGTATTGTGGTACGCTATTTCAGTTAGACAGGGTTTTCCACACTCCGGTACCTTGCTATAGAATTACCTTTTTAAGCTTTTTCTTTGTTGCTGGATTGGCCACAACATTCCCCTCAGTTTTTACGGTCACTTCATCAGCTGTGTCCTTTTTTTCTTCAGTAGTCACATCAGCTAAATTGGCAACATCTGCCTCATCTCCTGCTGAGCTGCCACTTTCTAACAGTGCTGCTGCTTCCTCCTCATCCACCAGCAGCTCATCTTCAGATTCAAGGAGTAAACTAGGCTCATCTTGGTCTGTCTGTTCACTGCTTTTAGCGCCTGATGGCTCAGCAGCATCATCTTGTTTCTCCTCTTTCCCTTTATCTTCTACACTGCCACTTTCAGGTTTCTGAGTAGTGTCTGGTTTAGACTTCTTATCACTTGGAGAATCTTTGCTGTCTGGAGAGTATGTTCTCTTTCTGTAAAGAACAAAGAACATCTCCTTGTAACCTGAAGAGAGCCCAGAAATGACTAAAAAAAAAAAGGCAGGTTATATTTTTTGAGTCAAGCCTGAAAAAGATTGTGTTTTAGTTCAGAAATTGCGATGTCAATGGAAACCTTGAAGGATACCATTCTTAAAATACAAAAAAAGCTGCTGCAAGGAGGAACTGTCCTTACAAGACAGGACAACTGCTTGTGGGTTTGAATTGCAGGAAGGCAAGGCTAATTAAGAACTGGCAAAGATTTCCTGCAGAGCCTGAAGAGGCTGTGAAATCTCCATCGTTAGAGGAAGAGGGTAGGTAGTGTATTAGAAACACCTGATCTCAGGGCACAACAAACAACAATTTGATCTCAGAGCTTGCCTGACTTTTGTATAATTCCTATAGTCTGGATAAGGTATTTTCATATTTGTTTTAAACAACATTATGCTTTAGCAATAGGAAATTACCTAGTTTTATCCTTCTTCAGCAGTTCAACTCCTTTGTTTGGAATCTAAAATAAAATTTTAAAAAATTGTAAGTCACAGTAGAGTATCATTTATGAAACTGTTGCAGCTGTAATTCAGACCAGACAGCACAATCTAGCCAAGCACTTCCCATTATGTTAATCCATAGGTACTCTTTTTCCATGCCCACCTATCAACCAGTTAATAAAATGCTATTATGTTAGACAGGACATTACCAACCTAGAAATCCCATGTCTTTATTCACAGTAATTACCAGTTATTCAATATAAAACAAATAGGATATCCTGCTCCAGAAAAATCATATAAAATTCCTCTTTTGTTATGAACTGATACAGTGTGGTGCAGGCAATGGCACAAATCAGCCCATCTATACTCTTCTCCCTGTCATTAGTAGTGTGCTCCATGGAAAGCTTTTGAAGACTCAGAACACTTCACATTTAGGAGTTATGGAATAGGAAATTCCACTTGTATGGTAGCAACGTGGAAAACTATTCAATGCATTGGTTAAGTATCTGCCACAAAGTGTTCAATTTTGGTGCATGATCACATGCAATAGTAAAATTACTTCATACTCCACAATAGAAAGCTTATGTTTTTGAGAGACAGCTTGACAATTCAGATTTCTTCTGCTTTTCAGGAGTATTAGCCTGGTATTAACGTCAAAAAAAGCTATCAGCCAACCCTTCCCTCCTCAATATGAACTGCACATGCAAAAGTGCAGTTACACCGTAAGTTTTGACAAACCTTATTCTTAAAAAATTAGATAATAAGACTAAATCTATCTGTCTAGGTACTTGGGGTTAGTGTCCACAACAAGGATTAAAGGATGGCATCCAACACAGGAAACACATTCTGTTGTAACACTTCATAGTTTAAAAAGGAGTCCTGAATAACAGTATGCCTTTGTTCTGTACACAGGAATACAACTACATGAACAAACCGACCAGCAGCTGTGAAAAGCCAGGAATTAAGCATACAGTGAATGAGTACATAGTTCTGCCACCCAGCTGGATTTTACTCACTGATCATTTTCAGAGAAGGGCGAGTGAAAAAGAACCCACATTACAGAACATCCTAAATGGAGAAGTTTTTAATTAAAATCTACACCAATTACTCTAAAATCTGAATTCTAGTAGTTGTTTGGTTTTTGTTTAATCTGAAAGGAAAATCCTTTTACTTTGTTCTAGGCCTTGTAACACCACAGTCATGCTTAGTAACTGCAATAAAGTAGCCAGGAATCACTAAAGTGAATCCTTCCATTTTACAAGCAGCACTGAATTCTCAGTAAGTGATACCTGTCTTCTACAGTTCACTTTACACCTTTAATTACAGTTAAAAAACCACTAAAACACCTCTACTACTTACCCTTAACACCAATTTCTTGTATTTTTCAGATAAATCCACTTTCACACATCTGCCTTGGAACCAAAGCGCTTTGTTGGCACAATGCTCAACCATAGCTAAAGCATCTTCTCTGGTCTCCATCTCAATGAAAGCCTGAAAAGATTAAAACACACATTAAACACCATTACGAAATACACAACACTTTTGTAGGCAAAGCTATTTAACTTAAAACCCAGCGTTTCCAAATGCGGAAACAAAATTATGAGATCCAGCGATATCCATCCTCTCCAAACTAGCTGCACATTTTAAAATAATTTACCCCAGCTTTTCGATGCAGTACTATCTGTCCCATAGAAAGTTCTGAAATGAAACCACAGGCATTTAAATAACCTGCAAAAAAAGGTCACCATAAAGTAAAATATGATTCCAAATAAAAAGCTTCTGGACAATGAAACTCATTTGGTGTTTAAGTATCTGGGATTTCCAGGGTAACTAAGGAACTAGCCCAGTATTTTATTTGTATTTTTTGAGAGAAGCCTGAAACAGAAAGGCAGCAGCTCCTGGTTATAAGCCCTGCTTTGTGAGGTGTTCCTCCAGGAAACAAGCTTATGACACTCTTAACTTTGCTGAACAAGCTTTTGAAAACACATCTGCACTTGAGTATCACTGGCAGAGAGAAGAAAGCTGTTTCTGCATCCAACTTAGACAGCAAGGGATTTTATTATTACAGTGAAATAAGGTCAGGGAGGACTTCCTAGAGGTTATAAATAAGGTCAGGGAGGACTTCCTAGGGGTTATACAATAGATTCTAGTGATCTTTCATTCCACGAGTGTGGCATTAGGGGATTCAGGCACTCATCTCTTTGAAAAAGTGCTGGAATTTCCTATTTAACTTAAGGGAGCAAACTGGGACAGCAAAGCTGAAAAAAAAATTAGAACTAAATACTTTAAACGCCTGCATATTTATAGAAATCATGCACATCCAAAGCATTTTACTATACACATGCAATGCACTTTTTTTTTTTTTTTTTAAGAGCACCACAGCAGGGTTGCTTTTGTTTAAAGAATGAGAAATAAATGGTAAATGAAAGAAACGTGTAAAAGTGGAATATATTTGTTCATGTTTCACAGGTAATGTTTTTTCAGCCTTAAAAAAGTTCCAAGACTCCTAGAAATCTGCATAACAAAAAATTAAGCCTCGATGCTAAATATACCTCTTTCACAGCTGAGGCCTGTTCCTTCTTTTTTAAAGCAGCTCGCTTCAGTAACATTTCACAGTAAGCTAGATCGCAAAACACCACCTACATAGTCCTCTAATAATTTCCGTATCTGTGCTAGAGCAGAAAGGCTACACACACAGCAATTAAAGTCACAAAATTTCTTCACCATTAAAAACCTTAGTTTCAAGTCTTCACACATGTATGTCCCTATGGTCAGTTACCTGGCTTTTCATTCTCATGAGTATGTAGTTCTTAATTTTTCCATAGGGTTCAGCCAGCTTGAGTACCGCATTGTCAGAGTATCCCGAATGAGGTAAATTGCTGAGGTGAATCACACGACCAAGTTCAGGTTTTGGTGGCTCAGTTTTTTGGTCAGGTTTACCCTCGGGTTTCTAAAATTAAGAGGTAATGGAATTTTTTTTAAGTGCATAAAAATACAAATAGGTGACTGTTGCTTGATTAAGTTGATACAGCTGAAAAGTACATAAATTAAGAATAATTTAAATGAAACAGCCTCATAACACTGAGTGCCCCAGATTAAAATAAGGCAATGTTAAAAAAGCACAAGTGTATTACCTTTATTCTTTTGTATTTCTGTGACAAGTGGACTCTGACCGGTTTACCAAATACCAGTGCGGGTGTTGTTGAATAGTATTCTACTGCAGCCTGGGCATCTTCAGTGGTCGACATTTCGATAAATGCCTGAAATCATACAAAACCAAATTAAGAGCTACCCCTTCAAGAATTAGTATTGTTCTTTAAAAACTCGAGCTCTTCCTTGCTTTCCTGTAAAAACAGCTGCACAAAAAATGAAAATTGCCTTTTGATTACAACATTAACTGATCTGCAGAACTTGGCATGAGTTTCACATACTTTATTTAGGTGCACAAAACTATTTGGTTTGTTTACATTCCTAGATTTCGATTCAGAAAATTGAATTGCTTCCTGCTTTTTCCTCTTCTATGTTATTGACTTTTTCCACACTTCAAAATATGACACTGTATAATACAAACTAAGACCAAGTAAGTTTTAAGAGAATATTAGAACAAGAACAGAATTTGCAAGCGTAGTGCACTTTTGAGAAAGCTACGAACAACCAACAAGAGGGATTTTTTTAACAATATTGAAGTTAAAATGCAGTATTACAAGCATTTCTGGAAAGAAATCTTCCTTTCACATGTGTGACCTTGGTGACACGTGTGTCATCTTGCTTGGTAGCTGAGCAAGTCCTTTTACAAAAATTAAGCTCAGACAGTAAGCATACTAAAGACACCAAGCAGCACCAACAGCAGGAGTAGAGTGCCTAATCTTACCTCATTGATTTTGTTTAGAATCAGGTGATTTGTAATTATTCCAAATGGTTCAACGAGTTGAAGCAGCTGATATCTCAAGTTCTTTCCCCTCTGGAAATCCATGATGTGAACAACTCTGCTTGTTTCCTGTTGAAGAGAAAGCATGCATACATACATAACATAAAAAGAAAATGTGTATCAGCTAACCTAAAAGAAAGTCTGTCAAGGCTCTGCTCTACTTTTAGCATTCTTATTTTTTTTAATTTTTAAATCTTCAGTAATAAGCAAAACAAGACGCATCTAGAAAAGGCACAGAACCTCCAGGGATTTCCACAGAGGAAGACGCTTGCTGAGGCAAAGTTGCCTTTCTGTATATTCATGTCCCACAGCTTCACCATCAGAGAATGTTTAAATAGGGTCTGTACAGTTTTGGAACAAATATTTCGTAGAGTACCTGGCACAATGAAACCCCAATCTTATTCCAAAGCTTCAGTATTTCCACACAAATAAATCCTAAAAAAACCTCACTTTTAAAGACAAGCTATTCATTCAAACCAAAAAAAAAATCTTATGAAAGCAAATAAAAAGCATGTAACAAACAACTCTTTAATACTAACCACTCTGCCCTTTTGCATGTGTCTCGGTCCTTGCATATTTCCATTTCCAGCTCCTTTAAGAAATTAAAAGAACAAGCACGTTTAGTTCAGCCTGTGAGACTGGTATTAACATGTCTCTTCCCAAGTTCTTAAGAGATACAAGGCACTTGTAATAATAAACCAGAATGACATCAAGTTTTAAAAACTAATTATTTCATTACAGCCTGAAAAGGCTGTTAATTTATTTCAGCGCTCTTGTAACTTGAGGTCCTCCTTTCTGATCATTCTGTTCAGTTTAACATTAGAGACATAGTTGCATTTACTGGTGTGCAGAAATAGAGAATAAGTAAAGCCCATTGACAAAAAAATCTCTCCTGTTTTAGAGTAAGATTTGCCATGACAAAATGCCTCCGTACACAAAAGATGCGAGATCTCTTCAACTAAGATATGCTTTTTACAATTGGGGTTTTAGGTGTAGAAAAGGACTTCTAGTTTTGGTTCTAAAACGCCAATTCTATCCTAATGCCCATTTTACTAAGAAACACCTGAAAAATGCCTTTCAGGTAAGTTTGGCTCAAAGTCAAGTTTGAGATGTTTTGAAAAATTAACAGTATTATTTTAATGAAATTAAGTATAATCTAAAAATTCCTTTAGAGTGCCTGAAATAACTTATATTCTGTCAGCATACCTAAGTAAATTAATCAGTTTTGCTCTTTTAGTTACTCGAACTATTTAAAAGGTAGGAAATAACTTCAGGCAAGAACCTGATTTTTAGCCTGCCTTCCTGTGAGGAAGAGGTTTGCATCATCTGTCTTCCCATTTGTCAGTTGCTATTCAAATCTATTTGTCAAATTCATTTGAAATTAAAGGGGACATTGAATTCTTGCAAGTTTCACACACAAAAAAACCCCAACCCACCAATATGTAGCTAATCAGAAGACAGATACAAAAAAAATCTTCTAGACAGGAAAAAATACAAGTCCAAAACATGTGTGGATTAAACACAATTAAAAAACCAGTCATAATAATGTGGCTGGTAGTTAGCAGATGGCAGAAACGTCAAAGTGTAGGATCTGGGTACCAGTCTTCGGCCAGGGAGGGACTACAGTATTTCAGTCCCACTTCTCAGAAAAGCGAGTGTTTTCTTTTGTTATTCTAAAACACTGGTAACAAACTAAAACAAGAACAAAAAAATAAAATCAAGAAAAAAAAAAGTAAAAGTAGGGGCCTGTGATGTTACCTCTTGGCCCAACAGGAGGTCCTCCAAGATGAAATGGAGGTGGTGGAGGTCCCAGAATTCCTGGTGCAGGGTTTGTGGATTGCTGCAACATAAAGGGATCACCCCTAGAAAGAACGGGGGGAAAAAACACCTTAATTTTAAACCAAAAAACTGTGAAGCTTTCATTGTTAAAAACCCTCTAATTTCTGCAAAGCATATAAGGAGTCGTCAACTTTAGCTACTTTTACTGCTGCTCTTCAGCTAGTACAAAACGAAGGGAGGTATCCATTTGAAGGAGGTGTGTTCTTTCACATTAGTCATTAAGAACGTCCTCTGCTTCAAGTAAGAAAAATTACAAATACTTTAAAATTCATTACTACTTACATTCCATGTCCTGAATCACTGTCAGGATTCCATTCTGGGTATCTTAAAAGAAACAAAATAAAGTTAAGAAAATACAATCTCCTCTACCTACGTAATAATTTTCATACAAGAAGCAATACCTTTACATGTATGGTAACACTGCTCATTACAGGAGACGAGCAGTATCTATTGACAGAAGTGCTATTATTAATGAGAAACTTCCTACACTGTATGTAACATGTCTGCCAATTTATAATACAATTTGCATAGTTTTACAACAAAAATTTAAAGTTGGTATAAGCGACTCAAAAACTTATAATAGATTCTCAACTCTTAAGATCCAACTCTTCAAAACGTTACATACAGATCAGTAGGACTGAAGTTATGAACCAAGATCCCTTTTTTGTCCGGAAGATGCTCTTTTACACAGCATGTTTTTATTCCCTACGAGGCACAGCATGTTTTCGAAACCTGCTTTGTGCAACATAATTGCCCACTATTTAGTTGTACATGCCCTCATGCCACAAGAATGTTTACTGTACTTCATACATTTCGAGCAGCAGCTGACAACGTCGGCTGTGAGTCGCTCCATTGATATGATGGTTCCACTCCTGCAGCAAAGTAAATAATTAAAAATTAAGATCCACATATGGCAAGCCATTTTTAACAAAATCATGTTGTACAGTGCAGTACCTTCTCTTCTAAGCTGAAGTATCGAAGATACATACACAGATAACAATCTCTTTTTGTAGTGCTTTAAAGAGACACTGAAATTGGACCTACCTCTTAACACCTAACCTGGGTGAAAAGGTGTCTGATGAAAAATGTCTTGCAATCTATGGGCTTGATCCTGCCTCAGAGGTGCAAAGCTTACCAGGGGACAACTGCTGCAGCATACATGCGTATCATTGCAATTTCAGCTTTTAGAACTGGATGCTGAGGTATTTGTTTTCCTTCATGAATTTTAGAATTTCCTCCGCTCTCTCTGCTTCATTCCTCAGACTTTTAAAGATCAATGTGAACTAAATGCTTAAGTTTTCAGAACCATAAAGAAGCCAAGAAATTGCAAGGAATTCAGAAAGGAAAGACTAAAAGAAATGAAAGTGCATAGCTAGGACAAACTACAAGTATTCAGGTGACATATAAAAATACATGACCATTTGCAGGGAATAATCAAGGGAAAAAAAAAAAAGGAGGTCTAAATCAAGATGGTACCAAGGAATAATAACGGAATTAAACCGAATCAGCCAGGTAAAATTCCTTCTGGTTCTGGCTTTAGCACTAGCAAGGAATGAGGGCTTTTACTTTTTCTCTGTAGATTATGTTGATTATGAAGGGAGTTACTTATTTTAAGAGGTGAGAAGGCATGGGGACTCCTTTGTCAAAGTATAGAGCGTCTGATCTCCATATCCCTACATTCTTACAAGTAACAGCACTAGTTTGTCCTATATTCACATTTGTAAAGTGACAGAACTTCTGAAGTTTCACTTCCGCACATCTGTGAGCCACAGTCTCACTTCCACTCTGCTGCTCTTCAGTAAGCAAAGGGATCAGCAGAGACACAGGAGGCGAATTGGCTTGAGGTTCACAGAGAAATGAAAGGGAGAGTAATTCTAGATCTTTGGGGGCAGTTTAACAACAGAAGGTTTTCTCTTATCAGCTACATTTTCAACTGTGAACATGTTTACTGCATAGGCTGTTTGATATGTCTCTTCTTACACGTGTATTTCTGCTCAGCACCCACTAATGATTCTTCCCTAACCTCTCAGCTTTCCTGATTTTCAGTTTCCGCCACACTATAGCCTGGTTACAATGAGACACTCCTGAGGCTTACTTAGCATTGCCATATGCTAAATGCCTACCTTGCACTTTCCACAAAGGAGAAAAACCTGGATTTAAAGTCTCCCATGAAGTACTGTTGTTAAGCTGCATTACAATATTACTCCATGATACACAGAATATAACATGGAGCAAGATGAAACCTTCATTCATTTTATGAAGAAAATGTAAAATGAGAGCACCACTTTTTCTTGTTAACAGCACAAGATGTAGGCTCTGCAACTATAAATTAATAAATACACTGGCAGTTAGGATGAAAAAACTCCACCAAAAACCCCAAGCAAACCCACCTATCTACAAAACATACGATACTTAAAAAGAAAGCTTCTTCACTTTAAAACTTGCTAACAAGTTTTAGCACTATACTACAGAAAATAGTCCTTCAAAGACTAAAAAACCCTCTAAATTTGGGTGCGCAGTCTGTAAAGCCTCAGTGGCTGATTCTGCTAGATGCACCATGCTTTGAAGCTGTCTTCACATGTAATTTTAAACTGTTATAAACTGAAATAGTGATTATCTGCACAATAGAGCCAAAGTTTGGGAGATTTAATTCTCATTATACTTCAAATGCTTTTAAATTGGCAAAAAAGGGAGATCTGATATACAATTTAGGATTTTTTTTTTTCCCCCCCCAGGGAAAGTTTTCAGAACAACAATGGCTCATCTACATTATTAACTTTTTATTAAATACAATTCTTAATGTGGACTTCTCTTTACTCCCTGCCTCTACCCAGTATGAGCATCACATCCTGATGTTTCAGGGCACTAGATATTTACAGACACTAATTAACATGAACATCCAAAGTTAAGTAGAGAAAATCTTACCCAAGTTCCTTAAAACTCAGATTACCTTTTGCCTCAATTGATACAAGCAAGAGGACGCACTGTTCTTCAGAAAATTAGGCCAAACATAAGCACCTAATTTTAGACAGCCCTCTATTAGGGACATGGCTGTATTTTTCCTTTGAGATGTATCACCATTGCAAGTGTTTAACCTCCACATTCATCTGCTCATGTTGCATCAGCCTTTTTCTTTGGTGGGGAAAACAATCCCTCCGCATCTAATAACTCATTCCTTGATAAAGGGATCGGGATTGACAAAATGTCTAAAGAAACTGGGGCACGATTTACTTCACAATTAGAGAGAAAACAAACTGGGTCTTAAAATACATGAAATTAAAGAAGCAATTAAGAACATCACTAAAAAAAGAAAAAACAGGACTAGTCTGCCAGCTTAAGTTCCAGTAGGGTGTTTAACCCCCTGCTCAGGCTCAGAATACACACTGCTTTATCATACGCTTTTAAAAAATTGTCTATGATAATTTTATTTGGAGGTGGGGAAAATGAGATTTGATACTGCAGTGATAAGTTTACATTGTCCCAGCTACAAAAAGCATTCCCTTTCTGCTTTCCATAAATTTTGGTTCAGATCAGACTACTTTAAAAGTTAAATTCTACTTGATTCAGTTTTGTGGGAGACACAAAATAAGAAATTCTGTAACTGTCAGGTACGCAAAGCAGGAGGAAAAAAGGAGAGAAAGAGAAAAATTCTTGCGGTGACATGATTTCTGAAATTAGAAACAAAGCCCAAACTTGGGTCACAAGAAACAGATGATCCAATCTCAAATATTTTATGGTGTACTAGCAGTTTAAGTCAAAGCATATTCCTTAAAAAAAAAAAAAAAAAAAAAGATGGTTTTACATGTTACAGAAGAAGTCAGCCACTTAAGTTATGCTGCCAAAAGAATTTTGTATTTCTCATACCTGGAGAGATATTTCATGTTGTATATCCTTTCAATAGATCTTCATACCAAAGCAAACTAAGAACCATGAAGCTTTAAAATAAAGTGCTAAAAAGAACCCTACTTACAGGATTATTGGTTGCCATCTTCAAGGGCCTCAGAAGTTTTTTTTTTTCAATCTAACCAAATGAAGTCCTTTTACAGAACTGAGCATGGCACCTAAGTTGGCAACACTTAAAACCTTCTATGAAAATAAACGTCAAATATAGGAGATAAGAAACCTGGATTACTGTGATTTTTTTTTATATAAAAAGTAATTAAAGCAACACAAGTTCATAAACTGTCAGATCAGCTTGAGGCGTACAGTGTGTACTCTAAACTGGTTTGACCATTTCCTTTCAGGGACAGAGTAATTCTCGTGTTTCAGTAAGATTAGATGTACAGAAGCAGCACTTTTGAGAGGTAACTGTAAAGAAATGGTTAGTAACAGCAATTCCACATTGTATCAATTTTACAGTAATAGCATGTATTATATTTTCAATTGAAGGCCTTCAGCTAATTAGCCACTAATTGTGACAAGAAGGGCACTGTATTAGCCAATTAAATTGCCTAGTATACTGAAAATCAGCAAGATGAGTAAAATTGGAAAAGCTGAAAGTGAGAAGGCTCTGGAAATAACGTCTGAATAAACAGGCCTTTTGGAGTAACCTGCTACCTTTGCAGAGAGTTGAACTCTCATGAATAAACTAAGAGGGAAGTCTCAGCATAACTGAATATACCCGAAGATCCACTCTACTGGTGAGCCAAGTAAAGAACGCTACTAGGAACACAGAGCAGGATACTGCAACAGCAAACTGATTGCTCGGAGAGTCTACAGGGAGAGATGCAACATGTGACAATAAAAAGTGAGTCTGAAGTGTCTAAGAAAGTTGTGAAAAAAGGAGAAAAATGACGACAAATTTCAGCCATAGTATGAGACAGTGTTAAAGTGAAATTAAAAAGGCAAGAATGAGCTAATCTAAAAACGTGTTTTTTACTTTTGCAAATAAGTTCCAGGGCTCTACATTAACTCTTTCCCTTTGGACAGGGAAAAAGCGGAAATGTGCAAGAATGCATCTTAACTACATATAAATCAGCAATCAAGATAGATGTGGAGGAGAGCTGAAACTAGCTTCCCGAATAGCACAGTAGATACACTGCAAAAAAACCCCAAACCAACAAAAAAATAAAAAACCCACCCAAAAACTGCTTGAATGCCAGATGTTTGTGGTTAAGAGAACATGTAGATGTAAAATATAAATAAGATATCCCAGTAGATGATAGCTGTTTGACCTGAAGTTAAGCAATCTGGGCAAACAAAATACATTAATGTAAAGCCCTGGTTTACAGTGTTTGTTAACAATTACCTTGTAAATAAACCAAGTGCCTTTTTCACTCTCAAACCAACTTTCAGATCATTTCAAAAGCAACCAGGCTATAGAAATAATTAAAGAAATAGGTAAAAACAGAACAGATACTACAACGTAAAGAAAACAGAAGTATCTGGTGCATAACTCACCTTATTAGAATGAACTGGCATATCACATATAGAGCACAGATGGGGATAACCCTTCGGTAAGAATCCATGGAAGTCTTCAATATTGCTATTTGGAGGAGCACCTCTCTTTTTCTCAAAGAGAGATCTCTCGGGACCAGGACCACGACCCATTCTGTCATACTCACTGTCAAATTTATGATAGTTATGCGAAGTCTCCCCATAAAAAGATTCATCCCTACACCTTTCTCCATCTCTTAATCTGTCATCTTCATAATCCATTCTGTCATAATAACCAGATTCTTGAGAACGACTTCCATGGTCATAGTCAACCACTGGGTTGAGACTAGGACCACGATCATCAAAGCTATCTCTTCTAAAATGCCTTTTTTCTTCCCAATCATCCCTAGGTACTCTGTACGGTGGTTCCCGTGTGGATGATCTGCCATCTCTACCATAACCTTCTTCAGCTCTCCTCCTTTTAAGTTGTAGAAGGATCTGAGGCAAGTTTTCAGGAGTAATCTTGTCCTCGGGATAGCGACTCAGTTCATCTAAGTCTCTAGCAGACAGACCAAAGCTGGCCAAAATGTTAGTGGCCTGGTCTGCATCTCCACGGTGCTGAGAAGACAAAGGGAGCGGACCTCTACTTCCAATGTTAAATATAGACTGCAAATTATGGGAAGAGGTACTACCAGAAGACAGTGCACTATGAGATCCTTGTTGGTTCAATGAAGAACTCATTCCAAGATTCATTAAGCTAGCAAGGCGTGCAGTACCCTGGTTCATCCTTCCAAGAGATGCTGGCATATTTAAAGACTGGGTAGCAGCAGCAAGAAGGCCTATTCCTGCAGAGAGGTCACGCCCATGACCTTGTGAATCCCTACTCAGAGATGACTGCTGGAATGACTTGGACATTGTAGAACTATAGCTTGTCTACTTTATGGATCAAAAAAATTTCTTTCTTTCTTTTTTTTTAAGATGGCTGAAAAGAGAGCTCACACTAGAAAGCTAGGCAAACTTCACTTCAAAAATGGTAACGCCAAGAAAGAGGATCAATAATGACTGCAGATCTTCTTCAAGCTGAGAAACACCAGACAATTCTGTAGAAAAACAAGCAGTTTTAGTCATAAATCCCTTTAAACAGATGCAGTTTTAAGCTTATGCATCATGTTGATCTAAAAACATTAAAGATCTCAATCTTACAAGGCTTTTATTACATAACTTAACAGACTCAAGAGGTACCCAGAACCTACATATATCATTTCAGATAAAAATACAGTTGTGTTTCCTATACATACTACTCTTCTTCTACAAAAAGCTACTTTCATACCGAAGACAAGTGAATTTCAGAAGTTTGGGATGTCTGAGAGCATCTAAAGTTTACTAGCATATAAGCCTTGATCTCTGGTTAACGGTTTTATTTATACCCTAACATTACTGTACAGTATCTATGCGAAGACCACAAAAAACTTAGGCCCATAGAATCCAAGATGACTTTGGCATATGATACATATTTGAAAATGAAATCTATACCACCACAGAATAGGACGAAAGGAAGTTAAAAGTAACTGAAGTTTGGGCAAAAAGTTTCTGCTGTAGGATCTGCTAAATAAGACCAAACATAACAGTCAATCTTTATGCAGTAAAATTCAAATTACTGATGTGAAGACAGATGTGAACAAGAAAAATAAGTTTTAAATTTTGCAGGAAGTAAACAAGACCTCTTGCTCAAATTGCAGTTTTATAGGTAACGGCACTTAGGAAATGATTCTTTACTGTGTTATATTGCAGCCGTGACATCAGCCTGTACTCGCAGACCTCAAGCTAAACAAGGTCAGGTTTAGTACTGCGATGGGAGACCCAAGGAAAACCCTAGCCCTGCAGAAAGAGACAGCAGGTGAGTCAGGAGATGGCACTACACCTCCAGCCAGCCCCCCAAGACAGTGGTGTCCATGTCTCTTACCAGCAAACTGCTTCTTCCTCCGTTCAGGTCTGACACTTTGACACCATGACCACATGTGGTAGTTAAAGATCCTAAAACAATACTCCTAAGAGACAGATACGTGCCCTGTGTCCCACGAAAATACTAACCTCATATTTAAATATTTGGTTCAACTGCATTTCCTTGAAGTTTTAACTAAACAGTGTATCAATATCCACAGTATATTTTATGGTGCAATGGATAGATTTCATAAAATGTTTTTTTGTTTTTTTTTTTTTTAGTGCAGAGCAGAAATAAACTGCAATACTTCTCCCCATACTCTTTCAGCCGTGGGATAGATACACCAAATTTAAAGCAATTCAATACACACAAGAATATTCCACCAGGAATACATTGCTTTTGGGTCCCCGATGCTGTAAAGCGCTTCCGAATCTCTGCAGAGCAGTTTTGCTTCTCCAGCACTGCCACTCAGATGCACATAAAACACATAATCACTTGAAGAATAAACAGGCATAAATTGCATAGCTCCAAATAAAATCAGCTTCTAAGAGAACAAGTATGTTTGGGGAGGAAATAAAGGGACAAAATGAACGTAAGGATTGTTCCTTGAAGGGACCAGTTCTGCAGAAGGCAATTTCACTTGTACTGGAAATAGAAGAAAAAAGATCAAGGTTATGAGCGTGTCTCTACCCCAACTGCCTACTCAATCTAGAGCCCTGTTTCAACAGCGTATAAAGTTTTTTCTACTTTTAAGTTGAAAAGCACTTGTGTTTTCTTTCTTGGTAGCAGCGTGTTACAAAATTATGCATTTATGTAGAAAAATAATGGATTCTATGAGAGATGCATAAAACACACAAACCCCACACAGCTCCATCTTTGAAAAGCAGCTGCTTTATACAGTTTGCTACATATTCTGTTATCAGTACATCCAAACTTGTATTTCAGCTATGCTTTTAAGATCTACACATGTTGGAGTTACTTAACATCAGCTTAATTGTGTAACATTTGGTTAAGAATAAGAGATTGAGAAACATGGGGATGAAAATAAGTTTAAAAGTATCTGAAGCAGAAGACAGAAAAGCACTGCAGAAAGCTTCAGGGAAAAACGGTAAAACAAGAATAGAGGAGAGCAGATGAGGAAAATTTTAAGTGAGATATTCAGGACATGCTGACCACACTAAAGGACACCTGAATAGAAAGCATTTAAGAACTACATTGTAAAAATCAAGACTCTTTCAAGTTTAAACGAGAGGAACACTAATGTTCACCTGGGTATCATATTTTATCTTACATACATTCAGCAATCTTCAGAGTACTTTATGACAATTTTACAAGTTAATCCTTACAGCTTTCATTTTTACATATAAATTTCCTTCTAGTTCATTCACACACTTACAGAAAGGTTTGAAACTGAACTTACTAGGTTCTTCATAAAATCAGATATTCCAGAGGGCTTTACAAACCTGACCCCAACAGTGGTTCAGCAGGCAACCATGTGGTCAGGAAAGCCACGGTGTGTCCTGCTGTTAATGCAAGGACCTGCACTATTCAATTTTTCACTAAATCAGGAAAGTTCTCCACTCTTCAAACATACCCCTTCTCTGTGAACAGATGCTCACTAATCCTCTTGTCACAGTTTTCAATTGGCAGTTCATCGTCCGCTGCTCTGGAGCGATTAGCAGAGAACAAAACCCAACAATTCCCAGTCTGGCAGGGACCTGGGCTGCAGAGAACCTGACTACGTGCCATGCTTTGACCCCACGGACACAGTGAGGTTTTGCATAACCATACCGTGCTGCTGCAAATGCCCATAGAAAAAAGAAGCAAAGAAAAAAATAAAACCAGGAAAAATGGGGGGGGGACGGGGACGGACGGGGACACAAGACAAAGAAGCAAAGAGAGACAGTTTTATGAAAAAGCATGAAGTGGGACAGTAGGACAATCGTGTGATGAAGACAGAATATAAAGTTGGCAATGTGTGTGCTAGGCAGTAAACTGCCCTACACCCAATTAGGTATTTCAGTGGAGTACTTACAACAACTAAGTTTCTGAGTTATCCTCAAAAATCACTATTTATCACGTCGCTCCCATCTTGCAATTGCTGTTGTACTCTGCTCCTAACCACCCCCATTCTTTTAAGACCAGATGAAGACAATAACAGAAGGTGGGGGAAGAGCTCTAAAAATCATACCAAAGAATGTTTAACTTCCACATGGTCAGGTTTAATATGCGATTCTAAGATTGCATTTCTTGTGTTGAGTACTTCTGAAAGATTTCATGTCAGTATCTGATAGAGACAGGTTCCCACGGACCAGTGCCAGCTTTTAAGCGAGTGTGCCATCAACCGAGTCACAGCAACAAGATGAGTATGACTGAACAAAGCTGTCTAAAGATCCAGACATGATTTAGCAGAGTTGAAAGTGTTATGCTAATTGTTCTTCAGGTAACTTGAGCTATACTGGGAACAGACAGGCTTTCAGATATGTTTTTAAGATCTGTGGACAGAAATTTGGCCATATTAGGATTTGAAAAAAAATATAATGTAAAGCAACCTTGAAACAAGTTGGAAGTCAAATAGATTTCTAGACAAATGTGGACAATGAAAAAACACTTTATGTCTACAAGTTGCAAAAGAGTTTTCTGTAAAGGCAGACAACAAAAATAAGAAATTTGAATCCTACAGAATACACTGCTACCAAATAAAGGCCAAAATAAGGACGACTTGCAAACACTATAAAAGGATTTTCTTTTCATGTAAAACTGATTATAAACTCTTTTCAATAAAACTTATAGAACTCTTGCTCCACATAAATATTAATTTTGTTCCTGAGAACAGTTTAATTTAGTGAATTATTGGGATACATTGATCGTGCTGAACACAGTAACCCGAGATTACCACCTTTTATAGGACACCAGTAGGCTGAAAGTAGTTCACTAGATCCCTATTCCTTCTACGACTCTCAGAGTTTTTTTAACCTGTGTATAAATATTACAGCTTTAATATTAATCTCGTTTTTAGGACAACTCATCTTTTACCCATTCC
The DNA here is from genome assembly GCA_013397275.1 of Burhinus bistriatus. Classification (NCBI taxonomy): domain Eukaryota; kingdom Metazoa; phylum Chordata; class Aves; order Charadriiformes; family Burhinidae; genus Burhinus; species Burhinus bistriatus. Next base: position 228,317 of record VYXH01000773.1, on the reverse strand, counting down.
TCTTCCACTATTTATAGACAAGTCTCAGAAATGAAAAATAACTTTTCACTTTCTAGTCAGTTTCACTTTCACTTCAAAACCAAAATATTCAAAACGCATTGAATTTAATCAAATAAACTCAATTATAAATACATTAAATAATCTGCAAGCTGAAAAACACAGCCTCAGTTTGTAACAGCACAAGACTTTAGAATGAAGCACACTCCTAGGGAAAAAAGTCTCCAAGAAGTTTCACACCCACAATCCCTGCTTTTTGGATAAAAATCTACAGATTTTTCTTCTCCTCCCTTATGCGTTACACTCAGTGCAGCGATCTATTCTGCTGTGGAAGAATTCGTACACTTCTTGGCAAAACTGTCTCCAATGCATCATGGCAAAAAAGGTTACTGACGGAAGAGAACCGGAAGTCCAAGTGACAAATTTAGACAGACAGCTACCCACGTTGCTCCAAGAAATAATGATGGTAAAACCAAGAACTTGTAAGGAAATTAGAAGCAGATGTTATCTAGCTGCTGAATGACTGAGTGTAATGGATTTGAAGTCTACGGGATTACTTTAACTCCAACAGTACAGAAAAGGCCACTGTCTTTCCAAAGGCAAAGGAGGAATTGTCTAGCAGCCTTAGATAGAGAAAAATGTAGATTATCACCCAGCTCAGGTACTACTATTCAGAGTGGTTATTTAATATTGCTGTTTCACACGCAAGAAAACAACTCATCTTGTTCAACTGATGTTCAAAGGTCACGACCTCAAAAATTTAAGCAGCACCTGGCACACTGGATGCATGCGCTTTTTTTGTGCGCAGATTAGACAATCTGTTTCAGGCCTTGCAGAACAACTGGAAGAGTTTCATTTCTTATGATTACGTTCAGCGCCCTCTCAGTGACTCGCTTGATCAGAGCAGCACATAATAATCTGACATCTGAAGTTACTGTAACAGAAGATTGCTTCAGAACAGAGAAGTATTACATATGAAAAAGACATTTATTAATGGGAAATTTATAGTTTAGCAATTAAGAATCTTAAAAGAACTTACACAATTTTCAACACTGGAATGCAGAAAAAGACCACTGTAAGACGCCAACTTCCTATTTCTGCTCATTATATAATTTAATAAATTCAAGCATACCTCTTTTTGTAAAAAGTCCATGGAAAAAAGTGCATTTATTCCCTTACAAAAACAACGGAATTGAAAAAAGGGTCCAAGGAACAGTATAGAAAGAGTAGAGAAGGCAAAAAAAATGTGTATTTTTAGAAAGGGAAAATAGAAATGGCCAGGAACATACAGAATAACTGCCGTCACATGCACTGACTGCTGCATAAACACAGTTACCTCTGTGGCTTCCATGCACTCCTTCCTACTAGTTTTAAGTCCACTCTTTGTCACTACCTTCAGAGCTGCAACTCTACAATAAGATGGATGTGCGCAAGGTTCCTATGAAAAGCTCCATGAAGCCGTTAAGACTTGGTTCAACTGAAGGGGTCTGCTAAAAACAGAGTCATTGCAGAATGATGTAGGATCTTAGCCTGGAAGCTCTGGTAATAATGACCATACGTTCATGCACTTGGCAAAGCAAGAAGACAATCGCTATTCATTCACATCAGTTTTGGAAACGAATAGTCTCACAGGCACCAATACTTTGATAAAAATCACAGCACATACCACAATTATTTTTTACAAATAAACAGGTCATACATAAAGTGATCCAAAGACAGACCGTATCAGAGAATTAAGCAGTGTAACAGAGAACCAATTTAACTTTTTTTTTTTTTAAAACCAAACAAAACAGAACACTTCTGTATTCTGATCTGGTAAGAGATTAAAAAGCCTTCTGACTAATCAGTGAATTTAAGTCTGCCTCCAGGCACTTCCAGAACTAGGATAAAATCGCATTCTTTCCCAGCTGAAATCTTGCATGAGGTTGTAGAGATGTATCCTAGCTGCAGAGAAGAATCAAGGGACTGTTTGACTGTTTTAGTGTTCAAAAAAAACCCTCTCGTTTAAGTTATGACTACGCAATATGGTACTTAAACACTTGCAAACTAAATTAGTTCAGAAATATTATGAGGTATTTGGTTTTGTTTTCAAGACTTGTTGACTTGCAGCACTGAGGAAGAATGCAAGCAGCACAGAGGCTACAAAAATACACTCATAAATTAACAAATAAACCGAATGGAAATAATTCCTTTGCAGCTTTGCTTACAGCAGCTTCTCCCCCAGATTTGCTGAGCTACTCAGAAGTATTAGATTAAAAAATATCTTTGTGTTCACCAAAACTCTCAGCAGAGACGTGTGCGAGTCACAGAGAAGGGCAGTAGACAATATTTACTTCTTTATTTCCCACCAAATTAATGAGCATTTTTATTTAAGCGTAGTCCTGAATAAACCAGGTGGCAATCATATTTCAGTTCTATGGATCATAATACCATGGATCGTTAATTTAGTTTGGAGCCTCAAAGGCTGACTCTCATTCCTCCTCCATAATTGGTTTTTAGTTTTTTACCTTTTGGAACATGGATATTCACATTTTAAGGATGCATTTAGGAATTTCTCTTGGTTATTCTTCCTATCATTAGTGCTGGAATGTACGTAACACCTAGATATGTGCAAAACACTGGAAACTGAAGTTTTCAAGACATGGTGACTCTAGATAGCTCCTCTGAAACACACAAAAAAGGCTTGTGACATTGCAAGCCTCACCAGAATCGCTAGGAAGCGATCAAAACTCTTGAACTTGTTCAGATTTCATCTCCTTACCTAGTGCACAACGTAAAAGTACTGGGTTACCACTGAGCAAAAACATGTAGAAGGCTCAAGTGCCAGCATCCTCACACAAATTTAATTATTCCATGTAATTCAGTAATGGATCTTTTTATGTGTTTTTTGATAAAATTCAAGACAGAAGTTCACTAATTTCTCAGTAACACATTAAAAATGTTAATACATGTTTCAAAATTCAGGAAGACTGAACCACTGGATCAACAGATTCTTTATAAAGAAGGATCAGAAAACGCTCCCTTTTCCTCTTCTGAAGCACGAAAACTACACAGACTGCTTTAAGAGACTTACGTTTTCAAAAAGAGTTGCTCCCTACTTATCTTACTCTAGGAAGTGAGGACCACCTACTCCACCAATAGTTCAAAAAAAAAGAAGAATTTAAGGCTCAGTAAAAAGAATAAAGACTATTCAATTGTTTAAAACAATATTAGATACTTTTTTCCCAAAGGTATGCTTTGTGGAAAGGTAAAAGGCTGTGCATTTAAAAGAGGGATTTTTCAGCTTTCTTTCTACAGCGTAAGTGCTACATTTATCAGAACAAAGCACTTCTCCAGGTTCCCAAAAATTTCTTTTTAATTTTTGCTTATTTTCAGCATAGGTGAACTTTATACCTCATTACTTTGACTCTGGAAACAAAATATGTACATAAACCCCGTTATTACTCCACCACGGGGGGGGGGGGCGTGGGGGCAATTAAAAGATCCCTGCAGCATGACTTGTAACCACAGGCTAAGTTTTATGAAAGTGAAACTGAGTAGAAAAAGGAGTCAAACGGATGCATCCGCTATCAGTACTCTTAGTGCTCAATTCATTAATTCTTAATGCCAGATAAACGCCAAAAGCAGCAGTTTTTGAGACTAACGGCCTTCAGAGACGCGAAGAAGGCACGCACGTTATTCACATGCTGTTTGGCTTCCGAAGGGACGTTTTTGGGGGCCGGAGAGGAAAGATGCCGACTCTTGAGGCCTCAGCTGGAAGCAAAAAGCGCCAGCTGGGCGCTCCGGTAAAGTTTCAGTCAGCGGAGGAAGCATGGGGTTTTTTGCTAGGCTCAGCATTAAGAACACCAGCAGAGAAGAAACCCTTCTTCCCTACCCTCAGCAACCGCTGGGCAGTGCCGGGAAGGGGACACCCGGCCCGCCGCAGGCCGCGCACCGC
>VYXH01000773.1:44807-218051 GCA_013397275.1 Burhinus bistriatus | reverse complement strand
GGGCCCCGCCGCGCCGCCGTGGGGGTTCCGCAGGCGCCGCCCCGCTCCCCTCGGGGCGGGCCCTCCCAGGCCCGGTGCGGATCGGCTTGGGGGGTGGCGGCGGGACGCGACAGGCCCGGGCGGCCTCGCTGCGGGCGGGGTGGGTGACAATAAACTCCATAATCTCGTGAAAGAGAAGAAAAGGCAGTGAAAGCCTTCAACCTGGAGAAGGCTCGGGGAGACATTATTGCGGCCTCTCAGTGTCTGAAGGGGCTACGGGGGAGCTGGGGAGGGAGTCTGTCAGAGAGTGGAGCCATAGGACGAGGGGGAACGGTTTTAAACTGAAAGAGGGTAGATTTAGATTGGCTATTAGGAAGAAATTCTTCACTGTGAGGGTGGTGAGACAGTGGCCCAGGTTGCCCAGAGAAGCTGTGGCTGCCCCATCCCCGGAGGTGTTCAAGGCCAGGCTGGACGGGGCTTTGAGCAACCTGGTCTAGTGGGAGGTGTCCTTGCCGGTGGCAGGGGGGTTGGAACTAGATGATCTTTAAGGTCCCTTCCAACCTAAACCGTTCTATGGTTCTATGAAAACGGCATGGGTCTGCCTCCATCTCTTCTGCTTCGGGTCAGAACAAATGTTGGCGTGGAGTATTAGGTTGCAGGAACAAATACGGTGTGTTACCACCTCCAGTCCCAAGCTGTGACTGACGATTCGGATTGTAAAAGTGCTTTTCAGCAGAGCCCAGCTGATGCCCCAAAGCTGCTCTGCAGCGGGGCTGGATGTTACAGCCATGGCACATGGGGCAGCAATGGCCAAGGGAAACGGTGCTGACACAGCACCTTGGCAGAACTTTTCTTGCAGCAGTTTACTGAATTTTCTTCCCCCTCCCACAGCATCGCTCTTGCTTTTGCTGCGGGGACTGACTGACTGACTGTGCGGCACAGATGATGTTGAGCCATGGTCCAACAGGTACAGAAAGATCATGGTACCCATCCTCCTGCCCCAGGGCTGTTCAAGAGCAGGCAACCCAGGGCCAGCAGTGAGTCCTTGGGCACGGGCAGTTTTGCAGCTGAGGATAACAGTAAAGCAGTAAAGCAGTAAAACAGTAAAGGATAACAGCTCCTTGCTGATGCAGGAGCTCCAGGCACTGGTTACACCATGATGTGTCCCATCCTAGGCTTGTAGCAGACACCTTTGTGAAGCATCGCAGCTCCACACTACTGCAAGTCCCTCAAGTGGATGCACTGTGCCAGCAGACATACTCATGACCTGATTTAACCCATCCTGCTAATTGATGGGAGCAAAATCTCTCAGATGTGATCCCTCCTTTATTCGGTAACTAAGTATTTACTCGATGGGGGTTAAACAGGCTTCTGGAGCCTGTTGAGTTGCTTTGAACACAAGCTGTGCTGGGGTGCAGGGTGCCCAAGGGAGGCTGTGCCTAGACTAGAGGAGCTCTTCTGAAGGCCGGCTGTGCTTTTGTTTTGTGGTAACGTGTATCTGTAATCTGGCTTGAAGCAAAGTGTCTCAGTCCCTTCAGTCCCCAACACCGCACTTGCAGGAGAAAAGGAGGATGTATTTAGCTTCTACCAAGTTAAGACAATGTTAGTGCTTGAGAAACCCACAACAATTTATTGTCATTTAGACAATTGTTCTCCTACCTGATGACCTCTCCCCACCCAGAAAGGGGAATCAGGAGAAAAACAAGGAAACCCAGGGATTGAAATATAAACAGATTTAATAGAATAAGACTAGATAATTAACATTAATAACACTAAAGAATCAATATTGATCCCGATACCCATATAAAATATACCAGGATTATACTCAGCCCATTCTATCAGTAGGCAGCTGTGCACTCCCAGCAGGGGACCCGAAATGTTGGACACTGCGAGAGCTACGGCTTCGGGAGCAAGGGAAGGGCTCAGGGCTCCGGCACCAGGGCAAGAAGTTCTCAGGATCACAACCATTAAGGCAGAGAAAAACTCCTCAGCAAACTTTCTAATTTCTATTGAATGTGCCGTTCATGGTATGAAATAATCCTGTTGGCCAGCTTGGGTCAAGTGCCTGGGTCTCGCTCCTGCTCATCCCTGCCCCTGGCAAGCTTGAAAACACTGAGACCTTGAAACGCACACACCATAGCTGGCTATAAAGTAAATATTTTTCACAAATTCAGACACTAGAGTCTTCTAAAAGTGCAGTTTTCCCAAGCATTAGAAGAGAAATCAGTCCTGTGTCGCTCAAACCAGGACAGACAAATGACAGCCCAAGCAGGGATCTCGGTACAAAGAACAACATGGTGTTTCCTGGCATCAGCTATGGCCTGGGAGAGAGAGAAGGCCAACACAGCAAAGCAACGAAACTGCCACGAAACCAGCTCTCGGACGGTCAAGTCAGTGCTATGGACGCTGCTGGGGTGCTGCTGCAGGCAGCTGCCCCTGTCTCCTGTCTCCAGGCCTGGAAGCAGGCGGAAGGTCAGGCAGGAGGACCTGTTGCCCAGCCAAGTGCTGTTTCCAGGCACGGGGTGGCTGTACTCAGCTCTGCAGACTGGTGTGTGGCCAGGCTGCTGCAGCAAGGACTCCAAGCATGGCATTGCTGGGCTCAGCCTGTTTCAGAAGCCTTTGCTCACTCCCTCAGAGGGATGCAGCAGATGTGGAGAGCGTGCTCACTGGGAAGCTGTGGCAAAAGAGGGCTTTATTTGATACCAGTGGAAGAGCCATTGTGTTTCACCTGGTGTGACAGCTTTTATTCAGAGTTCACAAATAGCGTGCAAGCATTTGTTTGAGACAAACCAACGCCCCCAGCCAAATTACTGGAGGGGAAAGCTGTGCAGGAACGCAGGGAAATCTGTGCCATGAAGTGAGAGGCTGGTCCTGGCACTGAGAGTCGCTGGGTTCTGGTATTTGGCATTCAGAAAGCTTTTGAAGTATCCCCCTGGTCCTGCTGAAAACATCTTTATTATAAGAGGCAAGGCATATTAATTTGTGTTCCACACTGCACTAATGAGTTATACAGCTTCCAAACTGGAGCTGTCGCTTAGGCAGCCTTCTCCAGATCTCAGCAGAGCTCATCATCCATCCCTGTCCATGAGCACGTGCCCTCAGCCACAGGCAGTAAGATCTCCAGTAACAAAATCATGAAGTGGCCTCTGTGTTTGCTATTACCTGTCCCTCCACCATAGCAGCTTTCCACCAGCCCTGGATCTTATGCACCGGAGCGTAGCCAGGAAACTGTTGTCCTTCACTAGGTTCATCACTAGCTGGGAAAGCACCTAATGCTTTCCACCACTCAGCACCAGCCTCTTTCCCCGCACACAGCTGTTGTTGTCCTGGGCAGAACAAGCCCAGCACTTCCTGGGACAAGGCAGGGGCAGGCTGTGTTGGGGAGGAGCACCCCACACATCATGGCCTGCATGACCATCCCCACATCCCGGGAGAATAGCTGCCCACCTTGGGCTGAAAAAAGACCGAGAAGCATTTGAAGAAGACAGAGATGGAGCAGACGATTGCCTGAGGCAAGAGACAGCTTGGCATCCCCAAGCTCTGAGAGCCTAAGCTACAGGAGGAGTCTGGGGGAGGGATCCCAGCCTTTCCCCAAAGGCTTTGAAATGTCTCACTGGAGCATAAAGCCCCGATGAAAAACTTCCTTTGAATGGATCACAAGCGAGAGAGGTTATAGCTACACCGCCTTGCCTGGCCATGGATACATGGAGCACCAAGCTGGTGTTAAGGCATCCGACGGAGGCTGGGGAAGGTGTAGCTGTGCCTCTCTCCCAGCGAGGGACTTGGCAGGACTACAACTTTAGCCTGCTTGTTTGAGGGTAGGCTTTTTGCTGCAGGCAGCCCAGAGCCGTTTTTGAGCTGGCTCTTCCTGCCTCTTGTGCCTAAAGTGTAGCGTCAGGGGTGAGCAGAGAGCCAGCTCAACTGCGCTCTGGTTCCCGTTAGCTGGCGCTTGGTTTCATTTTTTCCAGCTTCACAGATCCTGCGTTTCCTGCGCTGGTTCTTCATGCTCCTATGTATGCATCTCAGCATTGAGGTCGGTGTAGATGCTTACAGCAAAGTTGATCTTGCTGAACTCTCCAGCTTCAATTTGGGCAGAAAAGGACCTTTAGTGCTTGGATATGGCACTTTGAACAAGAGCTCCTTCCACCACAGCTCATGACACAGGTGGCACTGCATCCTTCCATGCTGAGAAGGAAAATTAGCCCTCAACACCCAAGGAGAGACACAAGTCAGATTCTTCAGCCTGGAAGGAATTGCTTTCTTAGCCAGATAATTGAACTGGAGAGAGAAACATTAACTGAATGAATAATTTTCACTCTCTCAAAGCAATAGGGACATTTCTATTAGAGATAAATTTTCTCTTAGCCCCCCACTTGTTAAACTGGGGTGCTTCTGGGCCTTCTGTCCATCTGAACAAGAGCCACACGTTTCACCTGACTCCAGAGCAGACCCTGCAATTTCCACTTCCCCGCCATCATCACAAGATGGCATTACAGGCTCAAAAGCTGAGCCGGCTCTGCTGACGCTCGGGGACCTTTTCCAGACTCTGGGGCGTCCAACCCCAGAAGAAGCTGTGGACTTAACCCTGCCTGCTGAGCTCCTCCACCAGGTCTCAGCCCCCGACACTTGCTTTTAATCACCTCCCTTTAATGTCAAGGCTGCGCTTTGAGCACACGGCATGCGGAATGAAAAGCCACAGCCGTTACTCCTGTAACCTGTGAGCCATCTAATTGCGCCGATTTAAGCTCGTTATAGTTTTGACAGTTAATGGCATGCAGAGCGCTTTAATCTTGACCTGCAACACCTCCGGCTCTTCCAGGGCCTCCTCTGCCCCCAAGGAGACGCTGCTAATCAGACCAAGCAGGGAAGTAGTTTAAGATGTGGCTGAAGGGAGCCAAGGGCACATCATGAGCCAAACGCACCCAATTCATTTTGTTCCACAGCACTGTCAAATTTGGAACTGTCTTTTGTTTGTCTGAGAGTGATTTGGGAGAGCAATAATAAGTCTTTCAATAATTTACAGCTTTAAAGTAATAACAAAAAGAGAAAAATCACTCTTCTTCCATACGCTTTTAAAAAAATAAAGTTTATTTTGATTTAGGTGTGTCAAGCCCCAGTGCAGTGCGTTATCGCCTTGGGTATCCCTGCTGCTACCTCTGCCCTCATGGGGATGCAGCCTGTCCACCCGTGGCATGACCCCTGGCCAACAGCCACGACTCAGCTTGGCCTCACTGGTGTGGAAGCGCCAGCCCCACACACTGCCCCATCACCTCAGGAGAGGGCATCAGCAATGGCTTTGGCTCATGTGGGGTTGTGCTCCCCTTCAGCCCTTGTTGCTGCCATCAAAGCAGGCAACGCTTTGCTTAGGTCCAGCTATCATAGTCATGTTCACCTGCTGGGCAGTTCCTGTTTGGCAAGGGTTATATGCAGCTTGGGGGACCACCAGCCCCTAATGTCCCTGACCAGCCTCACCTGATGCCCCTATGCTTGTAGGTCAGGAGCCCCATTTAAGCTCGGCCCTGCAGCTTCACTCCTGCTATAAGTGATGCTGCAGGAGTGCCTGTCTCCAGCCCTGTTCCTGGATGGGCCCTTTGGCTCCTGGGAGGGCCTTCAGACTTATGTCATAGGTGTATCTCTGGCCCTATTTTCTAGATGAACTTTGGACCCATGTTGTAGCTGTACCTCCAGCCTTGTCCTTGGCTAATCTCCTCTTGCTTTTGGGTGGGCTCTGGACCGGGGTCATTGCAAGCTGTCCCTGGGGCTGCTGGTGGACCCTGTAACCAGCATCTGGCTGTGCTCAGACCTAGTGGGGCTCTGCCTGCTGGTGAGGATGAGATCTCTGCCGGGGTCACCTTGGCTCCCCTGCCCCTAGGGAGCAGCTGGCCCTTCCTGCTCCCTGCTGGGCTCATCAGCTTGTTGCAAGAAAGTACAAAACCCATTAATCTCTATGCTAGCCCTGCTCCTCTGTGGACCTTCCTGGGTCCCAGTGGGAGGGAGCTGTCCTGCTATGGTATTCAGTGGCTGCATCAGGAGATAAAGATGCAGGGCTGGGTTAATGTGAAGTTTGCTGTTCCCGCATGTGAATGGGTGCTCCAGGCTTCATCCACCAGTTGCTCCCTGCAAGAAGCAGCCATGATCTAATTGCATCTCCTTCCCTGGCCAAGGGCCCTGCAGCCTCCCACTAAGGCTTACTGTTTGCCTGTCTCAATGGATCGGTGGCTGTGCTGTCTCCTGGGGTGACAGCTCCCCTGGGGATGGCAGTGGGGCAAGATCTGTTGCTGAGCTGTCTCTGGGGCTATAGCTGGATGTGTCCCTCTGGGCAGCGCAGGGAATTGCCGGTCAGGCTGTTCACTGCAGAGCCAGAGAGCAGCCTCCCTTAGCCCTGAAGAAAGAGCAATCAAAAAAGGTTATATAAACGAAAACCAGCCTGCCAGAGGGGCAGAAGCACTGGCACCAAGTGCAGTGCCACTCTGCATCTGGCTGGGCAGGAGTGTGCCCTGCCTCCCCTCCCTGCCTGCAGCCCCTCTCCCCCTCTGCCCTCCCTCCAGGCCTGCCTGGGTTTCATCTCGCTGGCAGAGCCCGGGTCTTTTCGTTGCTCAAAATATGCTCAGGCAGCACGAGGAGCCCGCGCAGTTCCCCTCCGTTCTCGGCTGAAACTGCTGCAGAGCAATTTTCCTTTTCTCTCTCGTCTCTGGCTGAGCCCTGGAGCTCTGCTCCCTTCCCCTCCTATCCCTCCTGTCCTCCTGCTGAGCTCCTCCCTGGTGTCCCCTTCCCCTCCCAGCTCCTATTCAACCCCCATTTTTTCTCTTCCTTCCCTCCTTCAGTGCTCCCATCCAGAAGACAGGTTGCAAACCACAATCTCTGGTACTCAGTGCCCTCATCTAACAGATCCTAAGGTGCTTCCTCAGCGTGATAAATGTGATCTGCTAATCCTATGGAGGGGGATCCCCCAGGAGACAAGCCACCTCTGGGATCTGTGGCAGATCTCACGGCATCAAGCTGCAGGGTCTGTCTCAGTTGCAAACGCACAAGTGGTAAAGTAGCTGCCTTGCCCCCGAGCGTGGGCATCACAGCTTGCTCCTCTCGCCCAGCCCTTCCACCTCCACCGGGGGTTCATCTTAGGAATTTACACATGCAGCAAGGCTAACCAAAGCAGACCTTCCTGCTTTCGATGGTCTACCAGGTCCCTCTTCAGCAAGGAAGAAGCTCTGTAAGGCAAGTGGCCGGGTGCAGGATTAAGTACGTGGAGGAAAGGTGGGCTTGCACCGCGCTGACCTGAGCACGCAAGTGGGCTGTTCTGGATCTCTAATTAGTCTAAATCATACTATGATAATAAACCTGTTACTCTGAGTGCCATTTTGCTGGTGCTGGTTTAATTCTGTGAGGTCTTGTAAAGCCTGGCTCGAGCCCCAGGGGATTTTAGCCACTGCTGGCACCAGGAGCAGGGTGGGTGGTGTGAGCATGGCCCAAGTGTCCTGGGGTCAGCTGGTGGGTAGAGATGAGTGGACACACCAAGAAAAGCATCAGCCCAGCATTTTAGAGTAGAGCTAACTAGAAACAGCTTATTCCATTAAAAAAAAAAAAAAAAAAAGAAAAGGAACAAATCATTCTTAATTAGGACAGAAACCCCCAGATAGGCTTTTTTAAAGAGAAAGCCTAAAAATACCATTTTTGCTTTGATTTGAAAACTATTTCTGCTCTTCAGACTGTAAGATAAAACACATTTGAAGTGATGATGCATTTCACAACAAAAATATATCCCTTTTCATCTTGAAAATGCTGAAATGGGTTGTTTCAAAATTTTCAACGTTTTCTCCCCCTTTTTCTAAACCTAAAATTTTTTATTTAGCTGAAATGCCTTTTTTTCAAAGGAAACTCTTGATTACATTTTTTCCAACAGCTTTCATTAGAATTAACAATTACAGCTGATTCTTAGCTGGGTGATAAACAGCTGGACTGAATCCACTCTGCAGCCCTCTCTGCTCTGTGACTTCCAAACAAGCTCCAGCACTAGCAGGAGTTTAGCCCTCTGCAACATTTTAGCCTTGTCTAGTCACTGGAATTTATTTTTCTTTCTTTTCTTCTCCACTCTTTCTCCTCTGAGGATTAGTTTTTACCAGTGCAGCATCTCTAACAGTCAGGGAACTTCACAGTGAGTTGAGATCACATTGATTTCTTGAGGAAGAAGCCGCATACTAATCTTTCCTATTTTTCTCCCACGAGGAAAGCAGGTAACAGCTTCAGGAAGGCAGCTGGGTTTGTAGATATTATGTTCAGCCGCTGGATGACAGGAAAGTCTGAGGTCTGCAGGACCACTATGGGGGAAAAAAAGGAGACCTCGGCTGGTCTGATGCAATGTCTGGAGATGAAGCTAGTGTTGCTGGTAAAGCGAAACATGTGGGATTAAAGCAGAACGGGTTAAGCCTGAGAAAAACATTAGGTGATGATCAGGGGATGGATCAGTCCATGGTCCAGCCAAGACAAAGGCCAGCAAGGGCAACCTGCTTAAACCAGACCCCCCATCAGGCAGAGGGGAACTCTTGCTTCTCACGCGCAGGGTGGTGCTTGTTGTAGGCAGCAGCTCAGGACCTCCAGGGTAAGGGCTTGTTCTGGACAGCTCTGAATCCCTTGGCCCAAGCTTCCATGTGCAGTGTCCTGATGCCTCTGCAGCAAAACCCATCCATTAGCCAGAGAGTTCCCAGGCTCGTGACCACCCTGGTGCCCAGAAGAAAGGTGCTGCAGAGAATCCCGATGGCTTTTTGGGGCCAGAGCCCAGGTCAAAGCCTTCTCAGATAGCATCCCAAAGGTGTCCAGGGCCTTCTGCCCCATGGTGCAGGGCTGGGGGCTCAGCTGCTGTCCTGCCAGTGCTTCCCTCTGTGTCCAGGATGATTTTCACACACCCCAGCTCTTTGGGGGCAAGGGGAGGAATGCTGCAGCAGTGCAAATGGAGAGGAAGGTGTGGTGGGGGAGGGGAAGGGAAGATATTAGGGTCTGCTCTTAAAACCCCTAAAACCTCTTTTTCAGGCAGCCAGGCAGGTTTGTCCAGCCTTTGCAGGCAACCTCCAGGGAGCCAACAGGCACTGGGGCATCCACCTTTGCCAAAACCAATGTTGCTGGTGCCCAGCGCTGCTCTCCCACTACTGGGTCCAGTGCTCTTCATTGCTGCTCATCCCTGTGTTGGCTCGTTGCTCTTCAGGGCTGACCCCTTCTCCCTGGAGACAAGCCCATGGCTTCAGCCTGTCTCACCTCGCTCCTCCTACTCCCCTGCCGAACAGTTATTACCATCTTATTAAGCGAGAGGGTGGTTTCTGTATGGAAGTTTCCCTGTGATTAATGAATTAAGAGATTATGTGAAAATTAAAGCCTTTCTTCATACTTCACACTTTCAGTTCTTCAGCTGTTGGTTTTTCCCTTCTACTTCTGTACAGAAATCCCTGTGGCCTTGCTTGCCCCATCCCTTTTGCTGATGTTTTCTCCCCACTGTGACCTGGAGATGCGGCTGGCAGCACCCACTGCTCTCTGCCACACGATTTCCCCAAAAGCTTCACTCTGACGAGCCCCTGGCAGACCCCACTGCTCCTGGGCCAGTGGTTGCAGAGAGGAGGGTGCTGCGAGCACAGCTTGTTTATATATAAACCCAACCCAGGAGAGAGGCTGTAAATGCCTCTTTATTTCCATATTTATCATTGCAGTTCAGATGGATGAGGAATCCAATGGAAAGTTTAGGCAAAACAGAGAGGAAATGAAAAAGTGTCTGTAAGTGGCAGCTCAGCCGAGAGACTGGCAGCCCCGAGGGTTTCCAGCAGCAAAAAGGCTTTCAATTACTGCGCTGCGCTGCTACTCGATAACATCTTCATTTCCCCAGCCGCACTGCCGTGATGGATGGGGCAGTGGGTCCTTGCTGCAGAGCACCCCATGCCCTGTCATCTTGTGACCCCTGCTGCAGATGTGCCCAGCTGTTTTCCCAAAGACTGCAGCCTGGTCATTACGGGGATACGGTATTGAGATCCTAAAAAAAAAAAAAAAGCATGTTTGAGTTTGTTGGTGTTTTACAGGGCTGTTTTCTTACAAGTACTGTGAGCAGCAGCAGAATGTGGGTGCTGACGAGCAATAAATATTTCCAGGTAATGAGCATCAGGCTCACTCACACCATGGTGGAAGGGAGTTGCAAAGGCTTTGCTGGACAATTTCAGAGCATCCCACACTGGGCATTGTTGATGGATGATGATTTAAAGCCCATTTTTGCAGGGAATAACGGCTTATAACTGTCCCCTCTCCTTTAAGTGTGCAACACCACCGAGATTTATGGTCTCCTTATTTCCACCTTAAGGGAAGCATTTTATTAATCATCCCTGCACTTGCTCCCAAACCCGTGTGTGCTGCGGTGTGGGGATGCTTCAAAGGCAGTGGAGGTGGCAGAGCAGGATGTGGCTCCTGGGGGCAGCAGCCGGAGTGGCAGGGATGGGAGCTTCCCAGGAGCTTTCCAAGGATCTGAAACCATCAGCCCTGGGATGGACTGTCTGCCCGCGGGCCAAGGGAGCCTGGCTCAGCCCCGGCTGCTCTGCTGGGGCATAACCGGGACTGCAAGCCTGTGCCTAGGGCCCCTATGTCCCTGGGGAGGAGGCTGGGGATGGAGCTGCCCTGTTGCTGCCTGCACAGTCCCCTTCCGGCACCCCATGCCGATGACTTTATTCTTACCTAAATTCCTGCTTGGACACCTGGAAAAGGTTCCTGCTCAGGTCAGTAGAAATAACTGTTTCTAGAAGGGGTCCCTGGGGACCTTGCTGTCTGTGCAGTCCCATCCCGGTCGCAGCCAAGCTGGTGGCACTAAAAACTGAATGTTCCCTTCACACCAGTTATGCACCCACCAGGTCCCTCTGCTCTTACTATGGGCTTTATTTTCCTCTCTGCTTCTAAATTATTTGTACATGGCTTCCTAGGAAAGCGGCTTTGAATTGATCACTGTTGCCACCTTATCTAATTTAATCCAAACCCGATATCAAACGGGAGTGAGGGAAGCCTGGTGGGAAGCCCGTATGCAGCAAACCACTTGGCTGTGATGAACAGCATTGTTAATAACCCATAGAGAAATGCTGGCATCATCTGGCATTGCTGGACTCTTGAAATAAGGCAGAGCCTGCCTTCGCTCCTCTGGCTGAAGCCACCAGGCTCCCACGAGGGCCAAGCTGTCCTGCAGATGGGTTTCAGAGACAGAAGAGTCATCAGGGACTGACACCCGCTGGGATCCTGACCCTGAGCTGCGCTGCTGCCATGCAGGCAGCAACTCACCCAGAAACTTTTGTCCTTTGGCCCCTGGCCCTACTGCCAGAGCC
The DNA here is from genome assembly GCA_013397275.1 of Burhinus bistriatus. NCBI lineage: Eukaryota > Metazoa > Chordata > Aves > Charadriiformes > Burhinidae > Burhinus > Burhinus bistriatus. Next base: position 206,739 of record VYXH01000773.1, on the reverse strand, counting down.
TCCCCGTGAGCAGGGACAGCCCCTCAGCTCATCGCCTCCCATTTACTGCTCCAGAGCCCCCGAGGGATTGACAGCAAAAGCCCTCAGATGAGTGGTTTGGTTTTTTGGATGGTGAATGAAATAGCATCTGGGTTGGTGGTGATGAGAGACTGCAAGCGGGACCCATCTGATCCTTACAGCAATGATGCTGACGTGGCAGAACTGGACCTGCGAAAGCCCTCAGGTCCCAGAATGCAAAATAGGTGAGAAAAAGCATTTTTAAAAGCAAGTAGAGTAACCCTGCACTTGTGATGCCACATCATCTCAAGCCTGGGCTTTACTTCTGTCCTGTCTGGATGCATCTGCACTGCAAAAATTGTCTGCTCTGAACTCAGACTGGGTTGTGACTCGCTGCTTGAGTTGTAAAGACGCATTTCATCATCTCAGCGTGGAAAAGTGGCTGCCACCAGCTCTCTGGCAGTGGCGAGGCAGGCTGGGAGGTGATATAGCACAATGCTGGAGCTGCAGGTTGTTAAAACAATTACACCCACTGGAGCCTGAATTTCATCTAATTTTTTGGAGCTACAGCATGACACAAAAGGCTGAGTGGAAGGAAAGGAGGAAAGGCCAGAGAGGACAGATATTTCAACAACAGTCCTCTTCCCAGTCACTGTATGGTCACAACTGCATCTATTTTGGTGTGAGAGTGCAGTGCAAAGCCTGGACCTGGCGCCTGGAAACTCAACCCAATGAGTCTCCTGTAGCCTGTGGGGTTTGTTTATTATCTGGGCGAATGACACCTTTCATGCCTCATCGTCCTCTGCCCCAGGATGGGAGCAAACCCCTGCTTACCTGGGATGCCCTGGAAAAGGCTCCCCTGGCTGCAAAAGTGGCTTCTCCTCCTCTGTCATCCTCCCAGGGGGAAAAGGGCAATCAAACTCTCCTGGTAACACCAACTTGGTGCAGGAGCGCCATGAACATGTTGCCACGGCTGAGCTGCTGGAGAAGTGGAACGATCCCAAAGAGGATCCCAAGGAGGGGAGGTGGCTCCATGTGAGCATGCAGTGGTCCCGGGCACAAACCCACATGCCTTTCCCTGGAGAAAATCTGAATTTCTGATGGCCCAAGAGTCACCTCAGAACTGTCGCTGCAGCGATTGCAACATCTCATCCCCAGCTCCTGCTTGGGAAACAGCAAATATTCCTTGAAATGAAGTTATTACAGCCAGTCACAAAGGCAAGGAAAAGTTTTATCGACTTTATTGTGACAGTGTGGTGTCAAGCTATTGATCTGGGCTTGTGCTGAGCACAGACAAGTTTTGTATCATCCTGCATGAGGGGAACAAAGCTCTCCCTGCTGTTTCACTGCTGCTTAACTACAGGACTGGCCCAACTATTCTGGCCACTTAGCCTAGTTCACTGTTAAGCTTGTGAAGCTGTTGACCGAGAAGCTGTCAGTGCCACTTTGCAGGGAATAACCCATTTCTACATCCTCAGCTTTTCTGATGTCCTCTTTTGAACAGCTGAGTGCTATTGATAAGGGAAGACCGAGGTCCCTGTGGCAGGTATTTCACAGAATCACAGAATGCCAGGGGTTTAAAGGAACATCTGGAGATATCTAGTCCAACCCCCCTGCCAAAGCAGGTTCACCTACAGCAAGTTGGATAGGAATGTGTCCAGACAGGTTTTGAGTATTTCCAGAGAAAGAGACTCCACAACCTCTCTGGGCAGCCTGTTCCAGTGCTCTGCTACCCTCAAAGTAAAGAAGTTTTTTCTCATGTTGAGATGGAATTTCCTGTGTTCCAGTTTGTGCCTCTTGCCCCTTGTCCTGTCGCTGGGCACCACTGAAAAGAATCAGGCCCTGTCCTCTTGACCCCCGCCCTTTAGGTATTGATAAACATTGATGAGATCAATTTGGTGATGCCAGTGGCTCTGGGCTTTCAGGCAGCCCATGGAGATGTGCAGCAGTGGCCAGTGGTCTCTGCCTGGGAGCGGGGAGTGGGCAGGACCTGATGCACGCCTGGGCAGGATGCTGTGCCCAGGGAAATCAGCCCCAAATCCCACCCTGCGCTCAAAGCTGAGGCACTTTGAGCAAAACTGGCCCTTAAAAGAAGGTATTTAAACACAAGGAATGAATGCATTAAGTGCAAATTCATCTGTTGATGCTGCTGTCCGGGAGAAGAGCAGCCGTTCGCTGTGGCATGTGATGCTGTGGGGATCAGCGGCTCTCTGCTCATTAATGCTCTGGGCCACTAACGATGCCCAGAAGTGGCTGGAAACAAAGACAACTGAAGTCTGATGGATTAATGCTGCCTTCCACCAATGCAGCCCGCAATCCATCAATTACCTATCTGCTTAGTCCTTTTCTCCATCCTTTTACAATCTAAATAGCACATTTTATAGTCACTACTAAGTGATGTGATCAACATCAATTACCTACTAAAAGAGAATCAAGTCTTGATTTAAAATTAAGTACTGCATTTTGCCATGTTCTTTATATGTAGCCAACAGAATAATTGCAGTGACATAAAAACTAATTACACAACTCCACAATTAGGCCTCCCTCCTAGTGCTGTGATTGTCTTTAAGTACATTGATGAAAAATTACTCCCAGCCCTAAATTACTCTCTTACACCCATTTTCTCCAATACCTTTGGAAAAAAACCTCCACCCCAGCAGATCAAACAGAAGAACTTGAAATGCAAAAGATAACACATGAAAAGCATGTTTTCTAATCTCTTTGATGTGTGAGCGGTTTCAGACAGTGGGATTAGGCTGGTATCACCTAAGGATGCAGCAGTGCTCCTCTCTGTGACGATGGACCAAGCATCTCAGCAAGACTTCCCAAACCACCTGGGGCTGTCACCCAACTGTGAGGCTGGCATGCTAGCACCCTGCCACGTCGCCATTAGGCTGTGGCTGGGGAGAAGCTCCTCTTCCCTGTGCCTGGCTGCTGGCCTTGGGTTTGGTGCATGGACGGGTTTTATTGCTGCTCCTGCTGTGCCTGAAAGAGAGGGCTCACTGTGGCTTCAGAGATGGCTGATCATCCTGTTAGTGCTGTTCCACCTGCCAGAAACAAGGGGAAGAGATGGATCCAGCTCGCCTGCTCCACTGGAGAAACCACTGTGGGGTTTGGGCAGAGATGGATGGATGAGCCCTGTCCTGAGCTGGTGGCAACGTTGCTCTGGGAGCCAAGAGGGCCCAGAGACCCGAAGGGAGGAGAAGAAAGAGGCTGGAGGACGGCAGTGCTTCCATGCATCCAAAGGCCAGGAATTATGTCTTGCCAGAAATCACGTAGCTGCCTGAAAATTCATACCATTAAACTCCAATAAATCTGTGGAGCACTCCTGATGGGCTTTGTGGGTTTTGCTTCTGGATTCTGATTCTGAGGTGCTTATATCCAACCTGGAAAGACTGAAAACATTTCGTTTACTAGAAATGAAAGCCAAGACTTGCTTACAGTCAATCTCCTGCCTCCAGGATCTTTGAGGGTACTGGCCGCAAAGCACAGTAGCAGCAAAGCTGGCAGCAAAGCTCAGTGCATGGGTGAGCGGAGCTGTGGGGATACTGGCCCTGGGGACAGAGTGGGCACCCAGCTTCCCACCAGTCCCTTTACCCTGTGCTGTCTCATCAGTTGTCACTTGCTGTCACTGAGCCTTCTTCGCCAGATAATTAAACATTGCAGGTTTAATTTTGGGGCTGGCAAGGTGTTTTTGGCTGCTGCCTGGTGCACGGTGGAGCCCTTGCTGGGGAAGAGAGTCGCACAGCTCATGGCTGTGGCTTTTCTGTTGTTTCTGCAATGCTATCACTCAGTCACCGGCCAGGAGAGGGGTGGGAAATGCGATTTTAATCAGTATGGCCCTGTGAGCTAACGAGGCAGAAGGGACCCATGGGCTCACGCCTGCGGCAGCCTGACAGTCCCCGTGCCTTCCAGTTCGATTTTGTCACCTCTTCTCTGGCATGGTCCAGGGGATATTAGGTGCGAAGGCTGCGAATTAACACCCTTGTATTTACCTGAACCTTCACCACCTCCCTCAAAAGGTGTGAAAAATAAAGAAGGTGCTGAAGCAGCCAGCGGCAGGGAAGATGCGATGTGTAAGGCCAACTACATCTCATGAACCTTGCAAATGTCACCTCCTCCTTCCCCATTACCCATCTTAGGGGGGAGCTCGGGATGCCCAGGCACAGGTGGGTGGAGGCTGAAGCAGGGAAGGCCGATAGCACTGCCTCGCTGGTGTCTGGGGGCTCGGGGTTGACCCCCTGCCCCTCCTGTTGCCACCCCAGAGCCACCTGGGACTACCTAGAGGGCCTGCTGCTCCGAGTCTGCACGCAGACAGCTGCAACGTAAGACCACCACGAAAGAAAGCAGGCGTTATTCGGGAAAGCCACTGATCGTCGGCCAGTCAGTCGGTCACTCTCGCCCTCAGGGTGACTGGATTTCTTCAGGGCCTGGAACTGCCTTGGCAGGGCAGGTGTCCGCTCTCCGGGACAGGCCGTTTGCCCACAGCGAGGGCGTCTCTTCAGCGCCCGGCGACGCCCGCTGCCGCCTGCTCGGCGCCGCTGAAGCCCGGCCCCGGGACACGGGGCGGCCCCGGGCGCAGCCTCACCGGGAGCGCGGGCGGGGCCCAAGGCGGGGCGGGGTCCGCGCGGAGCGTGCGCAGTGCGGAGCGGTGAGTGGAGCAGGGGAGGTGGGTGGCCAGGGCGGAGGCGGGAGGGTGCCGCCGCCGTGACACCGCCCCCGGCTCGGGCGGCCGCTCGGTGCTGGGGGTCGTGGGCCTCACACGGGCTGTGTGGGGTCGGACCGCCGCAGCGCGTCCTGCCGGCCCCTTTGCTCGAGGGGAGCCGGCGGTGAGGCCTTGCCAGGGCAGGGGGCTGCACGCCGCCCTCCTTTCCCACTGAGGGGGCCCGGCCCAGGCTGTGAGGGCGCAGGGCCCGGAGAACCGCTGCTGGGGTGGAGTAGCGGCCTTTGCCCGGAGCCCGGGGGGTTCGGCCTGCCTTGGGCAGGGCTGGGAAGTAGAGGCAGATGCCTGAGCTGTCGTGTTCTACAAATGACCGAAAATCAGGGCCCTGTGGCGTGCAGCGACCTGCGAAGTGCAGGGTGGGATGCCTGGGCAGGCTAGCATCCCTTACACTGAGGGGTTTTAAATACAAATCCAACAAAATAGGAGCAGTTTGGACCTGCCTGGAGCATGAGGATGGGTTGGGTCACCTCAGGCCCCTTTGCACCTGGGCAGTTGTGGACTAAAAGTGTTCTGGTGCCTTTGGTGTAGCTCTGGGCAATTAAAATGGATTTTTCCTTAGGGTGTGCACTCGGTAACATGAGGCCTGAACTTTAAAACTGTGTAATTATTTTGGTACAAGCTTGGATATGGCTCTCTTGCTGGAGAACTGGTGAAATTACACGTGTCACAAAGCCAGGGATTGAAAACTGAGCAAATGGGATTTTGTATATAAACACTATTTGGAACATTGCCGTAAAATGTTTAACTTCAGTGGTTGACTAACACTTGCATTAGAAGTAATCTTTGACAAATAATCAACACTACCCGCCTCTCAAGATGGCATAGGTTTAACCTAACAAGTTCTGTAGACACAATTTCTTAGGGGTGAGTTATTTATTTTGCAGTGTTTTGCTGATAGAACTAACCTAGTACAAATATGGCTTAGAGGCGGAAAGGATGACTTCACTGATACTGTTTAATTTGCTTCCCAAAGTAGTATAATGTGCACAGGCATTTCTGTTGGTAGAACTGTCTGCGCGAGGAGGCTGCTCCAGCATACAGTCATGGTAGGAAACCTTTTAAATGCAGATAAGTCTTGGCAGCATGAGAAGCCAGTGACACACCGTGTCATTTACTGAACATGCTACTGTAGTGTTTCTGCTTTCTGGGATCCTTTTGAATTCATTTATGCTCTGGGAGTGGCGTTATTAAGGGATGGGCTTCTCTTTTTCTGTTTTCTTTCCCCCAACTCTGCCTTAAAATGACCAGCCTGGACCGCACTGGTGTTTTTCAGCAGCCTCCAAGGTGTTTCTATGGTGGAAGCATCTGAAATATTGCCCCAGAAACTTTAATGTGGAAGTGCAGCTAACAGAGGTAAGAGCAGTGTCTGCAAGTTCTTGGGCTCTGCCATCTGTGTGACCAAGTATTTACTAAATTTGAAGGGATACAAATATGTTGTTTTTAAAGAAATAAGCTGGAAACTGAATATTGCTAATGAGTTGTCGGGCCGACCGCTGAATCTGCAACACCATCCCTGTGCCCTAGGGTAACATAAGACCAGTGCTGCTGCTACTACCACCACCTTCTCATTTTTTACAGTTGAGCATTTCTTTAGACTGAGCAATAAAACACCTGAAAAACTCTCCAGCACCCTCAAACCCTCTATCTGTCTGCTCTTACTTGGCAAAGAAATGGAAGACTACTTAAATACAGATGTGGTCAAGCTGGGCAGGTGTGCTTGAAATCGTGTCAGCTATACCCTGAGAATTTGCAAGGCAGTGTATTGTTGGGGTAAATTCAGAGATAACAGTCAACCTTTCTGTGTACTAATCCTCTCTGCTACTGACTCCCTCTGTGGCTTTTATAACCCACCTCAGGTCTCTTACCACTCAGCTTTCCCCTCTGAGAAACAGCGTTTAACTTGCACCCATGAAGTAGGTGAATCAGCTTTAATTAAGATTTGTCGAGCGCTTTATTGATAAGTTCCCTATAAAGTTAGTTATTATTTTTTATTAACACACAGATATTCTTAGCACCTGAAGTGAAAAATGACACAACGCTGGGGATCTTATGGGAAGCAGCCCTGTGAAAGGAGACGGCGTGTGCTAACGAAGGCTTTGTCAAATCTCTTCTGGCTGCCGTTCACGAGGCAGCTTGCTCCTAAAGCTTTGACTCAAAAAAAATAAAATCCTCTTGAGTCACTGGGAAATCTTAAATGTTCCTGGAAGTTAAGCCCTGCTTTTGCATAAGATTTGTAGATCTTGCCCCCTTGCCGGATTTCTCGCAGAGCCTTTAGTCGGGGTTTGGTGCAGCTGTGTGTGTACAGCACCAGCTGCGTAGGCACAGCTGCTCTTGCCTGCTTTGAAACACCTTGTTTCAATGATTTCAATTGCTTTCAGTAATCATTGCCTGAAATTACTCTGTCTGGTGTAGGAAGGGCTTGCGCACTTAGTTGGGTGGTGACCCTTATGGGCTACAGCCTGTCGTATGGGTCAGTGAGGCTATTTGGGGGTAGGAAGGAAGCCTTGCCCTTCCCCACGGGCAGCCCAGGTCAGCATCCCTTGCCCAGCCGCAAGGCACAGTAGCTTGCTGGCAAATTGAGCTGAAGAGCGTCATTTATGAAAGGCAATGAAAATGTCAATTGAAACAGTTATGGCTACGCTCGTTCTGCGTTGCTGTATGGATGCCCTTTGGGCAGGATGAGAAGCTCAATTGTATTCTGGGGAAGAAAAGGCTGTTAATTTAACTCTAAGATATAACTGCTTTAGCAGTGTAGGAGTGGCCAGATGGAGGATGTTAAATGAAATGTGAGGCTGGAAAAGCCTCCTTGTCTGTGCCCCTGTCCTGAGGCCAGGTGGGAGGTACTCAGCTCCAGACTGGACAGCAGTAGATGTTAGTGCAGAACTGGACCTGGGGCAAGTTCCCTCTGGGACTTGACGAAATCCTCGTCTCAGAGAGCCTGATACCTTGTCTAACTCGCCCATGCAACAAATGAAGCGGGCTGCTGTGTCTTGCCTTCAGAGAACGGGGAGACCAAGGGATGGTTGTCCTTGTCAACAGCTGTTAAATAAGAGCTGATAATGACTCTGGAGGGAAGCAGGGATGGAGAAACCCTTCAACAGCTCCTACGGGGCTGCATGTTTTACACTGCTGACTGCTCTGCTTGTTGCCCAGACCCTCTGGTTTGTCTGCAGCTTTCTTAGGTGTGGCACTGAGCATTGTCTTCCAGCCCAGAATTAGGAATTTTAGGTTCTTAAATCCCAGAATGATATTTAACTCTTTGCAGCTGGAGCTGTGGTGTCACAATGCTGACACATGTTGTATTTTTCATGCAGTCCCTGATTTTCTTCAGCATTACCTCAGTCCAGAGAGCTTTCCCTCATCCTGTATTTGTGCTCTTGATCTTTATTTTTGCTGTTTCTATGTGCAGTTCTTTGCATTGTTTTCCTTGCTTTTCTTTTTATTGATCTGTGGGTGTTTTGGGAACTTTTCTTCATTTTATCAATTCTGATCATGACCTCTGGAGTGCTTCCAGCTCTTAACTGCTGGGCATCCTTTCAGGTTTTATAAAAGTACTTTCTCTTTCATCGTTCGGGCCATTAATGAAAAGGATGAATAGAAGGAGACCTGGACTGAGCTCCAAGGGCCCATGCGTGAGGTTTTCTCTTGTTGTGACAGGGAATCACTGATAGCTACCCCTAAAGTGTGCGTGGCAGGGAGTTGCTTTGGTTTTTTCTTTTTCTTAGCTAGTAATGAGCACTGTGCCTCATTAAGGTGAGCTCGTCTAGTCCGAGTTCCTCTGGTTTGCCTGAGAGTGTCAGATGGATAAAGTGAAAAACCTGCTTTAATGCTGTTATGCTGGTCAGAGGTGTGATAAGCAGATCTCTGTAGAGGGAGATTTGTGCCCCATTTCTCAAGACTCAGGTGACTTTCAAGAGCTTTTGTGAACCTCGTTTAACTGGAGCTTCTTGCTGGTGCTTGCTAGGACTAGTGTCACTCAGAAGCAGTCTTGTGGTCGCTCAGCCCTGCTTTCCACTGAGAGCTCCCCAGGCGTCTCTGCTTTGGTCGCAGAGGGCTATGTATGGGGGCAATTTGTGTCTGTAGGGTCCTGCTCCCCTTTGTTTCTCTGTCGGTCTGTGCTCAGTGAGAGTTAGGCTTGTCTGTATGTGACTAAGGTGGTAAAAATATGTTTTTCTCCTCGGACAATTTGAAGTTCCTTGTGTGGTTGCTCTTCTCTGGGAAAAAAAAAAATTACTTGCTCTGGAAAAATTAATTACACTAATTTTTATTGCCGAATAGTGTGTCACTGTGAGAGCGGTTGCAGGATACCTTGTTCCACCGGGGCTCTGCCAGTCACCTTCTCAGTGTGAACTAAGCTTATGGAAGAGGAGTTGCTTTAACTGAAATACATTTAACTGGAGAAAACATCACTGTCCAAACAGGACCAGCTCTAACCGCCTCCAGGTTCTGTAAGTACTGAGCTGCTGTGTTTAACTTTTTGAATTTTAAGAGGTTGGTCCTTTTCTGAAGTGCACTTCCAGCCACTGTGCCGTCTTTCTTTGCACATCGGTGTAACTGTGGTTACTGTAACTGTGTTTGAAATTTGGGCCCCGCTGAATTCAAGGACAACACAGGGTTCCTCTGTGGTTTTCATCTCTTCCATCTTTCAAGGCTGGTAACTGGAGGTACCTGGCCCTGTTTGTTCTCCCTTATTGGTCCATGGCTGGTGGTGGGTGCCCTGACAACATTTCAGTTCAAGGGAGAAAATTCAGCCTCCCTGAAGCGTTCCTGTGGTTTCTGTTGGATTCTTCCTTACTTCTCTCTGGGGGCCTGCGTGCTGTAGTTGAATACTGGTAGAAAGGTTGTGTTTCACTCTGGATTACAGCTGAATCTCAGTGGTGGATAAATTGCACCCAGAGTCTAGTTTGCAAAGTCCTTTGGGCTTAATGGGATACAAGAAGCTGTATTTTATTCTAGATGTGTTTGCTGATAATTCTATAGGCTTTTCAGTGAGCAGGTTTTAAGAGTCCTGATTATACTGGTTCTCTGTGCAGTCAGGCTCTTTGCCCAAATAATTCAAAAGCCTGCTGCAGAGAGAGGAAAAGGAAGGATGGTTTAGAAATGTCTGGGTCACTGGAAGAGTTGGGAAGAAAATGCATATGTTGATCTAAAGGATCAACTGTGCCAGGTATATGCCTTTAAGCATCTAAAGAAAAGTCAGGATTTTTTTTAATGCTTGCCTACTTTAAACCCAAATAGTTTCTTTAATGTGAGTTTTTAAAGGTTTAACTTTTAATTTTAGAATTTTTATTTCAAGCATGCTGCCATAAAATTAACTTTTTCAACGCAGAACGCTTTAATGTCTTCCGTGTTGGTGCTCATTTGCAAGAAATCTATGCGCAATTATTTCTTATGTACCAGTTAAATCTATCAGCCAACAGATGTCAAATGTAGCAAAAATGCTATAATAATATTATGGTCTAATAATAGTTATAATGATTCTAATTACCTGGCACGGCTTTTGAGAGAGTCAAACTCAGAAATCAGTGCAAAGGAGAGGTTTAACCTTGAACTGTAGAAGCAGGGCACTTTCAGAGGTGTCTGGGCTGCTCTCTCTCCTCCCCATTGAACATCCCATTCCCTTTATTTTCCTCCAGCAAACCGGGAGTGGCATTCTGTCTGTTTTAAATGTTCAGACCTCATTCTCGGTGTGTTCAGAGGCGGAGAAGAGTGCTGGCGAGCTGTCAATGAGCACTGTTTCTTGAAATACCTGTGAATGTCAAGCCCAGTCATTTTTAACCTTGCACCGCAGTCTAGCTGCCCTGGTTTTGGTGTGCTCCTGCTGCCTGATTACAGCACGCACAGATTGCTCTCACCTTGGGAAGGCTGCAGGAGGCTCAGCAATCTTCATCTTTTATGCAAACCAGTTGTGCTGCTTTTAAGTGGCAAAGCTGCCCTGACACAGCCTGGAAAGCAAAAAGCCAGCCTGAGTCTGCCTGAGTGCTGCTGGGCAGCTTTCACACTGTTCGCTGACAGGAGAGCAGGTGTGAGGGTGTGCAGGCGAGCGCACATGAGTTGTTGATCCTGATGGAGGCTTTGGTGTGAGAGGCGAGGAGGGCATGTCAGCAGGTAGGCACCAGCTGCCTTGCTGGTGCAGGGGTGCTGCGCTTGCTTTGCCTTCAACAGTTTGGACCTGCACAGCCTGTGTTGGAGGCTCCTTCCCCAGTGCAGGAAGGGTGCTCTGTGTGCCAGCTCTGTTATGTCACTCCCAACACCCTCTACCACTGTAATTTTCCTTAGGAAGTATCCTGGGCTGCATTTTCTATATTCTGGTGGCTTTTGCCCAGCCTTGCTATGTGCTGTGTAGTGTCTTGGGGACCCAGTGCTCATTATTGTTGTAGGACCAGTAAGGCAATGCGTAATGCAATGTCCCTTGCCGCAGCTGTTCATTTTAATTTTGTGACGTGAAGTTGGTGAGGAGTCCCTGATTCACAGGGAAGGATCCTTTCTGTAGAGAAGGCCCCACATAGGCTGGAAGTTGACAGCTTCCAATGATTATATGCCAGGCTGAACGTTTGCCCTCTAAATAATAGATTCACGTGCTGATTAGAACTCAGCAGAACCTACGGGAATTCGGCTCTCACTTGGTGGTCCCTGGCCTGGGCAGCAGGTGTAATCTTTTACTGTCTTCCTGCAAAATGTATCCAGAGGTGCCCTTGCAAGGTTTTCTTCATTTGCAGCCTACTCATAGGCCATTGTGCTCTGGTTCTCGCAAAAGCCCTGCCTGCCAGGGCTGCTCACGCTCGGCACATGCAGCCCACCTTTCTCCAGGGCTCACACTGATGACAGCTCTGCCTTCTTCAGCCTTTTCTTTGGGGAGCTTTGCCTTCTTGCTGGAGTCGGTACCTCCACTAGTGCATCACCATGGAGATGGGGCAATAAGAGCTGCAGGGCACAGCCTTCTCCAGGCTCATGTGAAGAAGGATGCGGTAATGGGCTACACTTCTTTAGGGAAGATGATTTCTTGGAGTAAATAATTTGTCAAAGAGCACTTGGCATCGCCCCAGATGCTGTTAAGGAAAAGACAAATCTTGGATTTCTTCAAGCCTGAGCTGTAAGGCTCATGTAATATTCACTTGCTTTTTAACATGCTACTTCACTTTGTTCAACATCAGGCATTGCTGCAGTGGCCAACACTGACTCACTAATCTCCTTGTGCTTTTACTTACCTTGAGAAACCAAACCTTCCTTTGTTTTTCTCCTCCCTGTAAATATTAGCACTGTATTTCTCATCCTGCTACAAGAGCACATTTCTGCGTCCCTCTTCTCAGCCTGTTGAGAGTGCAGATTTTCACTGCTCTGGGTCGGTTGCAAGGGTTTGCTTCCCTGTGACTGGTACGGCTCTGGCTGGGTTTCCAAAGGACGCAAAGGGTGCACAGGTGCATTGAACTTTCCTGCATGCAGAGGAGTGCAGGCACCTCCCTGGCTTGGCAGACTGTGCCAGTGCACTCCAGGCCTCGAGTGAGCTCCTGCTGACGTCCTTGGGGGTTTGGGGATGCTGCCCTTTCTGCTTACCTGGCACTGGCAGGCTCTTTCTTCATCTAGTTTCTGGTACATGGAGAACCATCTCAACAAGGTCTAGAAGAGCTCTCCTGCACCTCTCTGCCTCATTGCCTCCACGTCTTATTTCAGACTTCATCTGTAAACATCTCTTTGCCCTTGCTAAACACTGTGTCTCTTAATTTCTCTCTGCAAGAGTATTATTTAATTTGTAAATGTTTTAGGACATTATTTGAAAAATACAATATGAAGCTGTATTTCATTTACTGTAATGATCCACTAATGCGGGCATATTTCAAAGGCAGGCTATGCAGTACTGTGGAGTTTAATTAAATTTTGTTTTTCAAGTAAGCATCAATAGACAGACAATAAAAAATGGTGGACAATATGCATACAGAACAAAGTCACTCCATTTTCTTTTCCAAGACTGTGGAAGTGAAAAAGTACAGCCCTTAAAATGTACTTAGCCTGCTCACGACTGCTGCTTTAGTGCAGTTACTCATTTTAGGGGGAGTTTTTTCTTCTTACTTCGACTTCATTAATGTTCTTGATCTCTTCCTGCCTACAGAATAAACTGTTAACATTATGGAGGATTTCCAGCAGGAGTCTTTGGTGACCTGAGTTCTGCTGCAAGCTCTGGACTTACTTTTGAATTTTGCGTTGTTGCTTTGTGCATTATCACTTGCAGAGATGGGTCCTCATTGAGGTTATAAAACCGAAGGGCTGGGTATGAGGTTCTTGTTCCTTTGGTGGGAAACACCTGTCGCCAGTGGCTGGACGTGGCGCATGCTGGATGTGGCGTGTGCCAGCCCTGGTGCAGGGAGGTTGCCGGGAGGTAAAAATGGCGTTGCATCTGACATTGTTGTACCCAAATTGGGAATAAGCAAGTGACTCTTGAGTGCATTTTGTTCCTTTAAAAATGGTGTTGTTGCATCTGACATTGTTGTACCCAAATTGGGAATAAGCAAGTGGCTCTTGAGTGCATTTCGTTCCTTTTCTCCCAGCAAGCGTGGGGTAGTCGAGTACAAAATGTATGCAGAGAAGCTTGGAAAGTCTGTTCGGCGTCAGCGGGAGGCTGTTGGAAATCATAATGGCACTCACAAGAATGGCACTTTTACAAGTTTTTTAGGGGTAAAGAAATTCGTCGGTGATGATGTAAATGGGCTCATTTGTTTGGGTTTATCCAGAGCATCGCTTGAGGAGCAGAGAGATTGCTGGCTGGAGCGTTGTTGAGTTCTTGCTGGTTTCTGGTGGCTAGCGTGGGTTTTGTTCTCTCTTGATGTTTGGAAAATTTTCCATTGTTTAGAAATGTAACCAGAATTTGCTGAGGAAATCAGCGTGGGTGCCGTGGACTCCCGCAGCACTACAGCCCTTTGATTTCTCTCTGAGATCTTTGCAAGTCAGAGAGCTGAAAAAAAGGTAAATTTTTCAGAGGAGGACCCCCTGTCCTCTCTTCAGAGATGTGAGTTCAAGCTGTGCCCTGGATCGATACCTAAAGCTTTGCCTGCTTAACCTACCTGCAAATGGATCCTGGGCCGAGGCAGCGGGGTGGCTGGGGGCGAGGGCTGGCTGTGCCTGGTGCTGGCTCTGCTTGCTGCCAGCTGACCTGGTGTGGGTCACTGTCCAAAGGGCTGTTGGGTGGAAATGGGAGCGTGTAAAGCCTGGGAGAGAGGCCGTGGGAACCTGGCTCGACTCGCGTCTCTGCAGCTGTAAGTGCCTGGAAAGCATCACCGTAAATGACAGACTTGTGTCTGCTAACCTCCTCCTCTATGAGATCTCGGTTTAACACTTCTTGTGTTATGGTAACAGCCTGTGTTTTGCTCCGTGTTGGAAAGCAGTGCCACAAATACTTTACAGCTCTCCTGGTGCCCGTACTGGCTGATGGTGTTTTCTGCTCTGGATGCAATGCTCATAGGAAACAACAATCCTGTCCAAGTAAGGCTGGCAAGACGGTGTCCTGTGCTTGATGCCAGTCCCTGTGGCTGGAGAGGAGTCCTGGTACAGATAAAATGGTGTCTAAATATAGCTTGTCATGAGACATCAGATGCTGTTTAAATAAATTCTGGAAAAAAAACCCATGCAGCTGAGGTTTGTGCTGGTACTACCAATACCAAGGGGAATGCCCTGTGCCTGCTGCCTTGTTCTTCCCTCGTTCTTTGCTTTAGGCTGCCAGGTTTTCCCATTTCTCACATCTTTTTGTTGATATGTAGTGTCACTGAAGGCTCTGTTGCTGGGTTTTGGGGCAGGAAGTTGCTTTTTGGTGACTTGAGGCCATGTCTTCTGCTTCTCTCATCCTTCCTTTGGATGTCCTGCCTTTCTCCCGTTTGCTCTCGCTTTGCGATAAGCTAACTTCCTCTGCAGGCTGCTCAGGTTTCCCATCCAGGAACCTTAGGCCTCTTGCAGACAAACTTTTCTGTTGGCCATTATTCATCTTCTGTGGAAGGAGCGGTTGTCCTGGCTGTGGTGGGGCTCAGGTGGCTGACCCCAGATGAAGCACACTGGCATCTGGAACATCTGGAGCCGGCAGCTGAGCCCTGGGCTGAGAGATTTGTTCCCTGTGCAGACCAGTAAGCACTTGAGCCTGGTCTTTGCAGGAGCAGGTGAGTGATTTGGGTTCCCCACAGTACTGGCTGGCATGATTAAATCTTGCAGATGTGCCCAGAGCAGGTTTAGGGGCTTGTTCTGCTGCCCAGCAGGATGACAGAGAGAGAACGATGTGCCCCGCAGCAGAGCCAGCGCGGGGGAGTCCAGGGCCTGTGCTTTAATAGTTCTTGCAGGACCATGCAGCAAATGGGGGACCCGCGAGGGGCCTTGACAGTGTCTGGGATGACATGAGCCCAGGGCATGGGAAGCTGCAATAGTGCTTGGGAATGAACGGAAAAAAAAGGCTCTAGGACTATTTAAAAGAAAAAAAAAGTAATCTGTAATTCAACTTTTGGGGAATTCACTTCTAGTGAGAGAGCACAAGGCTGGCTGGGAGAAGAGGAGCAGTTGCTCAGATGGATGATAATCCATCGCAGCACGTTACTGCGCCACGGCTCTTTGACAAACATTAGCCTTCTTAATGCCTCCCTAGGATGAGCAAGATGCTGCGCCACTGGATGAGGCACGTGAATTTTCTGGACTATGAGGAGCTTCAGCCCAGAGTGATAATTTAAATACCAAATTCTTTTTAATATTGGATATTGTTGATGGCTGCCTCGTATGGGTGTGCTGCACAGGAACAGATTGCATTGTACTGATGTGTTTTAAAAATGAAAAGTGTGCTGGTCTTTGTAAGCACTTGGGTCTGACACCAGCCAGCTAGGTTTCTTGGATTTCTCCTTTGGAGTTTGGCAGCCGTCTGCTTCAGGGAGTACAGTGGTCTCAAAAGAGTTTATTTGATCTGACACATGACAAATTGTTTCTGCTGGCGGGTACTTCAGGCACAGTCTGTTAGCTGGCAGCCATGGCTTTGCGGGCACTGGGGAAGTTGGGGAAGGCAAGCCTGCCCTCCTCCTTCTCTTAGAAAGCGTCAGCAGAGGGAGTGTTGCTTTTGCCCACCTCCCATTCCAGCCTTCTTTTTGCCAGTTGTTAAATTGTGCTATTTGCATAGATTATTAATTTTGCTTATATGCTGGGTGTTCCTGCAGATGCTTCTTATGTTTCTCATTGTGCTTCGGTGTGCAGGACAGAAGAGGAGAGCCTGTGTTTCTGGAACCAGACCCAGTTGCCATTAAAGATGCTTTGTTAAATTGCTTTTTTTAGGGCACCCTTTTAACTCTGTAATGACGAGTGGAATATTACATTCCTCAGCAGAATAAAAAGTACACGTCCCCTGTGAGATACTGTAAATATATTTTATCTGTTCTATTACCTGTACTTTCGAGAATATGTCCCCTAAGCATTTTAATCTTGTTTTCCAGAGTTGTCTCAGGGTGAGGAATCGCTCCTATTTGCAACTTTGGGAATAATTATTGTGTTCATTAATTTCTTCTCTTTCCTGCTGTCCATCTATTATTGCTTCTGAGAAAAAAATCCTCTCTGTAAATCTCCACCGAAACAGGACTGACTGCTTGATTAGAAGGAGAGTTACGTGTGCTAGAAATGCGTTTGTGAGAGCGTCTCATAACCGTGCACGTGGATGGACCCACCGGCGTGTGCTGGCTCCTCCAGTGCTGTTCAAAAGCACTTAGCCGCATAGAACCCACCAGATGCCCGGGCTGGCTCAGCGCTCCTTACCCTATGATGAAAGAAGAAAGCACCGCAGGCAGCACGTTTCTGGGCAGTCGTGGCACACCTGGAGCACTCTGATGAGACAGGAAGCCGAAGGTCAGGTCTACTCAGCCACCCGAGCGATGCTTTGCCTCCTGAAGTGCTTTGCCTGCAGTGCCTGGCTGCTGTTATGAAATAAAAATTAGACAGGACAATAAGGGAAGCGGTTCGTCAGCTGGCCTCCTTTTGTCCAGCAACTAAAAGCCAATTCAGAGATTTTTTTTTTTTTGTGGAAGCGCTGTTTGCTTTGGTCCTTTTTTGCTCTTTCTTTAAGTACAGACTGAAAGAGCTGGAGACTGGAGGCCACTGTAATTATTATTTCTTCCTGCCTAACAGAATAAATGTGCCATTTAATGCATAAATGACAGGGTCCTTGCCTCGGAAAAAATATGTAGCCTGACCCTGATGCTGCAAACTCTTCTGCATGTGGGTAACCATCCCTGCCTGGTTCTGGGTGCACTGAGATGTCTTACTCCCTGGATTGGAGTCGGTGCCAAAACTTACCTTGACGTGTGACATCTGTGGTCACTGGAAGTCACTGTGGAGGCTGACACTGAAAGAGCCTTGATTTGCGTGTCACCTTTATTTACATGGCAGCTGATGTAGAAGCTCTGCAGAATAGCCCGTCCGTCATGTGATAAAATCTGCTTGCAGGAGGGGACAGCTGAAGTCTGTGGTCTTCATGGGAGAACTCCCTACTGTGGAAATGGGGCCTGGCACTCCTGTGATGGACTTGCCATCTCCCTACCCGATGCAGCAAGATGAGGCTGTGGCACCACCAGGGTGTGGAGGAAGCTGCTCAGGATGTTCTGCTCTCTGAGCAGAGAGAAAGGTGCTGCAAGGGCATCTTTCATCAGAGCTTAAAGAATATGAGTGGCTTAACAGCCTGCTTTTAGTGCTTACAGCAGGCAGGGAGATTTTGAGAGCCCTCTTTGGCTTTGTGAGTAGCCGTACAGCAAAGGCCAAGAAATGGAGAGTGAAAAATCACTGCTTCTCACTGCTTGGGTGCATTGTGTGGTATTTGCAGAGGCAGCAGATGCAGTGACAGCCAGGACTGCCAAAGAAAGGACCCTTTATGGACTGGTGCTGCTGAGCTACGAAATGCCAGTCTATGAAATAACTCTTTATAGAGTATTCTCTAACAAAAGGATGTTCCTTTTAAGTGGCTGCATCTCCTGCTGTTGGTCCAAGCTCAAGATGAGAAACAGGGGTCTTTTTTTTTTTTGGACTGAAGGGTGCTGAGGTTATGCACACAGTCGTTGTCCCTTGGAAGAGAAAATCACAGAGGAAAACCACTCACTTCTGTCTGCATCTCTGTTTTCCTCCTTCCTTAGTCTAAGTTTTAGGCTGCTGGAGCCTGCCTTTGCTGTGACTGAGGAACAGTGGGATAGAGCTAAGGTACACGCACAAATCCAGGCTGGGCGGAGAATGGATGGAGAGCAGCCCTGAGGAGAGGGACTTAGGGGTGTTTGTGGATGAGAAGCTCAACGTGAGCCAGCCACGTGTGCTTGCAGCCCAGAAAGCCAACCGGATCCTGGGCTGCATCCCTGGCAGCATGGCCAGCAGGGCGAGAGAGGGGACTCTGCCCCTCTACTTGTCTCTCATTAGACCCCACCTGGAATACTGTGTCCAGCTCTGGGGCCCCCAACATAAGAAGGACATGGACCTGTTGGAGTGGGTCCAGAGGAGGCCACAAAGATGATCAGAGGGTTAGAGCACCTCTGCTATGGGGACAGGCTGAGAGAGTTGGGCTTGTTCAGCCTGGAGAAGAGAAGGCTCCAGGGAGACCTTAAAGCAGCCTTCCAGTGTCTGAAAGGGGCCTACAAGAAAGCCGGAGAGGGACTTTTTACAGGGGCATATAGTGATAGGATGAGGGGTAATGGCTTCAAACTGGAAGAGGGGAGATTGAGATTAGATCTCAGGAAGAAATTCTTTACGGTGAGGGTAGTGACGCACTGGCCCAGGTTGCCCAGAGGAGCTGTGGCTGCCCCATCCCTGGTGGTGTTCAAGGCCAGGTTGCATGGGGCTTTGAGCAACCAGGTCTAGTGGGAGGTGTCCTTGCCCGTGGCAAGGGGGTTGGAACGAGATGATCTTTAAGGTCCCTTCCAGCTTAAACCACTCTATGATTCTACTGCTCCTGCTTGATTCCCATGGCTCTGAAGAGCAGTGAGCATGGCCATGGAGCTCAGGAGGGACCTGTGGGCTGGGAGCAGTCCTACTGCTTGGAAAGTTTACTACTTCTTTGAGTCTCTCTCCATGACCTTTCATGGTGCACACCTATAAGGCCCAGACTTGCAGTTCAAATGTCCGTAGCTAAGCGGTTGCTCGAGCCTTCCCTGTGGAGAGGAGCCACGTGGACCTTGCAGCCCTCGGGTGCGGTGACTGGCACAACTGACAGCACACGCAGGGTCCCGTGGTGGCTAAGGCATTTGCAGAAACACTGTTTCATAACCTCTGCCAGGATTCGTGAGATGTGGAGAGGCAGGTTCCCTGATTTGTCACTGTGTCATAAGGATTTAAGGTTGAGGATCTCTTTGAAGCACCAATATAGCCTGTTCTGCCATGACAAGGTGGAGATGAGCGCCAGCGTGACTTTTCTTCCCCAAGGGAAATGCTCTTTTGCACAGATCACAAGCTGTGGCTCTGCTGCTGTTTGAAGAGACCAGACAAATTGCAGAGATGGGCGCTCTATGCAACATCAAAGTCTGCCTGTCTGAAGCAGAGATGCTCAGGAACTCTAGCTCAGCATCCTTCATGTCTAGGCAGCAAAAGAAAAGAAGGTCTCTGAACTGGGAGTCACTTGGGGGATCAAAGCTCTGCTTAGCGGAGGCTGATGAGGCAAAAGGCAGGACGACAGCAGGAAGTCCACAGCCCGTGCAGGTGATCTGGGCCATTGAATAATGGCAGTCCAACCTCCAGAGGGGCCCGTGAAACCTTCTCTTGTGCTGGAGGACTCAGGCCTGTGTCGACCACTGAGGAAGCAGACATGCAATGTCCAGCACCTGTGCTTGGCCAGAGCGATTCTTTAGTGCCTGAGAGATTGTTTAATAAAAAGCATGCTGCACTGTCACATTTCAAATTGTTTTTTCCATACGTTGCTACAAGTAGTATCTAAAATAGCTCTATCTGACAAGACATGAGAGAATTTTTCGGCTGTGGACTCCTTGCATTTGATAGTGCTTTGTGTGCAGACAGTTTCCTTGCTTCTTCCCAGATTTTTATTAAGCTTAAAACAGTGCCCGAGGACCAATGAAGACTGGAGCATCTTGAGCCTAGGTGCAGCGTAAGCACATGTCGGTCTGTAACCATCTGACCAGCAGAAAGGCAAAAAACCATTCCCCAAAGTAGAGGTGGCAGATGATGAAGAACAAGAGAGGGAAGGAATTATGTTCTCTTTCGACTTCCCCTGTCTGTGCGTCTGCTTCTGCATTTACAGCCCTTGCAGCTCTGCTATTTTGAATTTCCTTGGGAAAAAAACTGCTGAACGAATGCTGCCTGCTGCTGGCTGGCTGTTCTGCTTTGGTTTTGGACTGGGGAGGCTCTTATGCTTGGGGAGCGAGACTGGCTTTTTAATCTTGGTGGGAAATGCCTGGGTAGAAGAATGGAAATCATGGTGAGAGTCGCTTCTGGATGGTTGGTAATCTCTCCATTCTCTCTTCATACTTGTTACTGTCCCAGAGCTTTTTTAATTGCTTATGAATGGCATCCTCTGAGACCACTTTAAAAGAAAAAAATAAGCAAACTTGAATAATGCTTTTCATCCAAGCACTTGAAGATATTACTGCAGACTTTAGTGGAAGGAGCCCTGCGATTCACTTGTTTATAACTGTTGCGGCTGTGTTAGGAGTGGAGCAATTGTGTCCCAGCATGGGGAACAACTTTCCTGGCTTCACGCAGAGAGTTGGGGTAAAGCCAGGAGCAGTCCTGAGGGAACCTGCTTGGGTGTAGGTTATGTTCATCCCTGGAGAGCTCCTTATATCCCTTCAGGGGAGGATTTGAGATTGTCTTGTTGGGACTTTATTCTGGGTTTTGGTGCCAGTGGCAGATCTGGCAGCTCTTGCGCGGGTTTTGCCCACAAGGCGAATCCCAGTGGCTTTTCAACTGGGAACTTGCCACAAAACTGGAAGCTTGGGGGAGCCTGGTTTTCTTGCAAGGGAGGTTCTCAGCTGAGCATCCTGCCAGACATCCCATGCGATTAATCCCACAGGTTGCGATGCCACATTAATACTGGCCGCATAGCCAGAGGACGCAGTGGGCAAGCTGCGTGTTTGCTGGCCATGTGCCATGCTGCTCCCTGCTGTGACCTGAACCCGTGGGTTGTCACGCCGAGTAAGAGCTACCACAGTTGCCCGATGCACTGTAGAGGGTTGAAGAAATCCATTTTTCATAAACTTTGTACCTCACTATTTCTGGCAGATCAATAGGGCTGTTGGAGAAGCCCGTTGCTTGCCTGTTGTCGTGGCACCTTTGTGTCGGATGCTCTGCAGGGCTGCGGCAGCAGGTGTCCTCAACTCGGGAGAGATGGTGATCCCGACGGGAAACCTCTGGGCTGAGCCGGAGCCAGCAGTGAGGGCCTTGGCAGGGACAGGCTGAGATACGGATGCAGGGAATAGATGCTTGTACTGGGGCAGCTGGCGTGGGTGCTGCTGTGTGAGTTGTATGCCCAATACATCAGCGTCAGATTTCTGTAATACTGACCCTGAATTTTGCATGTTTTTTGCACCTCTTAAGTGAGGTATTTTGTCGGGAAGCTGGCACCTGACAGGGGAAGGAGGTTGTTATTTGATGTGAGAGCCACGAGTGAACAGCGGGAACTTGGAAAATACAAAAAGCTCTTTCCAGAGTTGGGAGTATGGCAATTAAATCTTTGGCTCTTTGTGGGCTCAGCTGTAGTGGGATATAAGAGTGTCCCATGCCCTGGCTAGTGCGGTGTGCACTTTCTTTCCTGTTAGATTCTCCAAACTTGGGAAGTCAGAGGGGGTAAAAAAAATATGCTGAATGCTGGCAGACTCCCAGGTTAGTCTGAGTCAAGGCGTCGCCTTGCAAATAGGGGCTGATGGAAATGATAGATACATGTAGGGGGAAAGTATCACTCATGTTTATGTGCTGTGCGTGGGAAATTGTGGCAAGGAGCAGGAAAAGGGAACAGGTATGGGCAGGAGGAGAGGCGTTTTCAGCTGAGACTTGGGGCGATGGGGAGGCAATGAGGAAGGGAAGAGCTGTTTCTGTGTAGTTGAGGTCAGGCGGCGTGGCAGCTTTCAGAAAGATGTTTGTCCTGAAGGTCCCTGTGCATCTCTTATCTCCAGGCAAGTCCTAAATTGGTGCAAATAAGCCCCCGCGCTCTCGTACAGACTTTAACGTGCTCGCTAGCCCTGAAGCTCTGCAGGGCAAGGGTGTCGTGTGCCTGTGCGGTTGTGGAGCCCTGCGAGAGCAGCTGTCAGAAATTTGGATGGATTCATTGTTTATAAATAATAAATGTTAAATTCAATCCTCTGATCTCTGAGGCACACTCTGGTTTTGTATGCTTCATCCAGAGTGGAGCAGAAGATCCCTCCATACTGGGCCTGGGGCTCTCTGGCATGGAGGGTCCGAGGAACACCAGAGATATGCCAGCTGCAGCCCCTGGCATTGGGAAGACTTGCTGAGCTGTGGTGGAGAGTGGCCCCCTCTACCATCACTGCTAACGAGCGAACAGAGAGGATGATGGCAGCCTTGCTCAGACTTCAAACTGCCGAAGTGTAAAGCTGTGGTCTTGCCCTCTGGAGAGTAGTGTTTTCTGTGAACACCGGTTTCTGAAGGAGTTCATTAAGTAAATTTAATTGATAGACTAAATGATGTTTAATGTTAAACTGCACAAAGTTATTTGCATAAACAACAGGGTTGGAGTTGCTGTGATCAGGTAGAGGGGACGATACCGGCTTTATCTGTAAATGACCTGCAACAACCCACTTCTCTGCCCCTATGCGGAGCTGCGGCCAGAGGCAGCAAAGCCACCGGGTGGCAGGAGCTGCCCTCTCCGTACCTGGGCGCTGCTGTGCCGTCTCCTGTTGCTGGAGACATCTGAGCTCTGCTCTCGCTTGCGTTGGCGCCTGGCAGCACTTGTAGGAAAGACCACAGCTAGGTGGTATCGTAGCTGAGCTGCCTTTAAGAGGGGCTGGTCTTAGCTGATGGCTAGGCAGGTAGCCTGTAGGCATTATTATTTGTTGTTATAATTTGTTAGTGACAGTTATAAAAATTGCATGATTGCACAGTAGATGACAGGGTCTGTAAGCACATATTTTTGCCATGGTTATCCTTCTCCTCCCTCCCGATCTCCACTGCCCCGTGTCAAAATTTCTTCCTGTGCACTGGTCCCAATTCAAACTGATGCTTCTGCTGCGTGGGGGCAGGCTATGCCTAACCAGCAGAGCTCAAGCCATGATTTATTCCTGTAAACCTAAAAGCGTGGCCTCCTTGCTGTGTGGGTTCTCTGTAGGTGGCCAAATACGGGAAGGTGTTCCCACAACTTTTCCCTTGTGTAGGAGTGTTTTTAACACGCCAGAGCAGAGTCCGGGTAGGAGTAAATGATGAGGAGCAAACAAGAAGAATAAACTGTTTTTAAGCAATTTCATAGGCAGCATCAACAGGACGGTCTGAGTTGTAGTTGCACCCTCTCTACTGAAGTCTTGGTAGTGTGAGGGTGTTTGCAAACAAGTGGTGCTCACTGTCCTGTCTTTCACCCATCCGTGTGGACCTTCGTGCCCAGGTGAGACCCTCTGGCAGGGGTTAGGGGCACTCAGTACAGTGGGCTCCTGTGGGGAGCTGGGGATCCTTGCTGGAGGCATGAGTGTGCTTTCTCAACGGCAGGACGCCTGGAGAAGCAGAGCTGCTGAGAGCATCCCGAGCATGGCAGAAGTGGATGCAACATCAGATCACGAACAAAATGGCATGGAGCCTGCACCAGCCCAGTGTGGTGGGTCTGTACCCAGAGAAATCTGTTCCTGCCTGGTTTGTCCTGGGAGAATTGAGGACGAACAAACTGAGGCCCCATCAGGAGCATCGCATGGGTCCCTGTAGGGAGCTCCTCATTATGTTTGGATTTGCTATTTAGGGCTCTTCTGCTTTGCATAAGGTGATAGATAGGTTCATTATTATTATTTTACTCTATTTTTATTATTAATTTTTATTCGGATCCAGTTCTTTGATCAGTCAGTGTATTCAGGTCTCTTCCAGGATCTTTGTAGTTTTAATATTGGCTTTAATGAAAAGGAAAATTCACTCCTGCCTCCTTTTGGAAATGTTGCTGATCAGGACCTGTTTGTGGGAGGAGGGAGCTCGGAGAGACACACAGAGCAGGAAGTCCCTGGTGCTTCCCAGGTGCCTGTCGATCAGCTGTGGAGAGCCGCAGCAGCTTGCCTGAGCACTGTACCTAGGGAAAGTGCAATTAATTGCTAGGCCTTGTCTTGGGGAAGAAAAAGCATGAAAAGAAGATGAAGATTGCTTTTAAGGGGGGAAAAGTATTATCAGAGACTCACAAGTCCTGTTCTTAGTGAAGGCAGTACGGAATGCTCACATTGTGCAAGATTTGGTATCTCATTGTGGTTCTTGCAGCATCTTGCTGTTGGCTCACATCTTCCTGCTGGATCCTCCACATTAAAATGTGCTGCGGGTAAACCATCTCCAGGTAAACATGTTTGGAAGGACAGGACCTGTCCTTTCTTTTATGAGAGCCATTGGGTTTTTAATATGGGCAAGTTGTCTTCTCTGGAAATGGGAGCCATGAGGCAGTCCAAAAAGTCCTGTGCTTCTAAGCCAGAAGCCACGGTGCAATGTCCATGTACTGTCAGGGCAGGGAGAGCTGAGGCAGGTCTTCAGGTTTGAGACCTGCTGAGCAGACACATGGTCATCTGGGCCTGTGTGCACCAAAACATGACTGTTTCCAGGCTGGCTTGTCTTAGCTTAGTTTGTACTTAACAGGAGCCTTTGTGTCTCTGTGCCTCTGGGAAGAAGAGAGGATGATTGTATTTGCAGGTTGGTTCTGCTCATCTGTTTGAAAGCAGAGGGTTGTGCAGACCTGACTATAATGACCGGGGAAGGGCAGAGTGTCCTACGGCCTCTGTTTGTCCACCAGCTGTTTCCTCTCTTCAGCACAGGCTGAGTTTCAGATGAAAACTCCTCTTTCTCCTGTCGACGTAGCTGCACAGAAGAGGAGGGACTGCAAGCCACAGGACATTCCCAAGGCGTCTGACTGACACTGCTCTGCTCTTCAGTAGCAAGTCAGCAAAAATGGGTGCTCATTACAGACCTGGGGACACTATTGCTCAGAGGAAGAAAATTTCAGGTCAGGTCAGCTAAATTTCCTTCTCTTTCTCTGTTGCATTGCACATCACTTAGCACGTCATGCTGGTCTTGGCCGTAGATGCCAGCGTCATTAAAATGACAGTGTTTGAAGGGGGATCTTGACTCGATACTGATTGTAGCATGTGTCCTGAGTCCATGTCTTCAATCGGACATCCCAATTTACACGTCTATCTTTAAAACAGTTTCCTTAACTGTTATTGCCTATCAGACTTTGGCTTCAGCCTAAGAGGCTCTAAGTGCTCGAAGGTCTTCGTGTCACTGGTTCAGCTGAAGGGTGCTTGGGCTGTGTTCCTCAATGTCTTTCATCATTTGATTGTTCTCCAGTGCTGCCCTACCCTCAGCGAGGGGAGCTCTGTGAGTTATTTGTGCTCATAGACACACAATGTGCTGGTGGTGATTTTCTTACCGCCGATGATCTTGACGAAGGGTGGCCGGACAGACACCCGGCCTGAACTAGTAAATTTGCAGACAGTTTTGCAAGACTTACAATTCCCATCCTGCGCCCTCCATCTCTAGATGAGAACAAGGATTAACTTATTGTTATGGCTTCCAGTTGACCGTAAAACCAGAGCCTGGCGAGGGGGCTGGGGAACTCTCTGGGATGTCCGTATGCTCTCCTGGAGCAGTGGATCAGAATTCAGATGAGGCTTCAGCTGGATTTATTGGAGTGGCACAGTATATGCAGTGTGGGCTTTGAGTTAGGACATGAGTGGTGCGTTCCCAGCAGCGGAAGGCATTAATGAAATATGTTCCTCGTACTGACTTGCTTTGAACTGTCACCTATGACTATGGCAACTGCATTCACAGGGCTGTGCAGCACTTACTGATGCGCAGCTAGTAAAATCAGTAAAAATGTCCCTGCTAATAGAGAACATAATGGCAATGCTATTGTTTCTGCGGCCGCCGGTGCAGATGGGGTTTTTCTGGAGCCGTGGAGCAGAACCTCGCAGCACTGTGAAGAACATTAGCTGCACTGATGGGAGGACTGCTGCCAGGAATGGAGGCTTCTTTGAGTCTGACCCTTTGCTTTTTCTCTAGTACCTGATTTTCTTTGACAAAAGAGGATTATTGGGAAAAAAAAAAAAAACCCAAACCAAAACCCACCCCACTCTGCGCAAGGGGAGTTTGTGGTCCTCCTGTAGTGGTTCTGGTGCTGACGGCTGCAGCTGTACATGAGTGCTACTGGATCCCAAAATGATGTCCTTAAGTTGGAGCAAATGCTCCCCATGCGGGTGGGGTCATGGTTACCACCTTTTCTGCTTTGCAAGCTGCAAGGGTTGTTTCTAAAAATGCATTGTTTCCACATAACATTTGGTTTGGAAGTCCTCTTGTGCCTTCTGCGTATGTCTATCTTGTAATGAGATGTCAGCCTGTGCAGGCTTCTCTCCAGGAGCTTCAAACCCCCGTGTTTCACATGTTACCTCCTCCTACCTACCTGAGACCTAGGCAAACTGCTAATTGTTTTGCAGATGTCATCTTCCAGGCAGGCATGAGGTTGTAGGCTTTAAAGAGGCTGTGCTGTCATTTGCTACCAGCCTTCTTGGTACACGTGAGCTCTATTTTTATGGGAGTGTGCGTTTTCTTTCAGCCGCTGCTTTGTTGAATTTTTTTCTTTTCTCTTTTTATTTCCAGGCTTGCAGGTAAAGTTTTAGGGATATATCTATTTTTCATTATCCCAGTTTTGCCGCTGGTTTTATAACTGAAAAAAACCCACGCAAAAACCTGTTTCCTATGTAATAAGCAACAGTTTGTTCTGAGTTGAGGGGGAAACTGTGTGTTGTGGTCAGTCTGAGATTGAGATCCTGACTGTGGCATTGGCCAGAAGGACATGTAGATCTTCTGGGAGCAAATGGAGTTTGAGCCCATGAATTCTGCTCTGGATTTTCCAGCTCAGGAACCTGGGTGTTGTTTGTAGCCCGGTTGCAGTTGGCAGTGCCCCAAGTGGGAGATGGAGGCTTTGGCTGCAAGACTTTTTCTGTCTTCTGAAAATGGAGAACTTTTCTTCTACTCTGGTTGTAGTTTAAGAAGGGCTTGTGGGTCCTTGAGGTGGTTCTGTGACCCTTTAGAAAAGAGGAGACATCAAAGGAGAATATCAAGCACCAGGTCAGAAATGCAAGCTGATATTTTCATGCATGTTGTGAATTAAGCTGGGAAACTTGTTGCTGAGGGATGCTGTGTGTGTCAGAAGTCCAGATCTGCTCCAAAAGCAATTAGTGGGAAAAAGAAAAGTCCAGTTGATCTGGATTTGAGCTCAAAGATAGAAGATGCTGTTCAGGAAGACCCTGAGTCAGAATTTTTTGGAAGCTGCAGAAGTGCATCAGGTGTATTACTGTTTGCGCTCCCTGCTCAGCTGCTCTTTCCTAGATGCCCACCACTGACCAGCGTGATGCAGTGTTTTGCCTTTTATTTTCTTTTTTTGGCTAAAGGAAAAACCAAGCAGGAATAGGAAGAAGTAACATAACAGAGTGGGGAGACAAGATAGCAGTAAAGGGGTGGAAGGAGAGGACTCCACTCCCTCTGTGTCCCGAAAGTCTTTTGGGAGCAGAGGTCCTTTAGTGGCAGGAGTTGGTGTTGAGTGCGCCCGTGAGCGTATTTTCTGCTTTGTGGAATAGAAGATGGTTGCTTCAAGGAAGGAAGAAATCTGCGATATGATGTGCCATCCTGATGGACAACAAAGAAAGAAAGATATTTAGGACTACATGCAGGGGAGGAAATTCTTTAAAACCTGGATAGGAGTAGGAGCAGACTTGATGGAGGGATGAGTAATGAAGGAGTGTTTGAACGGAACTAATCAGTCCCATCTTCTTTCAAAAGACCTCATTTAGTTTAATTTAGCAGCGTGTAAATTTAGAGCCAATCAAAGGAAATACTTCTCCAGCCTGTGTGCTGGCAGGCTGCTCCGTTCCCTAGCCCAGTGTGAGAAGCAGCGAGCTGAGCACCGTAGGTGGATTTAAAGCCTCGTGCTGCGAAGCAGTGGAGGCACGTGTGTGTGGTTACACACATAGTGGTGGGGATAGGATCTCTGTACCAAGGGGACTGGCAACCATAAGAGCAGGAACCTTGTTTTTTCCCCCCTCTCTAGTTCAATAGGTCATCTGTGGTCGATCAGGGTGGCTGTATGCCACGGGACTGCTTTATGGCCTGCTGCAAATGCAAGCAGAGCTGCTTCCTGGGCTCACAGTCCAGAGGAGCTGACCCTCTGAACAGCAAGGAAAACCTTGCACTGTAGGAACCACCAAGTGAACCTCATGAAGTTCTAGAAGGCCAAGAGCAAGGTCCTGCGTGTGTGTTGAGGCAATCTCATGCACAGATATAGGCTGGATGGAGAGCAGCCCTGAGGAGAGGGACTTGGGGGTGTTGGTAGATGAGAAGCTCAACATGAGCTGGCAATGCGAGCTTGCAGCCCAGAAGGCCAACTGAATCCTGGGCTGCATCAGAAGAGGCATGGCCAGCAGGGCGAGAGAGGGGACTCTGCCCCTCTACTCCGCTCTCGTGAGACCCCAATTGGAATACTGTGTCCAGCTCTGGAGCCCCCAACATAAGAAGGACATGGACCTGTTGGAGTGGGTCCAGAGGAGGCCACAAAGATGATCAGAGGGTTAGAGCACCTCTGCTATGGGGACAAGCTGAGAGAGTTGGGCTTGTTCAGCCTGGAGAAGAGAAGGCTCCAGGGAGACCTTAAAGCAGCCTTCCAGTGTCTGAAAGGGGCCTACAAGAAAGCCGGAGAGGGACTTTTTACAGGGGCATATAGTGATAGGATGAGGGGTAATGGCTTCAAACTGGAAGAGGGGAGATTGAGATTAGATCTCAGGAAGAAATTCTTTACTGTGAGGGTAGTGACGCACTGGCCCAGGTTGCCCAGAGGAGCTGTGGCTGCCCCATCCCTGGTGGTGTTCAAGGCCAGGTTGCATGGGGCTTTGAGCAACCAGGTCTAGTGGGAGGTGTCCTTGCCCGTGGCAAGGGGGTTGGAACGAGATGATCTTTAAGGTCCCTTCCAGCTTAAACCATTCTATGATTCTATCAGGTAAACCTTGTTCACTTCTGCAAAATATTGTTTTCCTCAAGCAAAGCCTACATACGGATTTAGATCAACCTCCTGATCCTTTGATGGCTGGTAGTTTTGTTTAATTTGAATGACTGCAGCTACTTCTGTGCTTAAAATGAGGCACACGTATAAAAGGCCTTCGCAGAATTGCATGGATTTTTAGTCTTCCCTGTCATTGCATCCATGGCACTAGCACAGTGATTTTAAACAAGACTTACAGGTCTCTGTGTTTTCCAGGAGACGCATAAGTCCCTGTGGGATCAATATAAGGTACTTTGTTGTTCCCTGTCATAAACTCCATTAGCAGTAAAATCGACACCCCTTGCTACCAGCTGCCCCCGATGAGACCTGTGCGCTAACACCTAGAGGTGTTCTGTGTCCTGTGGTGTCACACCCCTGAACCTGTGCTGCATTGCAAAATGTCGCGTAAAGGATGCAGAAACCTGTGAAAACACAGACTAAAATATTGTTGACTTTGTTTTCCTTTGCATTTCAGGCTGGTGGCAATGTCTCACTGGGCTGGTCTCCTCTCCACCACTGCCAAAGTCAACCTGCTGGTCATGGTGGTTTCTGTGGTGTTTTCCTGGTCAAGCCTAAGCGACAGAGTTCCCGTAAGTGTCAACTGCTCTGGCCGAGAGCCGCACTTGCAGAGGGCTGTCCAGCCACCAGAATCGCTGGTGGGGTGACAGCCTTACCTGATCCCTCTGTAGGGTCAAGTAGAATGTAGCAGGAGTTGGTGAATCACCTCTTCTTGTTATTGAAGACCCACTGTCAACATTTCAGAAAGGCTTCTTTCTTAAAACTGCTTGCCTCACCCCAGGAAATCCAGAATATGCTTGACCTGGAGGGCTTGCAATGGAAACAGTGCAATTCGGGCAGCTCTCGTGTTTGCTAAGTGTCACTTTTTCGATTTGGAGTTGTCACATGTTTCCACCGTGGCAAGAGGCGAAGCTAATTATGTGGTCTAGTGGCAAGAAGAGGGGAAGAGATGTCCTTGATTAGTTTCCTAACTGTGCCTCTGTTGAGTCACCACGAGTCAGGCTTAGAAGAGCACCCTCTCAGGTCCTTGCACCCCGTGGGCATGGATTTTGCTACTTGCAGTGTTATTCTGAAGCTGCAGTTGAGGTGAGTGGACTCTGTCTACCTCTTTGCACTTGTACAGGTGTGCAAGACTCCCCCTGTTTTGGATTCTACTGCTGAGCCCCAAATGCCAGACCCCCCCTAGATTAGCAGATCTGGAAAGCTTCCTTGAGGAGCTTGCATGAGACACGCTCTGTAGCAGTGGAGTGGTGTTTTTTTAATTTAGTTAATACTGTGGCTTAAATCAGGGGGTCCCCCAGCAGCACTAGTGTAGGGGATTGCTGACCACTCCATGTCCCTGGACACCCACTCCTGCCTTTGCATTGCAGTTTGCTGGTCTGTTGGTTGTGAGAGCAGCTGTTTGGGAGCTGTACTATTACCCAGAGCAAATACAAGAGACAGATTGCAGTATATGCACTGTAGGACAGTGCCTCAGGCCCACCTGGAGTCATGTAATGATGAGATAATTTGTCTTTATTTCAGGGAGGGAGAGGAGGAGGTTGGAGATAAAGCATAGTCATCTCAGCTGGAGAGCAAGCACTGGGACAGCCACCCAGTGATACGTACCTGAATTGGCAGGCAGCCTGACACCAAGGTTCAGACAGGATTAATGCAATGAGCGGTTAACTCTCCCATTGCCTTTTCCTGCACTCCCTCTACAATGGCTCTGTGGTGGCCGTGTCCCTCCTTTACTGCATATGGACTGCAGATTGTCTCAAACCCTCCCTGATGAAGCTTTTCAGCTTATTGCAGCTGATTTCAGACTGATAAAGCAAGGAGGCTTTTTGCCTTTAAGGAAATCTCCATTGTTCTTCAGAAAACATCTTTCTTTCTCCTATTTTAGTTATGACAACAAATCAAAAAGGATTCTACCTAATTTCTATGTAAATGAAGAATTGCTTGTGTGTTGTTAGAATCATAGAATCATCTAGGTTGGAAGGGACCTTTAAGATCATAGAGTCCAACCATCAACCTAACGCTACCAAACCCACCACTAAACCATGTCCCTCAGCATCACGTCTGCCCGTCTGTTAAATACTTGCAGGGATGGTGATTCCACCACTTCCCTGGGCAGCCTGTTCCAATGTTTGATAACCCTTTCAGTGAAGAAATCTTTCCTAATATCTATCCTAAACCTCCCCTGGTGCAACTTGAGGCCATTTCCTCTTGCCCTTGCCCATTTTTGCCAGAAATACTAATGAAAATGGGGCATTGCAAGGCAGTTGTGGGCCAAGCAGTGGCAGTAACATTTAAATGAACCAAGTCACATCCTTTTATCGTTACTGAATATTTAGACCACGGCACTTCTCTTAAGCAGAGCCAGTAAACATCAGCTATCTCCATTATGTGTTTCAACAGATACAACACTGGGAGGCCTGTTGGTAAATTTACAATAGCCTGTATTGTTAAGTCCCTCTTGGATAATAATATAGCAGTGTAAATAAGCTAAGTAATAACTAATCTGACTCATTTATTTTAGTCTTGTTGAGTCTTGGCTCAGAAAATGTTAACATTGATTTTCATCTGCAGAACCTGGCTTTATATGTTTATGACTGTTACTGAGCTTTAACCATTTGTCATAATTTTTAACAATTTCAAGCCTCTGCACTAAACGAAAGCAGGAGTTAAGGTCTATTTTCCCATGCATTTATGAAATTTCAATCCCTTTTGACAGGTAAAATAAAAACATTCTATAGGTTTGTCAGCCATCTTCATGTGTTACCACTGTCATTGCTAATTGTACGTGTTTTGCTCAGGCTGACAATTCTTTTGCTCAGAAAGACTCTCCTAGGCTGGATAATGGATATTTATATGCAAAACACCCAGGTTCTGCCAGAAAATATGCACGCATTTTTTCCAGGAAGTGGAAGAAGTAAAGGCAGAACATGGCCTAAAATTTCCAGTTAACCGCTTAATTTACTTTTTTTTTCGCTGTGAAAATGTTCTAAGGATTAATATCAAAACACTTCATGAAGTGAGCTGTAACTCTTATTCTAATTGCCAACAATTAGGAATAATCTTTCCCTATAGGCTGGTTATTTGAAATTGTTCAGTGGTGGCGTTCTTGGAGATAGCAGCAGCTGATAATACTCCCTGCAACAGAAGCTGAGCTGTCTGGACCATTAGCCTGGACCAACTTATCTATTCCTGTGAAAACCAGAATAGCAAATACCTGCTTCCCGACCAGTTAATAGCACTGTGTGAGATAGTACAAGGTCGTTACTTATTGAGCACACTCAATAATTTTATCTGTTGCAGTTTTACATGACTCCTACCAGCTCCCTAGGGAGATGTTCCAGTGAACAGTGAGGTTTCCCTCACAGCAAGGATTTTTTTCCTGCTTTTCATCCTCATTTTTTTCCTTTGCGTAATGTCTTAACCACTCACGCTAGCTGATCTGCCACACCTCTGCCATTCACATGCTGTACTTGCGATGTAGGTGGCGATTAAATCACTGCCTCATTGTTTTAAAAGACTTGGAGGACACTGGGAACGGGTAAAGAAAAGGATGCTCACTTTTTTTTATTGTGTGGGTAGTTTAGTGTGTTTTCCCTGTGTCCTATTTTGGAAATAGCTGAACTATTTTAGCTGAAATCTTCTCCAAGCCTCAAATAAGTGCATTTAAGGCAGGGGGGGAACCACAAAAACCAAAACCAAAAAAAAACCCAACAACACTTGAGGCATTCCACTTGTCTGGAAAATTTCAGCTGAAAAAGTTAAAAGTTTGACATAGTTTTAGGCAAGGGAAAACAGGGTCTTACAATGTTACACAACCCTAATAATAGTCAGGGCTCCTGGCTCTGAGTCTAATATAGGTGAGGCTCTGCGAAAGCTTGTTTTAAACCTGCAGCCTGCACTGGAATAGGAAATAAGCTGCGTTGCTTTGTTCAGCACAAATGTCATGCTAGTTATGCATGTTTAACCTTTAATATACTTCAAATCTAAATTTAACCATGTGGAAAGAATCTCGGATGTCAAAAAAAAAAAAAAAAATCTGCTGGCGAGGGAAAAAATTTTGTATTCTCAGCTGGCACTAAATTACCCAGATGCAATTGCTAATGAGCTGAATCTCTTCTATCTAAAAGGAGTTTGCCCTTACAAAAATAGAAGAGAGCGACATAAAAGACGACAGCAGGAAAGAGCTGATAACAGAAGATGATGCTGATCCTGAAGACCTGGAAGTGTTTTACCCCACACATCAGTGGCAAACCATCCGTCCAGGTAACATGCTGATGACTAATTATAGCATCCCTCTGAAACGCTACCTGACAGCACCGACAGAAGCCTTGCAGAAACTCAAAACACCTGTTTGTTCCCATGACAATATATTCTTTTGCTGGTGTTCAGCCCAAGAGGTACGGACCCCGTGACCCAATACGGGGACCATTGCCAAACCAGCTGGCAATGGGAGCGGTTGCTAAAGTGCTTTCAGTTCACTGGAGCAGGTCAAGTGGGCTGCCAGTCACATTGCAGGTGGTGATGTGCCTCTGTCACTAGCTCAGAAGCCCTTTCTCTCTTTGTACGCTTGTCAAGGGACAGATTTTATAACGTTTGTTGGCACGTGGTATCCCAGGTCTGCTGTGCCTCCAGTGTGGGCTGGTGAAATGCTGCTCAGTGGCAATCTGATTAAGGATTGTCAATGTAACACTGCACAGCTTTTTAACAATAGGTTTTCTGTTCCTTGGTGGTTTGAAATCCAGCTTTTATCCCTATCCATACATACCACAAAAAAATCTCTTCCCTTTTTTTTGGGTTGGTATCTTTTATTAGACATTTGTGGGACACGTATGGTGAGAAAACACCAACTTGGAGAGGCTGGCTTCACTGCAAAAACCCATGCACTGGGAAAGGCTGTGGAGAGGATAAGCCCATTTAAACACACACACACACACTGATGCATCTGTGCACACATATTTCAGCAATTAGGATGATCAGTAAGCCTGCCTCTGGGGTCTTGGACAAGTCTTTCATCCACTTGTGCTTTGGTGTCCTCATGGATATGCAGGTGTAATACCTTCCCACCTCAGAAGGGTGAACTAAGTAGTAATTAATTTTTATAAAGTGCTCTGAATTTAAAAGAGCTTCATCCTGTGCTCAGTATTATCATTGAATGAATAACTACAGGATCCATTTATCTTGAACTTTCTGCCAGATATAGCAGAATGACTTTTCCAAATGTAAATCTTTGTATAACATAAAAGTCTAGCAAAAGCCCCTAAATTTCACAAAGCTGCAGTATATACTTATATTCCATTTTTGTACCATTATGTATGGAAGGCGTGTGGTGTCCCTGCTTAGCATTCAGACTGGCAGATCCCCACCACCCTTGTTGAAGCAGAATATGTGTATACTTGCAGTCATTACAAACATCGTTGCC
Source organism: Burhinus bistriatus (assembly GCA_013397275.1). NCBI lineage: Eukaryota > Metazoa > Chordata > Aves > Charadriiformes > Burhinidae > Burhinus > Burhinus bistriatus. The sequence goes on along the minus strand of VYXH01000773.1, from coordinate 172,383 downwards.
AGTTCAGAAACACCTTCTCTGTTGCTCAGGTGTGTTGTTCCTCTATTTTTATATCAATTCCACGTTGGGCACGTGCAGCAAAGGGCTTGTGGAAGTAGGGAGCTTGTCAGCATTCACAGCATGCTGTAGGAGAAGAATTGCAATTACTCTTGTAAAAGGCTTAAATGGTGGCCTGCCTCATCATCTGGTTGCTACAGATCCTTGTTGCAGGTGTGCACGCAGATTTGGGCAGAAACATGTCAGAAAGATGAGTCTTCCTTAGTCTCCCCCTGACAGCCTGGGTTTTTGTCTCCTGTGGGTTTCTCTGAAGCAAAATCCTGTGCTTGGACTGTGACTCGCAGTTTTAGCATGTGTATTACCCACGGCAAGGCTGGGGAGCCTGCTGCCTCCACAAGCCCATCCCTGCCGCCTCTGACTTCAGGGCTTTCTCCCTTGCTCGTGCAGGGGAGGGTGTTGACCCACAGGACGAGTGAAGCAGCCAGCGTGGCTGCATGAGGGATGTGCCTTTCTGTCCTTTAATAGAGGTGCACGCGTTGGCAGTGTGTCTAATCTGGTGGCGCTGCATCTTCCAATGTTTTCTGATGTGATTTCACTGGCTGGTAGCCGAGCAGAGTCCTGGCTGGGCTGGCTGGTGTGTGCTCAGCACAGGCCAAAGTGAACTTGCAGTGCAATGTTCAGAAGTTTGCTTTCTGATGTCCCTGTGCCATCTTCTGTTGTATCCCTCCAGCAAATGGGGCCAGTCTCAACTGAGGAAGCAAGCATTTTTATTTGAAACCTGGATCTTCAATTTTCAATAGTGGAAGGGACCTCAGAGTTGTGTTTCTCCCTGTCACACTCCTGTATCATCTTGTTCCTGTTCTGAGCTCAACACAGGATTTTTATGCTTCTGTCCATTTTCTGCAGTTGTTCATCTTTTATACATGTATTTCCAATTTTATTCTGTTTTTCTAGTTCCCCGTTGCTAATTGCATCAAACCACCTTTCCGCCGAGACTGCAGCAGTGTCATCAACCTGTAACCTGTCAAATCCCTCGACCAAATTAAATTGTTATTGTATATGTAACACTGCTTTGTGTGGTTCTCTTGCTGCCTACCATGTGAGCTGGATTTTGATCAAGTGCTTTTGTTGCACTTTGAGCACACTTCAAGCTGCTGGAGGTAGCTGGATGCAAACAGAGAGAGACAGTTACCCTAAGAGCTGTGCCGCCTGTAATCTGGAAGCAAGGAGATGAGTTGTCTCTTCTGCCAGCCAGCTGGGAAGCTGATGGGCTGTGCAAAGGTTGGTGAAACTTCACAAAGTCCTTTAACACTTTGTTAGGCATTGCTTTTTTTCTCACTCAGCACTAAATAATGCACCATGCACGGCTGGGTTAGACAGAAAGGGTACGTGTGCCTTGGAAAGACTTCTAGCGCGTCCATTGTTTAACTTTTTTTGGCATCATCTGAGGAAACAATGAAGACATCTGTGGGGTTTTTCATTCTGTTCTTAGTTGGCATCCATAGGAACTTGCAGGCTACTTGGGTTTTAACAAGTGGGATTGCAGCGTCCTCTGAATGGACATTTATGCCCATGATCAGATTGCTTCTTGTGGTCAGATATCTGGTCCTCCACAGATGCAGATATTTTTTTGAAGTTGTGCTTCCTCTGATGTTTCTTTCCTTTCTGAACGCACGTTTACCGGGTGACAGTACCCTTGTGAGTTGGAAGCTCTCTGGAGAAGCATAGCAGAGGTGACTTGCTTTTGTTACTGCTTACATTAAGCTCTTCCAGGAGCACGGAAGTGCGTCTGTCAGCACACAGAAACGCCCCACCACTTTTCAAGGTGATCTTTGCATGTTGGCTATGGCAACCGAATACTGATTCCTTAGTCATCGGGATAGCAGGGGTGAAGGGAAGGATTGGATGGCATTGATGGTCTTCTCCATCAAATTGACAGTTTTCGGGGTTCTGTATATAAAAGCATTTCTTCCACATCTGTAGGTGACCTCAAATCTGCCACTCAACATCCTGGAGCACATGAATGCTTCATTTCCCAGGAATTACCTCCTTTTGTTATTTGGGCACCTTGTTTCCCTCCATTCCATCTCGCATTCCTGATGATGATTGAAAATCAGATTGCTCTGACCATCTAGTCACGTCACGGACCAGCAGATTTTCCACCCGACATTAGAGTCAGAAGTAGCTTCTCTGCAAAGACATTGCTGTGAAGATTAAGGAAAAGGATATAAGAGGCAAGGGTTTAACTGGGAAAGAAAAAGGGGGTTAATCATCTTCTCCTTAGCAGTGACCAGAGCTGCAGGGAGCCTGGGCTGCGCGGTGCCTCTGCAGATGGGCTCTGTCCGTGGCAGCAGCACTTTCCTGGTCCCTGACGTGGCATAAACTCGCTGGCATGTTTGTCAGCTGACAATTTTGAATTTGGGAATTAATGTGTCCTGTTTCCAAATCCAGATGGACCAAGCACAAACCTCATCTGCCCAAAATATCAAAATATTTAGTCTGCTCTGCACGCTTTCCATTTGAGAGGAGCCAACACTGGGGCACAGAAAGGCTTCATTTGGTCCAGAGCAGCTCCCTGCAGACAGGAGAAATGGAGCAAAATCTTGCATTGGCGATTGAAATGTTGAGGCATTGGATTTCTCTTAGGTTTTGATAGCATGTCTCAGTATCTAGCTGGGCAGAGTGTGTGTTACAGGAGCTCGGTTGGCCTGTGCCTTTAGCTGTGGTTAAACTTCTGGCTTGCAGAGCTGTGTGCTGGTACCCGCAGTTACTCTATGATATTTGTACTGTTCAGAGTCATTTTCCTAAGTGCCTAATTATATTGCAGTTAAAAAATAAGAAGCCATGACTGCTGCTGCTGATCAAACTGCCAGAGTGAAGTTGATGTGAGCATGCTTCTGTTGCTGCTTCTGCAAAGATGAAACCATCTTATGTTCAGCAGGGAGCTGATGACACATTGCTTAGCATTTAAATGTCCATGGCTGCAGCTTCCCAGGGTCCTCAGGCTGCTTTCTGTTGGTAGCTATCTTTGCTGTTCATATTTGTCTCAGGTCTTCCTCTGTCTTATCTGCTATGCAAACAAGATTATACAGGTATGGAAATACAGTTCTCAAAGAAAGCATTCGTGTTGGGGAGGTAATTTCAGAGGCTGCTTTGAAGGTCTTGCTGTACTTTTGGAAAGAACAGGACTCAGGATGGGGAATAACTCAGTCCAGTTTCATTGCTGGTGTTTGTCTTTCAAGAGATTTCAGCAGTTGAATGAGCCAGCACTGCTGTAACCCGAGAAGAGGTTTTTAAAGCTGGGAGGAGAAGGTAATGTCAGGAGGGATCCCTTTGGCTCAGGAGTCTCATGCCAGGGGCTGTCCCACAGCCCGTGTGGGTGATGTGGTAGCTGGCAAGGACTTCCTTATACCTTGTTGGTGGTTATCTTGGTCCTGCCATTCACCAGGATGTCCTGAGCTGCACTGACTCCTGCTAATTGCTATGCTGAATTAATGAATCTGTCCAAACCATTGGCTTCTGGGTGACCTAGACCTAACTCAAACGGTTGTGTACAGGTCTCTGAAGTATTTATGTCAGCATCATCAAGAGAGGGCTGTGAAACATGACATTAAACCACCAGGGTATGCTCATTTTTGCAAAGCTGGACATGTGTAATCCAGGAAATAGAAATCTCATCAGATCAGCACAGTTTTGCATAAAGAGGGGAGGCAAATGAGATTTTAAAAACCTCATTTACACCAGATGAAGTGCTTCTTTTCCAGTTTTTTGTTTTTGGTTTTTTTTTTAAATAAAATGACTTGTTACTGGTGTGCAGAGGGGAAAAATCTCGACTGTGGAGTTGTTATAATCTTCTCTGGCCAGCAACAGGGAGAGTTGGCCTGATTACAGCAGATAGGAAAGCCCAGGCAGTCTCAAGAGCAATTGCAAATGTTCAGTGCGTGGAGGCAGAGTTACAGCCACCGGTAGCACTCCCTCTGCTTGTTTTCCATCTGACTTCTCGCATCCGAGGCTTTTGGCGTGCAGACAGGGAGGTATCTGAAACCTCTGTTTGAGTAGGGAGTATTTGAAGGATGCTGGCTTTTGGACATGGAGATATTGTCTGTAGAAGTCTTTCCAGCTCAGCTGTGCAGATAAGGACAGTGCTGTTACGTGTCTCCAGCCTTGATCTGCATTATCTGCTTGAATTTTCTTTGCCAGCAGGCTCTCTGAGCTGGGAGGCCAGAAGGTGCCCATTTGGGATGCACACCTGGTCCTTGTCAAGCTGTCTCTTCAATGTGCAGACAAGGGCAGTGCAGCGCTGCACGGCGAGCAGGACGGCTGCCAGGGTGCAAAGCAGGTGTGGGATGGCCATCCCCATGAGATGCCGGTGTAGGTGGCTTTGGACCCCTATAGTTGAGACACGTTACTGGGCTGGGTCCTTGGGCACAAAGCTGACCTTTTTGAGGAGAGGACAGAACTGCAGAACCTTTGTCATTCACACCAAGAAATGGGAAACTGTAGCAAATAACAGAACTTTATAGACCAATAACTGAATGTGCACGTTAAAAAATAATAAAAAAAATACTCCCACATTATAAAAAAAACCAAACCACTCTGCTTCTCTAATTTGACAAGCATAGTAATACAGTTTTGATTATATATTTCATAGCGTGTTGTAAATGCAGTGTGTATATATATATTTTTTTAAATTTTAATACTGTGAGACCTTAGAACGGTGTAAGTCCTGGTACTAAATCATTCCTGGGAACTGGGCAGAAATGGACTGTTGTATGTCAGTACAGTTAACTTGCAGGTTTTAATTGAGCACAATCGCAGGGGTTGGTGGCTGTGCCTAGCCCCAGCGCAGCACTGCTCAGAGCGACAGGCTCAGCGCAGCACGTTCAGCATGGCCAGGTACTGGTCTGGCTCACAGGGCTGTTTCTCTGTGTTTCCTATCTGCTTCTCCATGACCCGTGAAGGTCTGTCGTTTTCCCAGCGTGTCTGTGAGAGTGTCAGGTTCAGTATTTGTAAAATGAACTGGGAGCTAATTTTTTTTTTCCCCTCATCAAATGCAGATAAAACTTCTATTGTCTTCTGTCATTTCAAGAACTGCCAGTATCGCGGCAGCACCAGTGTTGGTGAGAAAAACCTCTAAATTTACTACTTGGATTGCTCAAGTTTAGGAGCAGAGCGGGACTGAGATGAGCTTTCGGTGAATCAGGATGAATGCCATCCCTTCCTGGCTGTGGTGTTACTGGTTTCATTAAACAAGGTGGTTATACAAAGTCTTCTGCGGTGATGTGTGTACCACCAAAAACTAATTGCGCTTCTGAGCAGCCAAGATAAAAGTTTGCAGCTGCTATAACACATAGCCATGGGCTTGGATATTGGGCATAACCAAAATAAGGATGTAATGACTCATTTTCACATGAGACAATCCGTGACTCCTGCTAGCTCTATGTATGACTCCATGCCCCAGTTTTTTACAGGTTAGTTATAAAGTGGTTATAAACCAGGTGACGGAGGTGTTTGAGAGTCAAGCAGCTTTTTTGTGCAACAGGAGGAAGTTAGGCTGCATTTTTCAAAGTATTTTCAAACTTAGCTTTAATGATGCTCTGACTGGTGGTGTTATAATGTAAGTGTAGCATTAGTGAAGAGATTAAGTATATCAGCTGTATAGCAGTAGACATAAGCAGTGGGAATCATTCACATGGTTGAATTTACATTGTTCGGAGGGGAAGAAGTGCTTTGAAAGAGGAGAGACTGTTTCCCAGAGAGAGGATGTCTCATTCCTCTCTTTTATCTTCTTTCTGCCAAACCAGGGATGCTATGAGCATGCGAGCTGCTAAGAGATGGTTAAATGTGTGCTGGGTGTTGAGGAATACCTTGCTATGGTTTTATGTGCAAGCATGCTATATTTTCTGTAACAACGTTAATAACCTTCATGTGACTGTTTAGAAGGATGAAGCTCGTTAAAGAAGAGGTATTTAGTAACAGGCCTATTTTTATCTCTGTCTTTATCCAACAGTCTGCATGTTTATTTCAAGCTTGCAACAGTGCTTTGGAAGAAAACTGTTTTCACTCCTGGAAAATATTTTGGGAGTGCATACAGCCTTGGTTATCTTGAATTTCCAGTCTGAGTGTCTTCCCTCTTCCTTCCAGAGTAAGCAAGCCAGACCAGGACCTTGGCTTCAACATTTTTATCAGGTATTATGGGAAAGTGTTTCTTAAAAAGTGTGGCTTGGGTTCCAGAGTCACTTAAATGGTTCTGAAGGTTTGTCCAAATGTAATCAGACCAACTCCCTTACACTCCAAATGCATGATGTCATTTTGTGAGACGAACCTTCCAAGCATTTCAACGTGTGCTTGCTTAGCCACAGGTCCAGCCTCCATCCCCGTGAAACCCTGGAGGTTGCTTCACGTCCCTGAAAGTGTTGAATTCCCCCCAGAGCACCGTTATGGATGCTGGAGATCAGACAAATCATCCAGCACACTGAAACAAATGTCTTCACTTTAGTGAAAGAGCTTCCTTTAGCATCTCAATGAAGCTTCTGAGTTAAAAAATAAATATATCTCTGTTTTTCCAGCTCTGCTTTACCAGCATAAGTTTGGGAAAGAAATGTAATCTCCTTGGGTCTGTCTTGTGTTTTGTAGAACTAATTCCCATTTATTGCAAGAACTCTTACAACACTATATTTAAGTTTAATTTTTTTATTATGTGTTTACATTTTGGAAGGAGTAAGTGTGGTGGTGTTGGAAATTCTAATTAAGGATAACATTTCTGATTCAAAAGATCTTTCTTCAGTCCTGAGATTCTTTCTCCCTCTCTCCTGATTTTCTGCCGGCTCCTTAAGACTGCAGGAAGTTTTGTTTGAGTCATTCACTTGCAACAGGATATTTTCTGAATACTGAATTAATGTATGCTGTCTGTCACTTGGTATTTCTTCTGTTCTTCTGCTGGAGATCTCCCAGGGTTGCAAAGACCTTGCAAGCGGCAATGGCAATAACAGGAATGCGCCTATGATCCTGCAAATAGAAGAAGAAACATTAAGCTGCCTGTCTCTCCCATCACTGCAGGGTGTGAGTAAATAGATCTAATCAACAATTTACATTTTAACCCCAGACCAGGTTTTATTTTTAGGATTTGTCATTCAGCTCAAGTGAAACTTTTCTGTTTCTGTCATCTGGTGTTTCTGAAAGCACCTTTAAGTTATCATCGAGACTGTATTTTAAGATGCATTTACATTTTGATATAATCTGCTGCTTTTCTTATTTGAAACAAAGCCCACCTGTTCTTCATTAATTATACTATCATTTAACCTGGTAACGAGGTTGCTACTAATTACAGTTATCTCACTGTTCTGCATTCCATAATATGCAAGAATGATTAGACCTCTCTGTATCTCGATTAACTAGAGCTGTAACAAGGTGGCAAATAGTGAAGGCTTTTGCAGGTATTTGGAAGTATTTACAGACTACATGATACAGAGCTGGGAGGAGTGGCTGCTGCACCTGATGGGTGTGCTGCCCTTCAGAGGGACCTCGGTAGCAAAAACTGAAAGAGAAGAAACTGTTTAAACATAGAAAAATCTGGTTTACTGTAGGGTGATTGAACACTGGAGCAGGTCAGCTCTGCCAGAGAGGTTGTGGAGTCTCCATCCTAGGAGATGTTCAAAACCCAACTGGACACAGTCCTGGGCAACCTGCTCAAGATGGCCTTGCTTGAGCAGGGGTTGGACGGGGTGATCTCCAGAGATGCCTTCCAACTTTGACCGATCTGTGACGCTGTATGGCAGTACCTTTTTTAAGGCAGAGGATCTCATGGTGGGCTCCATAGAGAGATGCGAATCGTGGTGATGATGCTGACTGTTCCCCCTTGCTAACATCAGCTGAAACCTGAATGGAGCAAACATGGGAAGAGTTGCTGGAGACCACTCTGAAGAGAGACAGCAAACAGTGATGTCTGAGACCAGGTACTGGATAGTTGCAGGGCTGGAGCCAGAAGCCATAGGCTGGAATGAAGGTGCGCCACAGGACCAGAGCCTTTGCTGGAAGAGAAGCCAAGAGGCTTTTCACTTGAGCCCACTTTCTGCCCACTTTGATCTCTTCAGGTACTCTCCAAACCTTTGCATTACATCCTGAAGTGGAAAGGAGGTGTCCTGAAGGAGGAGCAGAATGAGGCTGCTGACAGAGGAGAGCTTGTACTTCACCCTGCCACCTGCCGGGAAAGCCTGGTCTTGCTGGCAAGCAGGAGAGGAGGAAGAGCTTCCAGATGAAACTGTGTCGGTCAGCAGTGTTAATGCAACCACTTTATGAGGAGGAAATGTGTATGCTCTCCTTCATCCTCTCCAACAGAGATCCTCAGGTTAGATCAGACCACCTACACTGGCTATTTTTACTGTTTGCTCTCTGCTATACTTGATGATATACTGATTTGTGTGGGGGGTTTTGTTAGGTTTTAGGGTGCTTTCTTCTGAAATGGACTATAGATGGTTCATGCGATTTCTTTTGTCCCCTCTGCAGTGCAGAAGATGCAGACAGGGTGGGACAATAGCATCTTTGTACTTGTCAAGTATCCATCCACAACCCAAGGCTCTGCCCATGCACAACCTGAGTGCAGAGGTGATTTTCTTGAAGTTTTACCTGTTTGTGTGTACCTGTTGTGACACTCAATGAAGACCACACTCGAGAAAGATTGCATCCACAGTCTAAAAGCCAGATACAGGGTCACTGAAGTGCACTGTGCAGTGCTAGCTGAGCTGGGAACCGTAGAAGGGGAGATTTCCCACAGTTCTGGCATGAGGAATTGGAGGACCTCCCGATGCCTCGCACAGAACTTGCTGTGACACTGGGCAGGAGCTTGCTGGCAGGGCTGCTGTGCCATTGAAGGCTGTGGTGCAAGCCAGCAGTGCTCCCAGGGACGGCGCGGCAGTGATGCTTGGCTGTTCTCGGCGTGCTTCTTCTCTGAAACATGGCTGTGCATGAAGGTACCTTCCTACAATGGCTGTCTCTTGTCTGCATCGCTTCCATCAGTGGAGGAGGGACAAACATACCCTCCTGCTGCATTGCAGTGAGCCCTGTAGACCCAGCACACCTGAGAGATGAGGAGATGGTCTGTACTCTCCCGTGCATCACCTGGGCAGTACTGGTTTAATCATTTATCCCTGTTCATGCCACGAAAGCTTTATATTGGGTGGAGATGTGTGTATTTGGAGGGGGTGAACCCCAACTGTTAGCTTGTCAGGTGTCAGGCAGGATTTGCATCACTGGCAGCTAGGGAGAAAAACTGTTATTAAGTGTGACATGGCACCTTGTATACAGAAAGCATGGGGAGACAATAAATACAGACTTCCATAATGTCATTTTATAGTGTCACTCTTCAGAATTTATTCAGACTTAGTGGCAGTGATGCCTGCAGCTTCTTCTGGTTGAATCAGTAAGTTCTGTTCATTATCTCTAGCATTTGTTTTGACCCACTGTGTTTAAAAAAAGAGGAAGTATTGGAGGCATAGGGGCACCACAATTACTTTCTTTGGTAGCTGGTTTTTTGGTATAAATCCAGCTTTTCTCAGGTTTGCTGCTAGCACCCTAGTCAGTGGATGGACCCAAAATGTGAAGCGTTGGCTTGATGAGAGCACTGAGAAACACAGGCACCGAAGACCTGCCTTAATCACCACAACTTCCTGCAGAGTGTGTGCCAATGGGAAGAGAAGAGCCGTGGCAAGGAGGGGTGCAACTGTCATCTTGGAGCAAGTTTGCATGTCTTGTCATCCCACCCTGGTACCGCTCCAGTGTCTGGACAGTCTTGCACAGGCTGGGGATGGCGGAAGGTGGAGAAGGGTTCACAAGACCTTCCTTAATGACAAAAAGGTGGTTGCTAAAGTCATGGGCTCAAGGAACGGTGCACTGTCACTTCTCTGTGGGTGTTGCCACGTGTTTGCTGTTGGGAGCTCGCTGCCTTGTTGGTGTTGAGAATGTCACCAATGTTTTTCAAGAGTTCCTCAGTCTACAAATGAAATTGTGTCCATTTCTCCCACTTTTTGTCAAACACAAATCACAGTGGCAGCACGTTTGTGTACCTTTACCCCCAAGCTCAGCATTTAGCTCTCCAGGATGGAAGAAAATGAGTTCAAGTCCAACCTTCTGAGAATTTATTATGTTCCTGGTGCGTAAGGGCAAAATTTAAGTTGCCAAAAGCAGATGTTTGCTCCTTTTTTAGCTCTCAAAGTACTTTCTGCATGCTTGATTGATGGACGTCACTGTTACATTAATAGTTGGGCTTTGCAGAAAGCTGTTATTACCAGGAGAATCTGGTGTGGGTTTCAGTTTTTTTTCTTGTATTGAAAATCCATTATTAATGTCTTTTTGAGGGGAAAAAAGGCTTCAATTCCAGCATTTTGCTTTTCTTTCTCAGGCTTCTTCGCAACTGTCTTCTCCGAGGCACTTTTAAAATCAATATTACAAGTGTTCTTTATATTTTACTGTGTGGTTGAGGGTTTCTGTGTTGCTATTGATTTCTAATTGTGTTGCAGGACTTTTGGGCGTACACAGATTGCCATGTGATGGATTCTTATGTGTCTTCCTGATCACCACTGAGTTGGCTTTTTGCGTGTTCCCTCTTATAGGATGCTGCTGCTGAGCCTGGAAGCTCCTACCAGGACAGCTTTGCATGCTTGTAGCCCATGAGTGCAATTCTTAAGACACTGAACTTGTGACCATTCACTTAATTGTGCTTTTGATTTTGGTTTTATATCGGACGTGGAGGTACCCTTGTGAGGTCTACTTTTTTGTGTAGTCTTTGCAGAGTTGTTCTGCCCTGGCTTCTTGGGCACCTTTATGTTCTGTGTTGTAGGAGCTTAACAGGTTGTCCTGGTTTTATTTGAGGGGGTCCTAATGCATCTTCAGCTCTTTGGATCGGTGCTGGCATGACCTCTGACATTTCCTCTTGGATCATCTCTACCAAAAGATCTTGACATTTCAGAGGTGCAAAGTCCAAGTCTCAATGAAATACTATGAAAATACAGGCCCCATCTGTAGCTGCTGTAAAGTTGGATTTGCAGATATAGCCGCTTGCAGCTTGTCAGCATTGATGGAGCATGGGCACATCTGTTTGAGAGCTTGTTGGGACCAAAGGAGGGTGTGAGGAGTGACAGGACTGTGGCCAGCACAGGCGCTCCAAAATGCATCCGTCACTCCAGGTAGGCTGCAGCAGGGGAAGGGCGCGTGCTGAAGAGGACAGAGGACCCTGCGCATATGTGTGTGTGCACACATGGCAAGTCCTAAAAGCACGAGCGAGAAAGCCCAGCAACAGAAGTTTGCTGTGTAGGGAGGGTTTGCATATGCCTCAAGCTCTTGTGAAACTGGGTGGTGAGCTGCTTCCAAGCCCTCTGTGCATTGGCAGCACAGGCTCCACGTCTACCAGGTGCTCTGGTTGTAACGATATGCAATATGTAGGTGGTCTGGGTATACAGTAAATTAGTGCCAGCTGGACTGCGGTGTTTGCTTGTCAGGCTTATCTTCAGTGAGGTTCAACTCCTAGACATGTAAAACACGCTGTGCTTCACGGAGGCCAGTTTTAGCTTGTCAGGAATTAGTTGCTGTAGTTTATCCATCCATGCTGGGGACCAGAGCAAAAAGATGGCAAAGGTACTTGGGACCGTGTCTCTGGAGGAGCAGCATGGAGTATGGGTGTTTTAAAAACACTTGTAGAGGACACGGGCAGCCTGAGATCTTCCTGTGTCCAGCGGTGCTGCTGTTTGCTGGAGCCGGCAGTCAGGAGCGGGATGGCATGCATAACTATGGGCAGGCTTTGACCTTGCTACTGGAACTTAGTTAGCAATTCTGTTGATGTTCTGGAAACGAAAATATAATTCAGGCCACCTTCTCCTCCAAGCTGACCCTGAGAATCTGGGAGGAGAGGAGTTAATGAATAATTAGGGTCCCTTTTTTTTTTTCTTTTTGCTAGAGTTACTGCTCAGTGTTGAACTGTGCCATAAAGTGTCATTAGTTTCCTTGAACTTACTGGTCCAAGTGTACTTTGCATTAATATAATTATGTAAATTGCAGTCTCATTAATCACAGCATGTGCTGCAGGGTATCACTGTCTCGCTTTATTTTGTGGGTGCTCTGGCTGGCAGGAACCCCTGTAACGCTGGCGGGGCGGGGAAGGCTGTGGCTGTAGCACTCCCTGTGGACTCCTGTGCCTGTTTTAACTTGCAGTTTGTCTTTGCACGCCTCTTACCCTGTAAGATCCGGGAGCATTTGCCAGCACTGCCACGACTGTGGGGAGCAGCCACGCTGCTGCAGAGGAGGGCAGCTGGGACACAGCCAGGGCAAGGTAGGTTTATCACAAGGGAGTTTTGCCGTACCACTTCCCTGCTGCTCCTGTTTTGTTTTGGGTCCATAGAGGTCTTGGCAAGTTGGAGTCCAGGCTCCTGGCATTGCATCAAATACCCGGAGTCTGAGCTCTTGCGCAGGGGGCTGCTGCAAGGCCATTTGATGATGTTGTGGCTCTGTCTCCATGGCAGAGCTCTCAGCCTTCCCAGCAATGTAAATTCTCCTAGTTGCATGCTGAAATTACACTGAGTTATTGATTTATCTTTGAGAGGATTTCCTTCCTGAGGGACATTTCTGGCCGTTGTAATGATTTAGTTCTTCTGTGAGTGCAGAATCCGTAGCAGAGCAGAGCCACCCTCCTGCCTGCGAGTCTGCAGCCCAGCGGTTGCACTCCCACAGGCTTCCTCCACAAGCTGATTTCTATTCCAAAGCCAAGGTTATTCTGCTGTTAGTTCCAAGTGACAACTGCGAATAAAATGTCATTTTCAACTTTGCACTGAGCAAGCTGCAAGTCTCGGACTAGCCTTTACGCTACGGCACCAGCATTGTTATCCTGGACTTGTTGCAGATGCAGCTCTGAAGCTGGCATGTGGGAAGTGTGAAGCCGTGCCAGCATTAATGCACCCGGGCTTCTGAGAATGTTGTAATTCTTTAAAGCTAGTATGATAGGAACAGGATCGTGCAAACATTTTTGTTTTGGGTTTTTTTCCTAAAGATGCAGGGTACAGCCTCTCTTTTTTTTTTTTTTTGCTTTTTACTGACTTGCCCATGGAGCATCTCTAAAAATCAGGCTAGGCAAGATCAATTTTGACCTCCCACTTGAACCCCTGAGGAGGTAAAGCCAATTCTCTTACTTTTACCACCAGTCTTCTCCCCTTAGCCCTGAAATTGTAGTCCACTGGCCATGGCTAAACTGGTAAACACCATCAGTAGAAGGACCCAACCCTTCAGGAGTTGGGCCAAATGTTTTACTGAATATCTCTGAAAGGGAAATGTGTCCCTTCTCTCTCTCTGTGTCCCATCTGTGTCTCTGGGTGCTCACCTCCAGCGATGGCCCATCTAAAGCACCTTCCCCTCAGTTCCTGCATCTAACCCCACGGTGCATTTGGATCCGATCTCAGCTGCAGTGTGTGCACTGATAAAATGTGAGGCTGCTTGCACATGTAGTGTTATAAAACAGCATCCCCTCATTAGGCCCAGGGAGAATGTCAATTTATTTTCCTGTGAACCAAGTGTGGCACAACTACTTTCTTTCTTAGTGATCTATCCACAATATAAAACAAGTCCTTAGCGTCTGTCTTAAATACTGCAGTGTTGACAAGTTCTCTTGACAAAAATTAGGCTAATGTTCCCTACGACTGCATTAGCTATAGAAACAAGGCTTTAAATTGAAGCTTAGGAAAGCACTATACCAACGCTCTCTCCAAGGCATCTTCTTATTCCAGCTTTTATTATTCAAATTCATTCTCACTATAGCTTGGCAGCGTAGCTGGCAGACAAGTTTATCCAATACGTTCTGCTAGTCTCGCAGTCAGGCAGTTCGGATCAGGCGCCTTTCAGCATTGAGCTGGGGAAATGATGTCCAACTGTCTGCGGACCCGGGCTCTCTGGCTCTGGGGGATGCTTTCAGCTCAGGGAAACATTGGTGCCGGGATGTTACTGCGACTGCTGATGTGAAAGCCAGCTGACACGTATCGAGTAGAGATACAATCTGAGTCAATAAACTGCACGCCCTGCCAGCAGTACATCGTGTCCTGAAATGCTCCTGGAGATAGCTGGAGAAGGGAGTTTGGTTTTCCTCTGTTGAACGTGTCTATCTTTTCAGTTTCAGCCTTGATTGAGTTATAAACACAGAAGCTGAGGACAGGAACAGAGATTGCTGAGACCTGGTCATGAAGACCCCTTCTTGAGCTTCCCAGCCTTCCCCTTGAAAATAGTTTCTTTTTTTGCCCCGTTTTCCTCCTGTAGCACCATTTTAGGCTTCAGCTCCTCGTTACCAAATGCAGATTAACTGTGGCCAGCTTAGACCTCCTGGTTCTCACCCTGGGGTTGGTCCTGACGGATTATCCCTCTCTAGAGAGCAGTTGTGTCCTTTCCATGCCTCCCAGTTGATGGGTTCTTTGGGGGTGGTTTTTCTGCCCTTACATTCATCTGTGGTGGCCATCTCAACAGTAACTGGAGAGAGAAAGAGAGGTGCTCTGAGGGATGTGGAAAACAGCTGTGGTTGATGGTGTTCTGGAGGTGCTAATCTCTGTCACGATAAAGAAGCCAATGGTGTCTGGCTCAAAAAGGTATTAGATGCCTAAAATTTGGCAGAATAAATATCATCCTCGGTTCATTTTGTCAGGTTCTCAGTTCTCCTGGTCATCCCCTTCGTCCTTCTCTGCCTACGTTCTGCATTGATCTTCTCTGAACATAGATAAGCCTTCAGTGTCCCAGATGGGCTCTCTAGTATAACAAATACACCTGTGGGATGACAAGTGTTTAACAGGTTGCAGTGACATTATGAAGTAGTTTAGGCTTGGGGATAAATAATTTAGTAAGCTGGAGAGGGATTAAAACTGGCTTTTGTAAACAATGTTTCTCTTGGATATTAACTTGGCGACATGGTGAGACAAAGGTTGCTGCAGTGTCCATGCAGCCCCGCATGCCGTTTGAGAGCTGAAATAATCAGAGTGTGGCTGGACACCTTCAATCTCCACTTCTCTTCTGTTGCCCAGACCTTTGTGGGACTAAACTCTCTAAACTGCTGCAGTTCACAGAATCGAGCCCAATATCAAAAGAGAAAATAAATTAAGTGCTTTGTATTGAATCACTAAGCACATGCATCATTCTGTAACTGAGGGTGTGTGGTAATGCATAAGAAATCACTGGCTTGAAACTGGAGATAAGGGTTTGCTTATAAAGTGAAAACGTGTTTTTGCCAGTTTTGCAAAAGGGCAACCCTTCCTCCTCCTTCCCTGCTATTATTTTTTTTCCTGGTGTATTTTCTGTTGTCGTGGTGCAAGTGAGAGAGAAGCCTTTGCAGAGAGGGAGGTGGAAGGGCAGAAGCACTTGTTGCGAGGAGCTCTCTGCCATATGAAGCTTTTCTATATTGGCAGCAGCAGAGGATATATCAACAGATGCTACAGCAGTGACTCCCGTCAGAGAGGCACCATATGTCCTCTCCCGTCGCTCCTTCCCTAAGAGTCTTCTTCCCCAGGCACCTCGCTAGCATCCGCCTTCATTTCCATTGCTTACTGTCTCGGAGTATCCCAGAAAGCGGCAGACATCTTGCAGGAGGTACGTGCTCTGCCCTGTGCGTGGCAGCCAGCTCTCTGGTCCTCACTGGTTATCTTGCCACGAGAGGGTTGAGGTTTGATGGGGTTTTAGGCAGGCAGGTAGATCGGCTCTATGCATGCCCCTGCACGAGGCTGGGCTTCGTGCAGAATAATCTCTTTGGCTGTTGGCGATGGTAGGCGTGAGTTAAACGGACCCACTCTGACAGCATCAACTGGGATCCGTTGCCTGTCGCCACCAGCTTTGCCTGCCTCTCCCTCCTCTTCTGCTCTCCCGCTGCTGGAGGCGAAGCCAAGTGCAGGCAGCGGGTGGATTTGGCAAGAGGCATTAGGAGCCGGAGCCCGGTGCTCGTGGGGTGCCACCGTTTGAATGACTGGGCTTATGGCCCCCGGTGCTTGCTGATCAATTGAGAGAATATAAATATCGGTGCCATGGGAGAGCACTGGATTGGTTTAAATTGGCATTTGTAAGTGGTTGTCCAACTGAGTGTCCAAATTTAACTGATGCTTTCACATGTCTAACCAAGTATTACTTACTGGAAAGCCCCTTCCTTGTGATGCTTTGTTCTCTGCTAGCTGCAGATCGAATCACAGAAGGAGGGATTTGATTCTGGAGTCATTTTAAAAACGGTTTCATTGTATCTGCCAAGGGAAAACAAATTACAGAGAAGACCTCTCAGTGCTAGGACAAAACAGTGGCTCTAAAACCCTTTTCAGGTGAAGAAATGTTTGAACTGTAGGCCTGATGGATGCTGTTTAAAGACGTGGTCATTACTGCAGCAAGCGAGCGGTTGGCATTAAAAATCCTAGGATGCAAGAAAGAAAGTTCTACCAAGGTTTACTCTGGGCGCATGTCTACCTGTAATCCTGGTTGTGTGGAGCCCTTAGCACCCTGAGTCCACACAGCGGCCTCTGTGACATTAGCCATGGGAAAACAGTAGCCCAGGGAGCACCAGTAAGTAGCTTCTCTCTTGCTAAATGAGAAACTGGAATGGAAATGGCCTTTTCTCTGCACCCTGTTTGAGTAGGGTTCAAGTCCAGCAGAAAGCAGTACTGCTTCTTTGAGACACTTAAGGACCCCAGGCAAGAGCAGAAGTGGTGGCACTTTATGGTAGGAGGTATCAGTGCAGCGATTTTTGGAGTTTTCCCGGGGATGGCTTTGCTGCCATCAGCAGCGCTGGGCGTTGAACTGGGAACAGATTTGCCCTTGGCAAGCTTAAAAAGCATTTCAGGTGGCTTCTGTCCCCGCTCTGCTGCAGCGTGGTGCAAAACCAGTGTTGGAGAAGATGTATTTAGACATCACCATTTTGACAGGTTGAATTGCAGGATACTTAGTAGCATAGCTTGGAGTATTATATAAAAGATTTGTCAGATGAGCTAACCAACTGAACTGTCCTATGTGAAACATCCTTAATTTTGTTGAGGTTTTTTTAACTGTTCATTCAGTCTCTCAACAATTCATCATATTCAGGGACTTCTGGAAGACACTGGTGCAAGTTGCTGCTGAGAGCTAAATATCTGTGGCCCTTCCTGCTCAGTATTTGTCTGCGTGCTCTAGGAGACAGAAGAAAACAGCAGTTTGAGTAGTTTGCTCATGCTGTAAGGACAAAATTCCTCTCTCATGGTTTCTTCTGTAATCCCAGAAAGGGAAGGACGTCTCTTTATCCTTGTCAGCCCTCTACACAGCGGAATCTTTGTCCGTATCGGGGTGCAATGATAAGACAAAATAATGGTGGTAAAACTAGCCTGACACTGCCTGGACTTTTCATTTTCAGGTAGAGGCGGCGTGGCTGCCTTCAGTCCTGAGGCAGGCAGCCCCTGGGAGAAGTGGCACGATGGGAATGGCCACGGTGGGTCACGGCAGGGGTTCATCCAGCATCTCATCCCCTACAGATGCTGCAAGCACTTGCCTAAGGAACAGTTTATGAACATGGCAAACATACAGTCATTATAAAAGAGTTTTCTTTATAGTTAATTACAGTAGGGAATTAGAGCCCCTGCTGTCAGTGGTGGTGTGGACCTGAGAAATCAGAGGCAGTGACCAGGATGGTGCTTCTCAAAGGATGTACTGCACTCAACAGGCAGCAGTGGTTTCCCAGCAGAAGTACAGAACTGATGGAAATGAGAGCTGCACATGAAGTGGCTTTGTAAACCATTTCATCCAGTGTTTGTAGGAGTTCCTACTTCAAGCGTGGATGCAGATGTCTGAGCTGTCTCACCACCTGTGCTGTGGGTGAGGTGCAGTGGGAAATGGCGGGGGATGCTGGGGCGGCTTCTGGGGGAAGCTTCCAGGCCAGACGCTGTTAAACCTTTCTGCCAACTATCTGGAAGAGGTGATATATAGCATATTAATGACCTTTTCTGGTGGCACTTAATTGGGGGGAGCTGTGAGGGCCAGAAAGCAAACAAATACAAAAGGCTGTAGATGAGTGAAAAAGGGGCAGGAAGTAGCAAAATGAGATTTGAGCTTGCTCTGGGCTTCCTCTTCCCATCAGTAATCCATCTCTTCTTGACCTGTGTCTTCTCCACATCTTCTCTTCCTTTTGTATGTAAAAATGTTCTGTTTTGAAATAACAAGCAATCCAAGGAGTGGTATGACTCACCCTTGGGGGGAGGGGGGGGGAGGGCGAGGGGGAAGGCCAGGCTTTTCTGCTTCCTTGCTCGACAGCGCTAACTGGAGAGTCCGGAGTCAGAGCATGCACCGAGCCCCATCAGACTAGGGCTGGTTCGTCTGTTTTCCTCTGAGCCCAGCATTCAGCATGAGAAATGGGTGGCATCTTTGTGTGGCCAAAACACCATGCTCGTGTGGAATCCCATCCTCTCCCCAGGCAGAGCCCGTGGCAGGAGCAGGCACCATGAGCAAGTGTCAGGGCGGTTGTGTCCCCCTGTGCGTGACCATCATGGGATGCCCCAGCTTCTCCCATTGTCATGGTTTGAGAAACCCACAACAATTTATTGTCATTTAGACAATTATTCTCTCACCTGATGAGCCCTCCCCACCCAGAAAGGGGAATCAGGAGGAAAACAAGGAAACCCAGGGACTGAAATATAAACAGATTTAATAGAATAAGACTAGATAATTAACATTAATAACACTAAAGAATCAATATTGATCCCGATACCCATATAAAATATACCAGGATTATACTCAGCCCATTCTATCGGTAGGCAGCTGTGCACTCCCAGCAGGGGACAGGAAATGTTGGACACTTCGAGTGCTATGGCTTCGTGAGGAAGGGAAGGGCTCAGGGCTCCGGCACCAGGGCAAGAAGTTCTCAGGATCACAACCATTAAGGGAGAGAAAAACTCCTCAGCAAACTTTCTAATTTCTATTGAATGTGCCGTTCATGGTATGAAATAATCCTGTTGGCCAGCTTGGGTCAAGTGCCTGGGTCTCGCTCCTGCTCATCCCTTCCCCTGGCAAGCTCAAAAACACTGAGACCTTGAAACCCACACACCATAGCTGGCTATAAAGTAAATATTTTTCACAAATTCAGACACTAGAGTCTTCTAAAAGTGCAGTTTTCCCAAGCATTAGAAGAGCAATCAGTCCTGCGTCGCTCAAACCAGGACACCCATTTACCTGCCTGTGGCTCTGGTGGCTCCTGGAGCCGACAGTGCCAGCGTTGTGACAGCGGGGAGCTTTGCTGCTTCCTGGGATTTGTCTCCTTTTGGGATTTTTTTTAATCGTTATTTTATTAAAGGAGAAGGTACAGTGCCATCAGATACCTTTTTGCAGATACTCTGTCAGTCTTTTGCAGCCTTATTATTTTTAATATTGCAGCACTGCTGGTTTGTTTTGCTGGGAACATTCACATATTGATTCGCAGGTTCTTTTGTGGCCTGTATTAGAAATAAAGTCTTTCTCCCCTCACTCCCCTGCACTGAGAGAAACAAAGAGTAAAGAAATGTAGATGCTATCTGACGCTTGCTTAGGTACCAAGGTGATTTCTGAGAACTGCAGAGCCAGTTACTGACTCATAACTGTGGTTTGTTTTCACACCATTAATAGATGATTTTTTTTTTTTTTTTTTTTTTTTTTTTCAATTGATCATCANTTTTTTTTTTTTTTTGCAATGGCAAATGAGGATGCTTACTTTGGGAGAAACCAAGGGATCTGCCTTGGTGAGCTGGATCACCCTTTTTTCTGCTTGCCGAAGCCTTCCTAGGGGAACACTTCTCTGCAATAGGGGACAAAGTGGTGCCAGAAGGTGTTTCTGGAAGGGGAGACTCTCGTGCCCTTCTTGGGCTTCTCTTGCTGGGCAAGTGGATGGGTGGCAGCTTGGAGGTCCAAGGGAGGGGATGGGGAAGCTGCCGCCAGGAGCATAGTGAGTTATTGCAGGATCCTCGGTATGAGATTTACATGTCTATGTATGATGTGAAACTTCCCCGGTTATTTTCGATGCCTGCCTGTTGCTGTGTAGTGAGTTGGGGCCCAGCCTTGTCCCCATCCAGAGCTGCAAAACCCGTTGTGGCCAGCACTAAATGGAATAATGTGCTGGAAAGGAGCTGAGCAGGATGAGACGTTTCTTGTTTAGTTGAGGACACATGGATGGTCATTTTGTTGGTCTAGAAAAGGAGAGGTGGGGTTACCTGGATATTACTACATGATGCATCTTCAGCACAGCAGCCCTCCGCTTTTAGTTATCCTGTGTATAACGCACCTGATTTTTGCCTTAGTTATAAGCATGGTGGAAGCATGTTCTGTTTTCCATTTGTTTATTTATTTATTGTCTTGTTTTCAACCTCTGCAAAGCTTGATATAGGTATAGAGCTTCAGAAATGTACACATAACAGAATAATAGATAACTGTGATTTTGTTTCAAGGCAATAATTGAAGTCGACAGATTTAGCTGATAACATAAAACACAAGAGAGAAATAGGATCAGTTTATAAATGTCAACAGAACCCCTGCAAGTGAGTTGCTGCCTTGAACCAGACTCCGGTGCTGTTATTCCATCTAATATATTATAAGAAGAAATAAACAGATGTCTGAAAAAATCTGGCTGACCAAGATTAAAAGAATAGGGCTATAAATTAAATTCTTCCTCAGCATCACCTCAAGCAACTTTCAGGACGGACAGAACATGTCAAATAAGAGGAATGCTGATGCACTAGAAAGACCTCTGAAATACAGGTGTTTTTAGGCTGCGGATGCTCGGTCGCAGCACCCAGGCACGGGGACGGTTTGTCTGGAGAGTGGTCTAAGTCAGAAAGTGGTTGTGCTCCAGCTTGTGCAGGAGAGCAAAGCCCATCCTGGTGCTTCTGCAATGATAAAGGGATTAAATTGAGAATAGGAATAACATCGTCCTAGCAGCGCATTGCCACAGGATCAGTGTCTCCTACTTGGAAAATAAACACTGTCGCTTCACTTTGACATTTATTCCCAATAAATACCTTGTCATTTGTGCAGTGGCAAGTGTTTGTTATCCTCTGAAAATATTTTACCTGTTGGATGCTGTCTTTCTGGCTGTGAGGTGAAGGGCTGAGCCATTGAGGGGCAGGTGGGCGGCACGTCCCCATCGGGGATGCTGGGTGGTCTGCTTAAGCCCCGTGGCTTTCCCTTAGATTCGTCAACCCAAGCTGATGCAGTAATGTGTGTTCAACTCATTTTGGTTGTGATTTAAAAAATTCCAAGTATGGGGTAGTTTTTAAGTGCTAAAGCATGCAAACTGGTTGTGGGGGAAGGAGTTTGCTGGCTTCCTCCTCCGGCAGCTATAGCCTTTTCTGCAGCTATAGCCTTTTCTGCAGCTATAGCCTTTTCTGCAGCTATAGCCTTTTCGCAGCTATTTCTACTCACTGGATAGATGATTCGGAGGTGGGAAATTAGTTAGAGTGGAAACTCTTCTTTCCCTTTATAAGAGGCGAGAGAGTAGGACAGGATGAGATCTAGCGGCTGTAGGATTGGGAAATCTCTGGAAAGCGCGACCATTCAGCTTCATTCAGTAGCGCGGACGTGTAGTGCATACCTGTTTGGATAGACGTCATTTATTTTTCCAAGGTGTCAAGGAGAAGAAAGGTCAGAAAATCACTTAAATATAAACTTGTTTTTCTATTTTTTTAATTGAGTTTCAGTTCCTAAATGCAACTTAATACAAACAATAAGTAAAAAATTAATTCCTCTCGGGGGAGAAAGCTATTAAGAGTGTGATTCTGTATCAGCAGGACATGAAGCTGTGTAATTGCTTACATATGTATTGCTCCAGTGCGTGCTCCCAGTTGTTGAATAGCATCAAATTAATAGGAATCAAAGAGAATCAACTATTTTTAAGGGAAGTGTCTAGAAGCTACATATTGAAACATTAAAATTCAGGATTTCCAGCTTGCTCATTTAAATCGGCAATTTTAATCGCATTATTCAAGTCAACCCACCCTCAAACACACTTTATAAATAATACTTCAAAATATCCCAAACTAAACAAGACCAAAGACCTCATCCTGTGTCAAAGTTCTGGAATGTTTTAAGTGACTACGCCAATCTTTTTGCTGAAAACAGAGATGTCTCTCTTGGTTTATTTAATAAAGCAGTTATGTTTGTCCTGCTGTGGCATGAATCTCCTCTGCCGTGCACAGTGGCAAGAAGAAATCCCTGTAGCAGTGAAAGCTACTTAAATACATCAGAGCTGAGACTTCTGCTCTGGGGTTTGGATGGTCTTGGTCAAATCTTGTTTAGGACAGTGTGAAGAAGCAGAAGCAAGAAAGGTTTGTGCCTTCTCTGATGGCAACCTGCTTAATTTGATTGCGCTGGGTTTGTGAGCTCATGCGCACCGGAGTTCATGTTTTCTTTTATTTACCACTCACTGAAAACAGAAGCTGGGAGGACTGGCCACACAGGAGTCACTCAGCCCTTCTGGAGGCTGCTGCCTTGCTTTCCCTTTTGAGGTTTCTTTTAAGCAAAGCCCATCAGCCTTGTTCCTCTCCCCTGGCAGCTGAGTGAACTAATGTGGCCAGATGCACCGGGAGCACAATAGCCAGAATATACTGTACTCTTCTAACGGGGATGTTTATTTCTGGCTGCATTTGACAATTCAGGAGTTGCTTCAGCGAGTGCTGTGGTTGTAACCTGGACTGTCCCAGTGCGAGTGTCCCTTCATTTTCTCCCCAAAGTGCTGTTCATGCCTGTGGAGGAGGAAGATGTCCTTGTGCACCCGTAATGTTCAGCAGGTAATGCCATTTTATAAAGCTCACCTTTTCACAGTGGGAAGATGCTCCTTTAGACAGACATATAGATCAAAGCTCCCACATATCACAAGTAAAGGAGCAGGAGAAGGGTTGGGTCTGTCGGTGGAAAGCATACCAAGCGCGGAGGTGGCATATCTAGCCTGCCTTGACATAGTTTAAGACGGGAAGGTAATCACATCTTTCCCCTCTCATATCCGACCAACACAACTTCCTATGGACAGGATATGGTGGAGAGAAGGAGGAGCTATCAGAAGTGCACCTGTTTTAATAGGACATCCTTCAAAATGGATTTTCCTGTTTTTTCTAAATGCATTTATACCTGCTGGATGGCTTTAGGCTTTAAAACATTTTTGTCTGAATTGTGACAAACATCCCAGTCTTACATAGGAAACACCAGGTCCTTTGATCAGTGAAATGTCTCTTTGGTCTTGAAGAGGGTGGATCAATCCGGTCGTTCCCTAGACTACAGAATTTTGTCTTTGAGTGCATGTATTTATTGTATGAAATAATTATCCTTGTCTTCACTTCCCTTCAGTAGGAGATGCACGCTGTGTTATTTTATCAAGGTGTCTTTTTAGGTAAAAGGAAAGAGATAAAGGAAAGGCTGAATAGGGAAACCTCATTGAGCAAATGGAACATGAGCAGCTGTGTGTCTGTCTGTCCATCTGTGTGCAGCGGAGATCTCTGTATTCATTCAGCTGTGACCCTGCTCCCCTAAGCAGGCAGATTACTTGCACTGAAAGAAGAGGAAGTGACATGAACAAACAGCCAGATATTGCCATCTCTCCA
The DNA here is from genome assembly GCA_013397275.1 of Burhinus bistriatus. Taxonomy (NCBI): domain Eukaryota; kingdom Metazoa; phylum Chordata; class Aves; order Charadriiformes; family Burhinidae; genus Burhinus; species Burhinus bistriatus. Next base: position 148,819 of record VYXH01000773.1, on the reverse strand, counting down.
TCCCAGTGCGATGGCTGGCCGTTGTGACGTGTTTGTGGTGAATTGTGACCAAGGAAAAACGCCCCCATTTTCCCATCTTTTTGGCATTTAAAACCAAAGCTTAATGTATTCTGTGTGTTTTTGTTGGCAGATAGTAGTGATCATATATTCCTTTTAATACAATATTTCCAAGCCAATGCAGTCTCGCTTCGATACACTTGATATTCAACATACCTGGCTGTGGTCTGTGGTGTGCTTTGATTTCATTTTGGCAGCTGTGTTTTATGCTCTCTACCACCCCCGTCAGCAACCAATTCCCCTTTCTCCAGGTAGTCTCTAAATCTGCTCCTGATGTGGACTTTTAGTGCTCTTTTAGGAGTTGGCCCAGGAGGGAGGAGGGAGCTGATGCTCTTCTGGGCTTGGGATCCCTTCTTCCCTGCAGCATGGAGCCAGCCCGGCTGTACAGGGATGTGTTCAGTGGGTCAGGGTGGCATCTCCGTGAGGTTAAATTGGCACTTGGATCAAGGGGACATTGCTGGAGGGGAGAGTGGTCGGTGGCGGATAGGCTGCTCCTGTTCACTGTGCAGGATGAGGCTTTTATATCTCCTTCTCTCGGGTAAGAGTGTGTGCCTTCAGCTCACCCTTCCTGCGCAAAGCTGAAATAATGCAGGTGTCTAAAGTAACCCAACCTTTGTAGGTCAAGCCGTTCCTGCAGGGTCACATGTACGATTGAATCTGCAGACGGGAGACAGAGAAGCCAAGCTGCCAGATAGCGAAAATGGAAAAAGTGACACAAGAGAAGAGAGAAGAAGAAAAAGGTACAGTGATGCAAAGCATCAGGGGTGGGTCAGCTGTGGGTTTCATGTCTTTTATTAAAGGCCAGGTTCACTGGTGCACTCAATTGCTGTCTCTTCCCAAGATTTAATTGCTGGTTTAAGAGTTCAGCAGTGCTGAAAACAAAGCCCCATCCTTTGTGATCCCTTCAGGATGGCGGTAGAAGTGCCCTGAGTGCATATTCAGAGACATCTTCATGGCTTCTCATGCCTTGCCACTGAAACTAAATTTGCAATGTGGCTTCTTCAAATGACATTTATTCCTTTGAAATGTCTGCAGCAATCTCTCTGAAACTACTTTCTGAGCTTGAACCATCAGAGCAGTTGTGAGGGGCTCTGTTTGTGCTGCCCGGAGCCAGATAACATTGTTTTTAAATCGGTGCAGTCAGCAGGCTTGCTCCGTTCATTCACGCGTCAATTATCGCTGATGTTCTCCTTAGATCACACAGCTCTTCCTGTACCCACATTTTTTAATTTGTTGTAAAAGTTTCACGGGTGCTGACTTTCCCCTTGGCAATCTCCTAACAAAGACAGGTTTAGTTACTAGGGGGAACTTTCTTTCCTGAAGTGCGTGGGGTTTACCACTGCTTCCCTTGCTCCCCCAGTTACTCCTGGTCAGAGCATGGAGATGCTCTTAGGCTTCATGATGCCTCAACAGTTGACTTTCCTTTTTTCTGTATAAGAGTGTTTGTGGCCCAGATAAACACTCTCTGAGCCAATGAGATAGGTGGAAAGAGCAACACGACATGTTTTTTAGTATTTCTGTGTAATTTCTGCTTGGATTTACCCTTGCCCTAATTCTGTCTATGACGATCATCAGGACTTCAGCTGTAAATCTCCATGTTAAAGCTTGCAAGTCCTTAGCAATGATCTAGTGGTGCAGTGGTGGGTTTTTGTTTTTCTTCTGAAACATTTCCTGCTTTTCTGTATTGCTACATGAAATTCAGAGACATAAATTAATCAGCCATATTTATTGTGTTAGGACTTGAGATTTTGGGTCGGTGTGCAGATTACGGAGCCTTTTTTTGATTGTCAGGGTGAGCTGTCTGCAAACCACGCACAAAATATATCCCTTGCACTAATCTTTTCTTGAGTGTGGAGGGTTTTTTTGTGTGTTTTAAGTGAGACACGTGGAAATGTAGTGCGCTCAGTTCCTTTCCTCCTGACATTACCCGTTGCTAGTATATCACAATGAAAATATTACAGATACAATTTTTCACTCATAAACTGTTTTGTATTGTTTCCTCTGCAAGGCTGGCCAAGGTGGATGTTGACTCAAATTCATTCACATCCCAGGAGCTCAAAAAAGCATTGGCTAAAATGAAGGAAAGTGAGAAGGCAGAAAGAAAGGTAAGGACAATTCCCTGTTTCTAAAGCAGTGCACAGTACATGGACATGAACGCCCAACATTGCATGTCTCAGAAATATGATGGTTAAAGTAATTGCTTGGGAAAATAGCGTGCAGACAAATCTTGTGGTGAATATGGACCTAAAATAGCTTTGCTAGCCTGTTAGTGATACAGTTCCCTGGGATACTCTCACCCTTTTTTGTACTAATCCTGGGCTTTCTGTAAGAATAGCAAACTTTTGTTCAGGTCCGTTTTATTCAGTTCAGACTTAAAGGCCTTGTGTTGCGGCTGCTAATAAGTACTTAAGTATATTCTGACAGTACAGGGTGTTTCTTGGTATTAATTATCCTCTGGGCTGTCATGGGGAGAGGGGCTGCAGTGATGGAGTGGGCTGGGATCAGCAGTTTAGCAACAGATTGGCCATCAGATGCTGCTGCTTTTTGGTCTTTGCTCAAGTGAGTGAGAATTCAGCTAGCAAACCTGGCATGCAGTGCCCACGTAACTGTCCTCGTGAACCCCATGAACCAGTACAGGTTAGGGGCTGACCTGCTGGAAAGCAGCTTTGTGGAAAGGGACCTGGGAGTCCTGGTGGACAACAGGGTGACCACGAGCCAGCGCNGGTGGTGGAGTCTCCGACTCTGGAGACATTCCAAACCGACCTGGATGCCATCCTGTGCAACCTGCTCTGTCGAGGGGTTGGACTGGATGATCTTCAGAGGTCCCTTCCAACCCGTGTGATTCTGTGGTAAGCCATTCAGACACTGAATTTCTTACTGCCGTTCTTGGTGTACCAATGCTAAAGTGAAGCTATGGGATCTTTCCTGTGAACCCAAAGCAGGTATGGTCAGTAAGCTCTCTAGTGTGATGCTGCTCCCCTAAGTTTTCTGATACCACTGTGATTATATCTGAATTAATCATTCCAAAAAGTTACTTCCAAACACTTGTGTGAACCCACAGGCTGATTTCCTCTTCATTGTTTGGATGTATTTTTATCCATTGCCTTGATTTATTTATTCAACTGCCACTGGGTTCACAAAAATGTCTGTGGACCCCCAAAGTGGACTGGATTGCAGCGTGATGGTATTTGTAATGGAAGTTACTTTGCCATTCACTGTCCTCCTTGGTTTAGGTTTCCAATCTGTCCTGGTTTGGCCTCAGCCGGCAACAAAGAACCACGCGGCCGCTTGCTTAACCCCCACAGCAGTGGGGGGAAATCAGAAGAAAAAGGCAAAACTCATGGGTTGAGATAAAGGCAGTTTAACACAACAGCAACGGGAAAAGGAGAACAACAACAACAATAACACTGATGGAGGAATGTACACACACGGTTACTGTACCAGCGCTCACCTACCAGACCCCGGGCAGCCCCAGCCCGCTCCCAAGCAGCGGCTGACTCCTCCTCCCCCTCCCCCGGCCAGCTCCCCCCTCTGGACTGGGCATGGCCTCACATGGTAGAGAATACCTGTGTCCCGGGCCAGAAAATTAACCCTATCCCTGCCGGAACCAGGACACAATCTCATGCTCTGGGTAGTAAAACCTAAATGGCCATGCTGAAGTTTCCATATATAAGCTCTGATTTTCCCATTTGGTTACAAATAGTCCACAATCCAAAGTAAAATAGAATATAAGTGCTGCTTTCAGCCCTCTCCAGGCTTGGAGCTGGTCCCCAGCCACTGGCATGGCACTGGTGGGATGATACACGACTCATCTGGTGGATCGCAGCCTTTTTCCCCCTCTTCCACTCAGCGGTATTTCCTTAAGCCCTAGCTCCTCCTGCTGCTTTGACGTTGTCTCAGTCAAAGGAAAACTGAGGTAGGAGTCAAGGCTAGAAAGCCTTGGAGTCTCAGAAAGTCCTTTTTTCCTCTGTCTGTTAACAGGACTTCTTGAAATGAGTGTAATTTAAATGCAAAAATTAGTGATACTCTATTATGTGAAAATAAGCTGTATTTTAAAAAACCCTGTTAGAATAGCTATTGTCCCAGCAACTGGGCTAAAACCAGCTACATCTAATGGACCTAAAGTACTCCATTTAAAATCAGTCCAGCAGGGAGCAAATTCATCCTTGAAGTAACTGTGTCAAAGTAAATTGAGTTACACTAGGCGTGTTCCCGTCTATGCTCCTGCAAAAGCAGTTCTTGTGCGGTTAGGGTGGGGATGGTGTTCTGTGTTACCATGTGGTACCCATAGTAATTAGGCCAGTAGTCATTAGCGCCAATTGTATGGCTGCCATTAGATTGATAGTGCTTTACTTCCATCACTGTTTTTTTTTTTTTCTGTGATGACTGGAGCCCTGGGCTTCTGTTCACACGTGGCAGAGCGGGGCAGTGCTTGCTGAGGGGAGCACTGCATGTGCAAACTCTCTAGTTGGGGGTCACTCCTGTATAAAAACATACTTTAGTGGTTTTGTTTGTGACAACATCTCTTTCTAAAGGGGCTTTCTTGCTTTCAAAAGGGGCTTTTTTGCTTTCTCCTGCTCTTGGGGCAGCCCATTTCAGACTGGCCTCTCCGCTTGCTCCATCCCCTGCAGCAGCAGGCTCTGTCCCTGCCTGCCCCAGTGTCACCAGTGCTGATGCTGGAGAATTGGTCCCTGCCAGCTCTGGAGCTCTCTTAGATCTCTGACAGAACTTTTCCTTCTCACTGCACACCTTTCCATAGCTCTCAGTTCATTACAGCCCTCAGGGTGCTGTTGTACAAGGGAGACAAGCTGCACTGCAGGACAAGCTATCTCCTGGCCAAGCCCCGTGGCACAGCACTTCAGCTGCCCCCATCTTGCAGCTGGTCTTCCCGCTTTGCTTTCTAACAGCTTCTGTCCCCAGCAGTGAGTGCATACGTTTGCCTGACAAAGCCATCCTGAAACATGTTAAGTGATTGGGATGCATCTTCATATGCATCTGAGGAGATCTCCTTCATGCCACTGGCATGGAGTCACTGAGTAGTTCAGGCTGGACGGGACCTCTGGAGGTCTCCAGCCCCATCTCCGGCTCCAAGCAGGGTCAGTTGTGAGATTGTGGAGGTTGTTCAAGGCTTTTTGCAGTCAGGTCTTGAGAACATCCACTTACAGGCAAACAAACAGTAGTGCTGCCTGCCTCTGAGATTGGCGGTGTTTTGGAAAGTGCATAGGATGTAGAAGTGGTGTACAAAGCCCTAGGTATAGGCTCTGCTCCGCGGGGAGTGCTTACTGGTACCCAAAGTGGGTATCTTACAGGTAACGGAGTTCCTGGGCTTCTCAGCTGCCCCTGCATCTCTGATGTGCAGCAGTAAATCCGTTTCCATAGACAGCTGGGTTTCCCTTGTAAATCTGAGGCTGGGGGTTCTTTCTACATCTTTCTTGGCTCTCTTTATGACCTGTCTTCATATCTGGTTTCCTCCTTCTGCTTTCAAGGCCCACGAGGAGGAGGTGAGGAAGAAGTTCCGGCCCATAGAGCAGCTGAAGGAGGAGTTTGAAAAGCTGAATGTGAAGATGGAAACAGATTATGAAATTATGGTTAAATTAATCAGCAAACTAAATAGCTCTGCCTCCACGCTGGATGAAAAAGTAGCGGCACTTTATGATCTTGAATATTATGTTCACCAGGTAACAAAAATGCATTAGTAACTACCATGTAAAATCCAGGGGATATGGTGTCATAAACGTGGGTTTATTTTTCTTATCGCTATCAGGTAATACAAATTGCTTAATTATCATAATCCTGGGACAATAACAGACAGCAGAGGGCTACTGCAGGCTTATTTTATATCCAAGTTTGAATAAATCATCTGTTGTACCAGTAGCGAGTGGTTTCCTAGGGGCTAGTGTTGCCTGATTTGTTGTCTGTTCTCAGGCTTTTTTCCTTGCCCTCTCTTTTTCTTCTTTTATAGGCTAAATGTTATGAAATGGGGTTTTATCTGCCATTTTTGGCTAAGTATGATGATGGTTGCTAAAAAGATAATTATTTTCTCACTTCTTCCATGGAAAGCAACTGTGGTTGCAGGTAGGTCCCCTTACACCGGTTCGCAGAGAATGTCTTCGCACCATGGAAGACAGCAGCCACCCAAAAACCTGTATTTTGTCTTGGCATGAGTAAGAAATGGCATGTAGAGCCTCTCTTGTGTTTTTTTTCCCCCCCTCTGTCTAATCTCTCTTGCTCTGCTTTCAGCTCGCACATTTTCACCTCTCATTGGTTTTTAGGCTCTGGGCATGCTGCTCTCCTCCCTTGTGCCTAGTGCCTTCCCACGCTGCAGCAGCTTGGGTGGGTGTCTGGGCACCGAGGCTGTGTTCTGCCTCCTGGGAAGGCACTGGGCTTCTCCCTCCCGAGAGACTGGAGCAGACTGGGAGAGTTTCCAGTGTTGCTCATCATTTCGGAGGGTGAATGGGACAACTCTTGGGAGATGCCAGTGCAAGACCTTTCATTGGAACGTCACTTCTTAAAACCAAATGGGGTATTTTGGGGGAAGGTAGCTGAAGGAATGTGCTGCTGAGAGAGGGAGTCCGTGCACCAGTTAGTAGAAGTGTTATTTCCAGGGCTCTTTGTCTTGAATTTCCACACTAAATCTCTGTCATACTCATGCAGAGGCTTCCTTGCTGTTTGTTCTCAATCCTTTTGTTTCACTGACGGCATCTGTCTGACTCAGAATAAGTGTGAACAATGGGCACCCAAAGAGCTTCATATTTATACTCAGGGCTAATTCGATCTGGTTAAGGGTGCCAGAGCATCAGGCCAGCATGCTAAAGAGCAACCCCCAAACACCCTGGGATGCTTTGGATTCCAGCGTAATGGTCTGGACTATTCTAGCGTAAAATCCCACCTGCTTGCAGCGCAGGATGGAGCAAACAATTTCAGAAAGGTGAGAGGAGCAGGGAAGCGATCCCCACTCCCTGTGTGGGGACTGGAGCATCAAAGGGAACCACGTCCAACATCAAAGGGGTCAGAAAGGGGGAAGTGGCAGGGAGGCTGGCAGGGAGCACAGAGGGCTCCTTTGTGCATCGATCACAGCATTGCTCTGTGCCCACACTGTCGGGGCAGATGGCTGGGCAGCACCTTCTCATCAGGCAGGAAGCTGATAAGAAATATGACTTGTCTGTAAGCCAGCATGGTTTTTCCTCCTCTTTCTTCTTCCAGCCAGTTGAATGCGTCCAGAGCATTATCTCTGCTTGGTACTGACTTTAGCAGCACTGGCTTAATGTAATTACTGAATAGCAGCCAAATATGCTTGTGCCGCATAACTTTGGAAGGGCTGAATTTGTTAGGAGTCCTCTGTGATGAGCCACGGCCGTACCGCAGGAGGACAGGCATCCTTGCAGGCGTAGGTGGCCCAGGGCAGCATGCACCCACGTGTGGGACTGGTGACAGCTCTGCTGCTTCCTTTTCCCCCCCACCTCCATCTGAATGGTAAAATGCCATGGCTTTCGAGAATAGTTCTACTCCTGGCGATCCTGCTGCTGCCTCCGGGGCATAGAACACCCTGTTGAGTGGAAAATGCTGTGGCCTGCAGGATTTGCAAGCAAAGGATGCTCTCTGCTCTGTGATGCATCCCAGAGCACTGGGATGTGAAGCAGCGCGTGCCTCTGAGCTCGCTGCGAGGGAATGGAAGGGGAGCTGTGACCGGTGCTGGGGGAGAGATGCTCTCTCCTACTCTTCAAGAGTCAGCCCAAGGGCTCTGTGTTTGCTTAGCTTTTGGTTGCCAGCTCTGGTTTGCTTCTCATCAGTCAGGATTCAACTTGGCATGTTTGGGAGCCCATCTTGGAGAAAGAGCAGGAAGGTTTGGTGTGCTAGGTTATCTGTAACGCATAAAAACCAAATGCAAATGTGAAGAGGCCAGAGCATAACTCATTTATAAACAGAATTCACGGTGCTTGCACAGCAGTGTGTGGAGCCAAGACCTGTTCTTATGTGTTGCAGGCTCTTTCTCTCAATTATTTAGTCTCCTTATCTTCCTCTCCCCCCTCCTCTGACATGCTACACTGTTTCTCACTGCTGATTTCCTCTCCGTTGTGTACCATTGACATGCTGTTTCTTCCTCACTTTTGTTTTCTAACATTTTCTCTCTCGCCTCCCTTCCCCATTTTCTTTCTCCAAGTCAAAGCTGCTCCCTGAATAACTGCTGTCATATTTGCTCTTCTCCCATCCCTCTCCTCACCCACCTTCCCTGTGTACTTTACTCAAGAGCTCTTTTGATCTTTGGCTTTCTTCCGTGCTGTTTTCAGCGGACTGTAGTGAGGCACGAGCGGCTGCCTCACAGCATCCGCTGCTCCCCAGAGAGGTTAATACCTTCAAGTTGTTGAATTTGGGGATTTTGTTGGTTTTAAAACGGTGAGTGAGGGAAGGAGCTCTCACAACAGACTCCAGTTAAAAAAAAAAATATATCTTCAAAACAAGCTTTACAGCACACTTTGTATTCTGCAGTTGAGGTGTCTCACTGGCACTAGAGCTGGCCTGAAGAACTCCAGTGCTGATGAAGATGTGGCGACAGTTGGTTTTACCATGACTGATACTGGATGTAAACTTCTGCCTTCCCTCTTGAGCAGAAGTCAACGTCCAATTCCAGTGTTAAAACAGCCTTGGAATTTTTACAGAGCTTGAGCAATAAAAGGACCCACTGGTAGCTGAAATTGGGTTGCTGCATAGATTTCTTTAGGCAAAGATGGGCCTGCAGAAAAGTAAGAGGTCTGGCAGGTCCAATTTATAGGAACAGTTAAAAGAATAGGATCTGAAAGGATACAAAAGCTGCTGCAAATCCTGAATTAGCCCCAGCAGGCCTGCAGAGATCGGCTTTCTGTCGCTGGCTTTGCAAAGGGACAGCAAGTGGTGGGTATTGTCCTGCTGGGGAGAAGAGATGGGCAGTAGCTCCCCGGGTCCTGCTTTGGTAAAGACGTACCTGTAGGACACAAAGCTAAGTAGCTTCTTCATTCTCTTGGGTACCTAAAATATCCAACTTACAGCCAATTTTGGTGAAGGTACACGGCTGAGATAAAAATAAAACAGAGCATGAAGTCACTGTCGACTAAAAGAGTGTTTAAGCTGGAGCACAGTGCCCGAGCCCAACGTACCCTGCACGCCTCACTGTGTTTGTCCTGTCCCACCCCATCAGTGCCGCCTGCTCACTGAAGCTGGGGAGGTCAGTTTGCCTGGCTGATAACTTATTTCTAGATTCTGTTTCCATCTACAAACACATGCTATTGTCTCCCTGTCTTTCAGGGAAGAGAAATGTTGAAATTCTAAAACCAATTTTTTTGCAAACGCAATTCTGAGCATTCATCAGGTTCCTCTTGAAACTGCAAAATAAAAATCCTTGAAAACCAAAATGCATTGATGTGACTTTGGACTGAATTTTGTACTTGAAGCACTTTGTGCTGTTTCTCTAAATTTTGTTTGCAGACCACTTGGAGCCCTTTTCTAATCTCTCCGAGAACAGATGCCCACTGTGATTTGTGCCTGGTTAGCGTCAAGTCTGGTGAAAGTCAAAGATTGATGAATCCCCACTAATGTTTAAACTTTTCCCTACTGGCAGTTAGTCCAATGTTGTCTGCTTTAGAAAAATCATTGCTCAGGCTACCCCGAGGGGAGGCTCCTGGCTGACCTTTCCAAGCAGTGACTGGCTTTTTCTTTTCACATCCGTGTGAAGTTGTTGACAATACTCATGAAAAACACCCAGAACCACCTGTGCGCCTCACTGCAAGCAGAGGTGATGCTGCCTGGGTACCGTTGCTGCTGACAGGCTCTTAAACATTCCTAACTCCTGGTGCTACAATTAGAGCATCAATTAATTAATTGCATTTGCAAAACATAAAATTCCCTGGGTTTCCAGTAACAGCCTGCTCAGATGAGAGAACAAAGAACTGGTTTTTTTTGCTGTAATCAGATTTACCAAATTTTTTACATCACCTGAATTACCAAACTATGCGTTAAGAATAGTTTTGATAGCTAATCAAAGTATTTGAGTTTTCAGCAATGCCTTCTCATGTGATAATAGCCACCTATCAGTAGACTGTGCTTCTGCAACCATAACATCCACTGCTCACAGACAGTATTGTACAAAATCTGAGCCACAGTCATTCCCTCTTAATTTATAATTGCTTGTAAAACTCAACGCTGGTTAGACTGGGAGGGAAGAGATGCTCTACTTTCTGCAGCACGGCATTCTCGAAGAGCTGTTGAGTGGAATCTGGCTGAGTGTTTTGTACTGATGGGGACCTGCTCTCTCCCAGGTGGACAATGCTAAGGACTTCCTCTCCATGGGTGGCCTCCAGCTTGTGATCGACAGGCTGAACAGCACCGAGGCCGTGCTGAAGGAGCATGCTGCCTTCGTCCTGGGAGCTGCGCTGTCCAGGTGAGCTCTGTCCCACCTTGGCTGGGAGGGTGAAAACCTCGGGAGACCAGACAGGCTCTGTGCCTTCTCTTCATCTCTCCTGATTTATTTCTAATAGCAGGAGCTGAAAGCTTCTTTCATCCCATGACACACCAAATTGTCTCCTTCCCTGCCAAGCTTTTTCATTGCAGCACCACTTACCCTGGTCTTCTCAGTGCATCCTCATCCTGGATGCTAGACTTAGCCAGAAGTAATTTGCTGTGGAAGCTATAATTGTTTCTTGATTTCCCTGGGCTCCTTGTTTTTACAAAGTCCAAGGGGAATAATTGTGGCTCCCCTCCTCTCCCTTTGGCAGCCTTCTCTGGGGGAAGATCTGGAGGATGGTGTCATTATGAGCACCCCAGGGAGCACCTTTCTCCCTCCTATTCCTTTCTCCTCGGCTGCTTTAGGATAGCTAGATGATGATTTCAGAAATACAGCAACACCTGTGGTCTTTGAAGGGGTTTTTTAGCCCCACAGACATGTGCCTCTGACACCAAAGGGGTGTCGATTAGACACAGTTAGGAACGGGGTCAGCAGGCTGAATCAAGAAGAGACTGGTCTGAAGGATGTTTGCAGTTCATTGGACAGTGGCTGTTGCCTGAAGGAGTCCAGTCGTCCTTATGCTAGGGCATAGCGTGTAGTGCTGCAGGTAGTACCCTGTGGGCTCAATGAGTTTTGTTGGTGCCCTTTTTGTTTTATGGGGTTTGGGGTTTTGTGGGGTGTGTGTTTCACATTCACAGGTACAGAGGCTTTAGAAATGCATCAGATGGACCCAAACTTCAAGGTCAGAAGTGCAGAGTGAACATTGAAAGACAGGACTGTTACATCTGCATATTTCTATGCCTAATAATACGGTCACCTTCTCCACCATTATGAATTATTTATCACTTAGTCTAATATATAGTCTACAAATCTGCATTTCTTTTGCAATATTGTATGCGATGCAGTTGGTCCGCAGCATGTGTGAGGTAACATGGCCTCATGGACAGCAGCAGGTACCCAGATTTACACCAGGAAAGGATCCAGCTTATAGTCTGAAACAGAGCTTGACTTATTGACCTCAGTAAGATACGCTCTTTCACATCAGAAACACAGACCTGCTCTTCATATTATGTGAAATGATGGGGGCTATTAAATGGCTTCTTTCCTGATTTAGCTAAGATGACATGATCAAGACTCAAGAAATTAATTGTCTCATGACGTGAATGTGTAGCAGTGGCCACGAAACTAATGCTTCTGTATAGTATTCCTCACTTAATTGCAAATGCCTTTTTTTGGACAGAAACAATCTCTTTTCTAATATGACAGTATTAAAATACCACTTTGGAAACTTTTAGACCTTTTTTTACTTTAAAGGATATTCTGACAGATGGTGATTTTGAGTGGTTTGGATGATGTATTGTCTGAGAGCTCAGTTCCAAAATGTGAGGAATATTATGCCTGGCTTTTGGGTTTGCTTTTTTTCTCCTTGCTGTGCTTAAGCTTTCTCAATAGGTACCTACATGCCAGCTCGTCTGCTTTGTGCTATCTGCTTAATTTGTTTGTTCATACATTTTCTCAGCTTACTCTGTGCTCCATTTAAACTGCTGGGGGCATTTCAAGTAGTTCACGCTAAGCATTTTCTGATGTCTTGTGTTTTTCTGAGGGGTTGTTGTTTATTTCCTTCACTCGTGGTTGTTCCTAGAGGCCTCAGTCAGGTGATAGGACTTTCCCAGTAAACGCCCAGAGTTACCACAGCTCACTGCACTATAGGGTCATGGTCTGATCCATATTTGTGTGCCTGAGGCTGGTATGGGATCCTGCATTGGATGCTGAGCCATGCCTGGGCAAGAGGCAATGGTCTGGTCCTCACCAAATGGGTCTGTGGCCATCTCTCGGGTCTCTTCAGCCAGGTTGGCTCAGGACAGCGGTTTCAAGCCAGGCAAACCTTCCCAGAGGAAAATCAGGGCGTGATCATAGCAGCTCCTCAGCCCAACACCGGGAGGTCATTAACTCCTGGCGTACCTGAATCTGGAAGAGGGAGTTTGGCATTGTCTGTAGGCAGGTTGTTTTATGCTGGAAAAAAACACTGGACACTGAGCAATCTCAGCAGTCTCACAGACCTACTGTGCTTAGGTCACATCCAGAACTTTTCAACTCTTAAAAATATCCAGGTCTTCTCCAGATTCACATTATCCTTAGCTCTGATCAGGTAGTAAAGCGGGTAAGGGATGGAGCACCCGGCTGCATCACCCAGGTCTTGCCTGCATGCGGTCTGGCTGGGATCTGGCTCAGAGGTCTGGCTGTCCTGAAAAGCGATTTAGGATAAAAGGGTTTTCAAGTGGATCAGCATCTTGAGCTGGCCAAGGTGTTGGATCAGCGAAGGCAGTAGGAGGAGAAAGAGGAAGAGGAGAAGGCACGGCAAGGGCAGCTCAGGCTTTCTCCCTCCTGATATTGCTCCTATTTATTTGGCTTAAACTGGACTTGAAAAGCAGCCTTAGCACAGGATTTTGGTCCTTAAGGCAAAGGGTCCTAGGGTTCAGCTGGCAGGGTGCTGCCTGCACAGATGCCATCCTCCTGGCATCTGCCTCTGTCTGTGAGCCTCTTCCATGGAAGAGGGTGACCTGATATGGAAGAAATCAAGATTTCATCTCCTGTTTCTCTTATATGTCCTTCATTTTAGGCATTTGGGTTTTAATCGCTGAATCTGTGACCAAATCAAATATCGTTCCATCTGGTAGAGTTTTCTGAGCGGTGCCCTTATTGCAACTCTAAAACCTCATCGCAGTCTTACTGTTTTTAAACCTTTAACAAAATGTTTTCTATTCAGCAGTTTGCAAAAGTAAACTTCATTTGAACAATCCTCAAGTGCTCTGATTGCAAATAAAAGTTAAATGCACTAACAAAAATAATTGCTAGGCATGTGGGATTGTACATTTAGGTATCCATAATTCACTAACAATATATGCCAATACATAACATTATCTGGATTTTCAGTGATTGCATTAGCATAAAAGCATGTTAGCATTTATCTGGTGGTACTAACATTTAAATATATATAAGTATGAAATATTAAGATACAGCATTTTGGAGGCGAGTAAAACTACTGTCTGTAAAATGTTCTTGCATATTTTTGAAGGTATGCTCTAGTGTCTTCGGATGACAATCAGCATTCGCACCATTGGGTCCAAACATTGCAAAAATGTCAATGTTTTATGCAAAGAGGAGCTATATTAAGCTAAAGAAGATTGCTGATGAGAGAAGTGTCTTCTGATGTCTTCTAAGCTATTTACAGGCAGCATCTTCCTTTGTTCGTTGCACAGCCAGGCCTCTGCGCAATTTGAATCTAGATGTTTCACAAGACTGGAAATGTTAGCCAGAAAGGATTATGCTTGTGATTAAAACCTCAATTTTTAAAAACTTTACCTCCAGGAAACGTTTTTCCACACCAATAATTTGAACATTTTAATATTTTGTAATAAAGGGATTTTTGTAATCCGTTTAGAAGGGGAATAATAATTTATGTTGAATGCGTTCTTGAAGCTTTATCCCAAATGCTCCCTGTATGCTTAGGGGTGAATTAGAGGTGAGGATGGAGAGAAACTAAGCTGTAGGACCTTCAAGGCAAAGAGAAGCCATTTGCATTTCATGGGGGGAGGGCAGAAGGCGCAAAAGATGAGATTTCGGCATGGCCAAAGCGGGGAGCCAGCAGGAAAGTCGCTTGTGCAGCCGCATTGAGAGATTTGTGGTGTCTTGGCCAGTCCTTTAAAAACCCAAGTGCTGTTCAAGCTAGGTAGCCAGGGACAGGATCTCACACTGATGGTCTGAGCTTGCGTTTGCCGTATGTCCTAGCAGGACACAGGGCAGTCCCCAGCACAGCCTCTTCCAACAAGCCTGACAATACTGGGATCTCGCTGTTCCCTCTTTTGGCTCTGAGTGATAAAACAAATATTACAAGATTTGGTAAAGATGTGGGAGGAAACTCATCACAGGTGGTAACTCAAGCATCATCTCATAGCTGCACTCAGGAGTTTCCTAGAGATGGCTCGTGTCAGGATGTTACTTGTCTTAACCATTTTCCATGGGATTAAACCCCTTAAACTATGACAATGAGCATCCTGAACATCCCAGTCACCGTTATGTATCTTACCCAGCTCTGAAGCTTGTTTAGAGCTTGCACCATTTTGGCAAAGCACAGGGAGGCATAAAGCATGTATCTGCTTTTCAATATAAGCCTAAAAGAAGAGCCCAGAGCAATGGACTCTGTTGCCTCCCTGCGCAGGGCTGTGCTACAGTGTCTGAGTAGTGCTCAGCATTGTGATGTCCGGCTGTTTTCGGTCCTGCTTTCTCATCTTCTTTTCTTTGGGAGGAGGGATGGGGGAATGCTGTCTCCCCATCCCTGCTCTATCCATCAGTATTTCGGTGGTGTCCATTCTCCTAGGGTGCATGACTTCCATGTTTTGTCAGGGAAGTACCAGCTTCTTCGGGATGTCTTAGTCAAAAGTTTACACCAGATTTAACGATTTTGAATTATGTCCAGCTTTGCAGTGAAACTAGTTGACGCTCACTGCTGTTAAATAACATTAAGGCCCAAGCAATAAACCCAGGAAAAGTAAAATTAAAGACCTTGTTTCAATGCTGTCTTGTAAGGACATAAGAATTTCTGGGCAGAGAAATAAATCTAGTTAGCTTAACAAGCACTGTCCCTACCCATTTCTTTCAAATCCATCTTCGTGTTTGTTCCTTCCTTCTCTAGCTTCTCCTTTTACATCCTACAATCTTTGCCCATCTCTTATCCATTTGCACTGTTTTTTTTCAGTGGCCCTGTTTGCCAATGCCATGTTTTTTTTGCCACCTCCCAGTTGCAGTAATTCCAGCTCGACTCCCTGCCCGCTTGTAATTTCTTGCTTTGTAGATTGTCTCTTCTATTTTTATTTGAACTCCTGACTTGTGTGGAGTTATCAGCCTCACTGCACGTAATTTCAAATTAATTTGATTGGGTCACCTCATTTTTTCTTCTGTAATAATAATGTACTCAACCTATTTAGCCTTTCCCCATTATGAATAACCTTAATGAAAACTGCAGCATGGTATAAAACTCTGTTTCATCATTATGGTTAATTACACAGAAGAATAAATCCCTAAACATTTTTCAGCATCTGAAATCTAACAAGAAAGTGTAATTAACAATTAAATAGTAAACTGGCATCCTTGTGCTCTCAGGAAGACAGAGAGAGCAGACCCTGTGCGAAAAATCTAGAATCCAAGGTTTGCTCACGTTTTTGTTTTCATAAATGCTTTGGTAACTTAAATGCTGGTGTCTGGAAGCTGGCAAGGTGCAGCAGTGGAAGGTCAGGTGCTCGTCCTGTGCCAGGTATATTTTCCTCAGATGCCTGCAGCTGCTGGAGAGTTGACAAGGTGGGACGGACATCTTAGCCTCACCCTGTGGGACTGGTTTTAGGCTGAGGACGTCATCACTTCTGTGAAGTGTGGGAGTTCCAGAGTGAATTACCCCATCCAGGGGATCTGAGTTGGGCTGGTGGTGCGAGAGGAGGACAAAGAGGTTAAGCAGTGAGGATGCGGATTGCTGAAACTGGAGTGTTTGGCCTCGCGTCACACTTCAGCCCCGAGTAAACCTGCCTGGTTCCCTCCCAGCACCGGATACCATTGCGTTCTATCAGTAACTACAGGGCTCAGGCTTGACCATGCAGGTGGTCTCTTCCTCGCGTGTCCTTCAGGCAGAGGTGAGCAATCCCAGAGCTGTGCAAGGTCTTGCTGGTATGCCTGCTTGCTGTTGTAAGACCTGCGTGAGGTGACCTGCCCTGCAAACACAGCCCAGCAGGAGAGCCGGCGCTGCCTGGGGACATGGCAGGGATCTGGAGCACCGGGAAGCTGCTCCAGCGGTGCTCAGCAGTGCCTTCTCTTCAGCAGGAAGCTTGGTGACACAACCTGCAGGAAAAACTCATCGCAGCCAGGTCATGCATTATATAAAACACATTGTTTCTGTCTCTTCTCATTTAGTAAATGCTCTCTGCTAAAGTGTTTGAGTTATTGTGGTGGCTTCCATTTAAAATATGCATTCAGACTGGTTACTTAATCACTTTCTGCAAAAAAACCCAGCCCGCACTTGCTGTTTCTCAGTGTAGACCTGGTTCCATCGCTGGACGCAACGTGTATTCTGCTGTCTCTTCAGCCACTATTTATTCATCGTCCATGTTCTCTGTTTATCCTTTTTACTACAGCCTGTGCACTCGGCTAATGGCTTCACCAGCTTCAAAGATTTTCCTGCCTAACACCTACGTTATTTTCCTGACCTGCTGTGACTTTCCCACGTTGCGTGTTCTCCGCATTCCCTCCAAGTAATAGGTGTGAAATGCTCTGCAAAGAAGAGGCATCTGTGTCTATTCTTTAATCAGGGCGTACAGGAGGCTGTAGCAGCCTGTTGTTAATGTGTCTCAGAAGGGAGGTTGAAAAAGCATATGGAACAGAACAAAGCAGTGAAGAATGGGAGGAAGACGAACAATGAGAGCAGGAAATGCAGGATCCAGCCTCAATTACGTACCTGCTTCCAGCAGCATTTGGGGTGGACAGAACTGACCCAGCGATTACGATTATGGCTATTGTCTGAGCTTGTATAGGAGGATCCAGATCCCATCTCTTCCTTTGTGGGTCCTGCTGTGTGCACACTCCTACCCCTCTCCTGATTGCAGCTTTTGTTGGATTTAATTGCTGGTAGGCTGTATGCAGCGAGCATGCAAAGGCAGATCCGGCCAGGTTTGTGGTGTGAGCAGTAGCGGCAGAATTGGGCTTTTGGAAGGGTCCTGGGGGGCTGCCCTTAGCTCTCATGAGCTGTCTTCTGGATTTAGCTACACTTACTCACCAGCCTTCTGTTATTCCCCTGCTCTTCCCCTTGTGCTGCGAAGAGGAAGGCAGAGCTGCTGGACCCAGAGCTTGTGTAGGAGGCAAAATAACACAAGCCAGCAGCCGCAGGCTTTCACGGCATCTAAGATTGGCCCTTGCCTGTCCTGATTGAAGAGGGATCAAGTCCCAGCAAGTGACCTTGTTCCCAGGTTGGCATCTTCCAGCTTACCTGTTCTCCTGATACAGTGTTTTGATAAGTTTCTCCTCATCTGTCTATTTGTCTGCTTCAAGATTCATTGAAACAGTTGGTTATTCATCCCTGAAGACAGTTCGTCAGGTCTTCCACCAGATTGCTGCCAGTCTCGGACCCTTCAGGGTTCTCCAGGTGTTTGAACGGGGTGATGTTCTGCAGAGAGAGAAGACAACAGCTTACTGGAAATTATCTCTTTCTGAAGAAAGTCATCCTCACTGTTGCCTGCTTGCTCTTCCCTCAGGTGCTGACATTCTGTGTCTTCTTGTGAGCTGGTTTTTGACCTCTCTCTATTTGAGATTATCCTATTTCTACTTAAACGGAGATGTCCATCAGAGGCCCTCAGAGCTGCCTGGCATGTTTTGGAAGGGGAAAACTCACTTGGCTTGGCTGTCTGAAGCCATGCAGACCTCTGAGCCCTGCCAGTCAGGGCAACTGGCTGTGGCCATGAGTTGTCTCGCCGGAGCTGGACCGGTGGGCAGCCCCCTCCTGGCAGGGTGGCTTGGAATCATCATGCAAGTTGGAGAAACACTGTTGCAGCCGCTTCCCACCAAGTCTTAGCCCCTTGACGCCACTGCACGAGACCTTGAATAGATTTGAAAACTAATTTGCTGCTCAAAGCATCAATAGATGCGTGTCACTTGTCCTTTCTGCTGCATTTAATGAGTTTCCAAGGTACTGCAGCCAGTTCCAGAAGGCAACCATCAAAGCATTGCGTCTTCACTTCCATCAGAAGTGTCTAGCTGTCCCTCCAGTGCACTTTGGTTCTCACACATTCTCTCTGTTTTTGTCTCATATGAATTTAATGTGGAGTGCATCATACAATTTCTTGCAACCATCCTTTCCAGACTCTCTCTCCTTTTTTTTTTTTTTTTTTTTTTTCTTCCCCTAAATGCCCTGAAAATAGGGGATGGGAAAGAGAAAGGACTCTTCCCACAGTCAGATGCTGTTAGCTGGAGCCTAGGTGATATGCGGGTTGTGGTAAATGTCCTGTCACACTGCTTCTCTCGATGTTCATGGCTGTTTCTCAGTTGTTCTCTCCTGTCACCCAGCCATACCTGTTCCCTTCGGTTAATCATCCTGGAGCTGGCCTGTGCTTTGAGCATCCCTGCCTGCGTCAGTCTTGGCTATCACCCAAGTGGGACCACATCTTTGCGTGGGTGAGGAGTGAGTGAACGCGTTCACACTGCTGGATTGACAGCCAGAAGACGATGGGCACAGCTCTGTGGTGGCTGTTTCGAGGGACAGGTTGTTAATCCTTAGCTTTATCTGCCAAGATCAATAATTAGGGCTGTTGCTTTGCATAAACCACCAGATCAACATAGGAATTGCCTTATTAAAGCAGACGCACAGGCCTGGCTGGTCGGAAAGCCCCTGTGGCTGGATTTTGCAGAGATAGGAACAAAAAACCTGGGGTGGTAACGGTACAGTAACATTCAAATGAGGTTTCCCTAAGCCTTAAGCAGCTAAAACCTGCCATACGTGATGAACCACAAGGGTTCTTACTTTTTTTTATCTATTTCTGTCAGTGCAACGGAGAGGGTTGAAAAGGGTTTCTGGATTCTGGTCCACACCTGGTGCAGCAGGGTGTCTGCTGCCAGAATCCCTTTGGTCGGCAGCTGCACACATGAGCGTTTCTGATCTCCCTCTGCGTGTTTCTCACCTCCCTTTGGAAGCAGATTGTGTTACATTTCCATACATACTCTGTCATAAAAGCCCATAAATATGATTTTAGTGTGTTTGCATGTCTTGCAATAAGCCGAGTTGTTTTCCAAATTAGTAGCCTACTGCTGTTACTTAACAAGATCTTTTTCCAAGCTGAGAATGGTAGCAACTCTGAAATTTTCTTTTTAAAAAATGCGTTTTCTTCTTGGGCACTTATATTGAAATCTGTCTTAATTTCAGTTCAACTAGTGTGTGAAAACACATGGTGAGGCATTATTAGTCCCTGAAGGAATAAAGACAGATGGAACCCAAAATGGAATTGGCTTTATGATTAATTGAAACCTTCAAGAGTGGAATGGAATCAGGACTTGGTCCTACCCTGTCAGCATCTGGAGATCAATTCAACCGGCATGAATCTCCATGAGCGCAGGCTGGAGAGCTCTGCGGAAGAAATACAGATGTCACTTGGTAGAACCAGCCCTGGGTTGTCCCCTTCCAGGTGGGACCTGTTGCTGGAGAAGGGCATGGGGAGGACAGGCTGGTGGAGCTGTGAAAGCGGTGTGTGGGTCAGGGTGACAGGGAGGAGATCGAAGGGCATATCGGGGTCCTTGGTGTGTGATGACGTGCTTTAGTAATGAGCTGCTATTTCTGGCCTTGAGCTTCCCACAGCTGTGCACGATGGCTCTTGTGTGACTGCTTCGAGAGCAGAGCAGAGCTCGGAGGAGGGGAACATTTTGTGGCATGCTCCAAAAAACCTGGGAACGGGAATGTGGAGGTGTGGAAGTGTGCCGAGGGAGGAGGAGGGAGGTGGAGCAGCAAGTTCAGCCTCTGCTCTGGGTTGCTGCTCTGCATGTGACCTGAGCAATTCCCTCAAGGGCTGTGAGATGTGGAGGGTGGATCTGCCCCTTGAAAGGGAGTAGTGGAGAAATATCAGGTGGTGTTATCTGCGCTGGCTTTGGTATTAGTGGATGTTTCTGGAGTCTGTAGCTACAGACCTTTACAGCTTTTCTAACATACCTGCTGGAAAGGAGAAAGGAATGATGTTGCGGAAAGGAGATCGCTCCACCATGCTTTGGGAGCAAGTCCTCCCCATGCAAGCTGGCCTTACAGCTCAGACCATGACCGTGCTTGCATAGGCAGCAAGTTCTGAGCAGTTATGGAGTTGGGGAGAAGCAGCAAGTGAAGGCAGTGGTGCTTTGCAAAGGCAAAACCGGATCAGTTATGGAGTTATGTCAGCATGTCTGTCTGGAGGGGGTGCGAAGGGAATGGTTAAGTGTAATGGTGGCATCCCCAGGAGGTGGCCTAATTTCCCACCCCACGGCTCAGTGCTCACAGCTGATCTCCCCTCTGTGCACAGGGTTGTGCTGGCATGGGGCATGCTTACCAGACAGGATTGTGGATGCTTCCACCTTAGCTACCTGAATGAGGCAGAGAGGTCTAAAATATTTTAAAAAGGATTTGGTGTAGAAAGTTGATGTTGCCTGTGGAGATCATGGTTTAAGGTATGCAAACTGGCCAAGGGATCTGTGACTGTGAGCGTGCTTGGCAGGTCTGCACTCCCAGCACCCTTGCCATACCCTGAGAGGAGGGGTATGTTGAACTGATCTTTCTGGGGCAAAATGGTTGAGGAGCAGCTTCCACAGGTGCATATCAGCTGGGAAGAAGATACAGAGGGACATATCTCTTAGGTCCAGCCAGGACAGTCTTTTCACAGGCACCAGCATACCATCCTGCAATGCAGTAGCAGCACTTCCAAGTTAAGAACAGGACTCGGACCTTGTTAATTATCCTAACGAGTGGGAGGGCTGCTGCAAATGAGCTGATACTGCAGATCAATAGGGAGCTGAGAAAACACATAAAGCACCACGCCTGGCATCTCACAAAACATCCATTGTTCACTTATTCTGACAAGTGCAATTTGGTTTTTATTATCCCTGATACCCCCTAGCACGGCAGCACGTTTGCCAAGGAGTATTTTGTAAAGGGAGGAAAGCTCCGTAGTGTGAGCTCTTTCTGCAGGACCTGGCCAGGAAATCTTATAGAAATAGTATAAGGCTGATGTGAATTTTCTTTTCTTTCCCTAGGGACTCTGGGGATTGCAGATCAGTGGATTGTGGATTAGCGGATCAGGAATTAGAAATGCATTTTTCATTTTTATGTTACACGCTAATAAACTGACAAATTTAATTTCTTTAAATCCAGCTACTTCAGCTAGAATAAGTGAAGTCATCTTCTGTCTCTTTTGGTAACTCGGGAAAGGCTGAATCACGATCTCTCTGGGTGTCACATCATCCAAAGTCAGTTCTTTGTCTTCAGCGTGTGGCTGTTATGGAAGTATTTGCAAGAAAGAGCTCATTGTCTGTGGGCGGTCACCAAGCAATGCGGTGGCCTGCTTGTCAGGGGGCTGCAACTCTCCACTGGCCGTGCATTGGCGTGCCAGGACAAGGAGGTGAATTCAAGCCCTGGGCAGCAGGAATTGCACCAGGCTGGTGGCTCCAGTTTCAGTGCCTGAGCCAGCTCAGGTGTCCCTACCAGTTGCTACTGGGCAGACACCCTTTGAAAAACCTCTCTGCTGAGTGTCTCCATGGCACAGCGCGGCATCTTTGCTTGGCACCAGGTGTGAAATGTGCTTGGCTTACGTCTAATAAGTTTTTCTTGCCCCTGGGCTTGTTCCTGTGAATGAAACTGAGGTCTTCTTCCCTCTTTTGGATAGCTCTCTGGGTCCTGGTGCCTTGAGCAGCCCCCTCCGCTGTAACAGGCTGGGATTTGGGAAACGCTGGTGCCGGTGGATGCCCAGGCTGCAGCAGGCTCCACGTGCCTCTCCTTTAGCTGCACTGTTCTTCAGGTCTTGTGGTATGCACCTCCCTACCCAGACCCTGTGCCAGGGATAACACAGAGCAGAAAAAGGCATTTATGTCATTAAAAGCCTAACGGACTGCGCTGTGGGACCCGATCTGCAGGGGGAGACCAGCTCCATCATTACGCAGTCACTCTTCAGAGCTTTAAATGAGAGCTAAACAAAACGGCCTTGGCTTTCTGGAGCAGGCTTTATTCATTCACTTTGTGATGCTGAAAGTGGGTCTGAAACGCGGCCGCCTCTCAATGCCAACCGCTGGCACCCCCGGCAGAGCTGTGGGCTGGTGCCTGCTGCGAGAGCCGCTCTCGCCCACCAGGACGGGCACAGCCCGTGCCTTGCAGGAGGAGAGTGCTGAGACATTGGTTACTCCCCTTGACTGATGAACAGGTCTTAGGTTTTGCCCATAATATCTTGATTAACAATTAACATCATGGAGATTGAAAATACATCTCCTTTCTCCCCCTGAACCTGACAGGTGAGGTTATATGTTTCCTGGTTGATTGCTGTGCCTTGTTATAGCCTGTTTATGATGGATTGAAAAGCAGAGGCTTTGTAGGAAGAGAGACCTTTCATCTCCTGGCAGAGCTGAGTGTGTTTCCCTTCAGGAAGCGTTCCTTCTCTTCTGCTTATCTCTAACCCCCACTTTAAACCCAAACCTGGCAGAGACCAGAAAGAAGGCAGGATCAAAGCAAAAATAATTGGGATCACTGGCTTCTGTGGACAGTCTGAACCCGATATTCCTAGTTACTAACTAGTTATTCCTAAATAACTCTTGCAAGAGATAATTCAGCAGTTGCAGCATCTTCTTGATGAAAAGCACTTAAATGTAATAACCATGGCAACAGTTGCTGAGGGCCAGTGCAGTGAGGGATGGATATGTCCTCTCTAAAGGACAACGAGCCCAACTTTACTAACAAATGACACTGTAATGCACCAAGGAGGTGATGTACAGTGAGCTCTGCGTGCTGGCTGTTGTCCTGGTGGGGACCCAGCCACATGCGCTGTGCCGGGGATGAAGGTTGCCCCAGTGCACCCAATAATGAGCTATGCTTCATTAATGGTGGGCTTCTTCCCCTCTAGATGACAGGGGAGGTCATAACCTGAAAGCCAAGGAAATTGTGGGGACACTTGATTGGGAGGGAGAGGCCAGGGAGGGAACCTCAGGAGGAGACACCACCTCTGATCCCGAAGTCACAGATGAGATTTACACCACCTGTGTGCATGGCCAACAGATTTCCCAGGATTTGTCTGCTCTGGGAAAGACTGCGTCTTTCTGCTGATGATTTTTATTCAGCCTGGTTGGTGCCGCAGATAGATATCAATAATAAATACTTGACATGTCTAATTTCAGAACTTCTTCTTTGTAAGCCATCTTTTAAGACCATGTTTGAAACTCTACAGGAGAGGTGCCAGAAGCCACGTGGTGTTGCAGGTGGAGGAGTTGGTAAGAAATGGAGCATTTTGACTTCAAAAGTTGGCCCTTGGTGCATGGCAGAGGAGAGTGCAGGAACTAGCTGAGCCAGCGGCACCTGGACTGAGCCTGGAGAGAGTTTGCCGCAAGGGTTCTTCATCCCTGGCTCATGCTGTCCCCTTGGCCAGGGTTTTTCTAAATGCTCACTGTTAGGACAACCCCGGAAAGACCTCTCCAAACACTCTGGTCTGAATCTCGGCTTGCAAGCACCTCAGATTATGGGGTCAAGGCCACTCAAGTAGCTTTGTGGGGATCACGTTATTTTTATCAGGCGATATTCTGTCTCTGTTGTCTTACTTAATTGGACATCTTATAAGCCTGAAAAGTGAGAGAAGGAAACTCTTTAATGTTCACCAGAAGAAAAGAGGAGCCTGCTGAAAGGCAGCATTTTTACAGATTTCCGAGAAGGAGGCAGTAAATACTCCACCTCTGCTTAATAATAATAATAGGCAGGCTAAGTATCTCTAAAAATACAAAATAACGTGGGCCTATTTGGAATAGTCAACATCCTTGTCAGCCTGCTGCCATCTCTGCAAACAAGTTTTGCTAGAGATTCTGGGCATGATTTTCAATGGCTCAGAGCAGCTGTAGCGTCTTTGACTTCAGTGAAAAGTCTGAGTGCTTGGCACGGCGGCAAACCAAGCCTCTTCCTTTCTGCTTCAAATTGGGTCTTGATTCTAAGTGAGATGAATTTTCTTCTCCTGATAATTCTGTGTGTCTGAAGTGATTACAGCTCTGTGTGAGTGCTCTTTTAGGAGATTTGAATGCAGCATTTTCTTCCGTCTTAAAAAGGTTCCTTCAAGCCTTATGATTCTGGGGGGGACGGGGGGAATAAATGCTGGTGGAAACTGTCACATCTTCCCATGCAGATTAGAGATTAAAACTTTTATTTTTATAAAACACATACGGGGGCTAAATCAGAAAACTTCTGTTCACGCGAGCGGGTTTTGGCTGGTGGCAATGTGCTGCTGAATTCTTATCTGGTGGTGGAGAGGCAGAGCCAGTGAGTGGTATTATTTGGAGTTCTTAGAGAGTGAGCTTTAATGTTTGCTTAACTCCACTAAAAATAGACGCCACCCTCTTTTCCTAATAGGCAGCATTTGTCACACTTGATTCATTTCCTCTCCCAAACTGAGTTCCTTCATGAATATTCATCTCTACTCCCCAGGAATCTGCCTGTCCTCAGAAGTTGTACTCACAGCGACCATGCCCTAACAATGCAAGTCAACCTTTCAAAGTTCACAGAATACCTGACCCGATCCTGCAAAATGTTGCAATATCAACAGCTCTCATTGATTTCTGCCTTCTCCGAGAGCTGTGATTGCTCGTTATCCCTCTCGATGAGTCCCTTAACGAGTCTCCCGTTCCTGTTGTCATAGCAGCACTGCATTGCCCGCTATGGCAAAGTCTCTGTCACTGTTAATTGTGAGATCTAAGGATCAGTTTGGCAGCTTTTCTAGTGGGGATTGGGCCAAAAGGTCCCCTCTGAAGTGTGATGAATGTGGTTTCCTTCAGAAGATACTAAAACTTGGTAGTTACAGAAAATTTCTGAAGAGGGAAGCTTTACATAGTGAAGAAAGGGCAGCAGTCGTTACAGAGCTCTTCCCATTCATGCTCAGCCACCACTTAAAGCAGGAGAAAAACAATCTGAAATGCCAAAGGAGAATATAAAACAGTTGATCAGTGGTTAAGGAACCACTGTCAGTACCTCAGACCTTCTAACCTTGGAGGTCCAAAGCATGTCAAAGGTCATGCTCCAAGTTGCTGCTGGAAAGGGAGAAATCTGAGACCCAGTGAGTGCTGAGGAAGCAAAGGGCTGACATGATGCTAGAGGAATGTGAGGCCAGCAAAGCTGCTGGACCATGGACCCTAAAGCCCTTGGCCAATGGGTGCATGAAGAGGTGTGCATGGAAGGGCATCTCTAGGATCTTGTGATGGGTGACCGTGTGTTTCACTCAGCAGCGACCAAGGAGAAGACGTGATGCGTTGCTTTTTAAGGCACTGGGATGAGTGCTGTGCCAGTGGTGCGGTGACGTGCCTGTTTGCTGTGTGAAGGGATGTTGGTAGTCACCTACATCTGTGTGGTGCCTTTCAGCACATCAGGCTGCAGGTCTGCTCCATCACTCCAAGTGCTCACCATGTTAACACCTTTCAACCTTGCTAATTGTTAAAGCAATTCAAGGACTAAAATTGATAGTATCTCAGCAGGGTGTTGCCTGCTGGGCTTAAGGACCACCCAATGGGTGGACTTCTATTGCCAGTGGGGTCTTTGCCATCAAAGAAGACCGTGTTGATTTTCAGCAATGTGCTGGAAGAGTTTTACAAGGGTTGCTCTGGTGTTGTGGGTGAGAAATGCTTGTAGCAAAAAGAATGATCTCATCACACCTTACATCCTGCAAGTCCTAGGGTGGCTGTGTTGCCCTGTTGCAGTGAGATGTAGCCACAGTCGGTTGAAGAGGGCAAAGAGAGGCAGCGTGCTGTTCACGGCTTGGCCCAAAGGAATGATTTATCAGCATGGATGCCATCCTTAACTGGTTGGAGCTATCCAAGACACGGGGTCAGCATCTCTGCTCTCGCACAGAATAGCGGCGCGTGGTCATTTGCCCAGATGTGGTAGGGCTAGTTGGTCATCTCCAGGGATGACAGCTCATCTGCAGGCTCGCTGCTGGCTCAGCAGAGGCAGGGAAGAAGGGCTGTCTGTAAACAATTTACTCTGCTTCCCGCATGCTGAAGGACAGGGATCAGCTGCGCATGTTCTCAAAGACCTACTCTGTTAATACGCAGGTCAGATCTGTCCTCCTTGCCTGTCACTGGGTTTATTCCAAAACTGTGAAACATAGCCAAAAATAGTCTGTGACCTAAACGTAGGCACAAGTGGTGTTTTTATAGAATGAAAAAAAAAATAAAAAAAAAATCTGTACCTCCCTCAGTCTCTCCCCCAAAATAAAAAACTCCACTGGCCAAGCCCTGCAAATGAGTTTTTATTTTTTCATATGTGCAGTGAGGAGCCAGAGTTCTAAAGGCTGGCTTTCAATTTTACAGGCGTTTATTATAGGCATGAATAATTGCTGGCACTGTGCTACCACTGCTGTTGTTTGCTCTTATGGTTAGGCCAATTACATATGTAAGCCCCTGATTTACAAGCAAAAGCAGAACTGAAGTAGCTTTGTGGCCTACATTTCATGAGCGAGTAATGTGTCCACAGTCAGCTGTAGGTCCCTGGATTTGTACTGTGAAACACGGAGGTCCATTGCCGTAAATATTTGGACCCAGATCATCCAAGGCATTCTGTGACACATGCTGTCACAGCGCAGTGTGAAGGACATCAACATGGATGAGCATTTGAGGACTGGGAACTTGCCCAGATTCATCCCATGGCAAGCATGCTAGAAGATTCATGCTGCATTTGGGGAATTTACAGAGAAGGCACACAAAAGAGAGAGAATTTGAACTAAACATCATCATTCTTGAAGATGGACTTAAACAAAGCCTGTCCAAGTCCTATTTCCCAACATGATAATCAGTTTGTCTCCGGCTCTTACTGTCCAGTGAGCCCTCCTGGGGAAGAATAGATGACATCTGTTGCTGAATTTCAAATTGATCAATTGAGATCAAACAGAATTTTTTTCTGGCTTTTGCACAATAGGCAGAAGAAGCGTGGGAAGGAGGCAGGTCAGTGTGATGACTGATTCTCCATGGGATGATGGTTTTCAGAGAGCTGCTCAGACAGGTCACATCACCCACAATACCTCTTGACCTGGACTCTGCATTGCCCAGCCTGGGGATTGTTTCACTTTGCTGTGCTGGTACCACTTGATACCATCAGCTCTGGGGTAAGGTGGAGAGCCAGCCCAGATGGTGGGGGAGGATGAAGAGCTGTACTGATCCTCCTTGGACTGGTGGCAAGCTGATGTCCTTGCTGCTGGGGAGAGCAGAGAGGGAAGGATGTGAATAAGGACAGGAGAAGGCAGGACATTCGTGGATGCTGATCTCATTGTCACAAATCAGTAGCGGATATTGTCTGTGGGAGGTAACAGCAGCTCCACTTGGGAAGGAGGCCAGCGTTTCACACTCCAGGGGATGGCCATGGGAGGATGATGCACTCGTGTCATTAGTCATTAGCGCAGAGCTTCTCATCTCGTAGGGTTTGTGTACTCAGCTGGAGGCCGTGGCAACCTCCTTTGTGTAAACGGCTTGAAATCAGTCTGATTGCTATGTGCTGAGCTGATGGATGTTGGCAAGGAGTCGCTGTACACCAGCTCAGCGCAGAGTGCTCCTATATAGGTTCACAAACATCCATCCAGGAAGCATTGGTTTTCGGACCATTGGTTTCTGAAGTGATTTCCTTAAGCACCTACAGCTTCTGAGGGCAAACGCAGCACCCCATCGCCCCTGGGACAGGCAGACCACCCAGTGGTGTACACCATACCCTCAGCAGACCCATTGGGCAGTGACTTCCCTCTCCTCAGCACAAGGCAGATGGGAATGCAGACCCAGATTTGTGTACTAGGCTGCAATCGACTGGGGTTTTACATCCCAGCAATTACTGGCAAGTCTTCTCTCCTCCTGCGCCTTGGCAGCACATGTGTGAACTTCTGGTTGTGTCATCTTCCTGTCCTCTCTTAACAAAGTCTGGCAGTGGGAAGTGATCATCACAACTAACATTTGCGTAGCGTATATCTTTCCACACTTCCAGAGCGTTGAATAAATTGAACCCTGCTTCCTCCTTCACCCTTTGTGTTACAGGCTGTTTCTGAATCCAGGCATCTCATCTTCTGCAACCACTCTCAGCTCTCAGAGCTTTCTTCTGCCCTGGTGATTAAGCCCTTATCTTCTGCCTCGAAGAACCTATCTCTGATGCCTCTGTCACTGCTCTCCATTACAGTGTTCATCTAAAGATCTTTCTGGCTTTTCCTAACTGTTCCATTGCAAGGTTAAGTCTGTCTTTTGGCTTCTTCCTCCACCATAGCAGATGAGGGCTTTTTCTTTTTGCATTTAGGGTCATTAAGACTTAATTGGCATGTCGGCTTTCTTTGTTGATATATCTGTTCTGTCCATCCACCAGTGATATAGGACACACTGCTGAAATTCTCCTCTCCTTGCATAACTGTCTTACTCGACTGCACCTTTTATGCAAAAATGTTCCCTTCTGAATGTGCTTCTTTTCCTTGCTCCAGCCCTTTCTGAACATCCAGTTTAGCTGTGGTACCTGCTGTGGCTTTGTTTCTTATATGTGCACATTAATTCATTGCATTAGTAACATATTTTGTTCGCTAGCTTGGTCATTTTAACTCCTTGACAGCTTGATTCAGGCATTCGTAGGTGTTTCCTTCACCCTCTCTCTGAAGATGGGATCCACATCACCTAGCTTCAGTCTTCTTTACAAGGGCCCACCTGAGCTAAGTATTCAGGCTCCATCTCCAACCAGGGGAGAGAGATGCCTCCAAAAGGCAAATCATCCCATCGTAAGACAGGAGTCAGAGACAGCCCCCCCCCTCCCACGAGGCAAAGCATCATTTCTGCTCGCTGCTAGTGACCGTGAGTTCCTCAGGCACTTTTCAAAATACATGTGGCCCCCTTTAGAGTGAATCTAAGGCCTTGGACCGTAGACTTGGCTTTCTGGATTAGCCCAGGCAAGTCCCATGGAAATACAGAAACAGTGGCTGGGTCTCCAGGGGTGTGCAGAGCACAGGTTGGAACATGTTACGGAGGGAGCCCAGGCAGCTCATCTGAGCTAGGTGTCTTAATTTTAAGTGTCTAATGTTAAGTGAGATGAATCTGATACTTAGAAAGGTTTGGGAAAATGTTTCTGTCTTATTTTGTATTTAGAAAATATAAAGATACATAGTGAATGTTTAAAAAACAACAACTCTAGTAACAGTAATTATAGGTGGGTGCAATTTTCTTTTATCTTTTAACTGAAGCTGCTAGAAAAGTTACTGCTGTGCTGATATTTGGCAGGGACACGGATGCGAGTACCCACTTGTTCCTGAAGAATGCTGTTGGATTTTTAATGACCATCAGCAGCACAACCTTGATTTTTAAATGTCATCCTAAATGTAGCAGTTCCAGCCTCCTCTGCCATGGCATGTGGGTGTTTGAGTAGGGATGAATCAGAAAGCAGAAAGAATTGCTGGTGCTTTCTGTGACTCCCAAGTTTTCCTTGAGGGCTTCCCACCCCAGGAACTGGCTTGAATCGTCTGTGGGTTGCATTGCCGCGTCGCAATCCCTGGTCCCATGGCGGCACTCCTGCTGTTGCTGCCCCCTCTGTTAATGTGTGATTAAGTTGCTTGATGCAGAATGAGTTAGATTTCTCCAGGAGCTGGTGTTCCACAGGTCATGCTTTCTGTTTATGAAAATCAGATAGACAAAAAAAGGTTTCCCAGCTTTCACAGATACAGCTTTTCCATTCTCTTTCCGGCTGGAAGCGTTCCCCAGGCTTCACTTTTGGAGCTGAAATCTGTGCTTGGCGTTTGCGAGATGGTGATTTGCTTTTGTAAATGGAGCACAGTCTCATTTTTGAATCATGACTCAGTGAAACAAATCTACTTTTCTAGTCTAAAATGATTCTAATAGCACTGTTAAACCCAGTGAGATGAAGAACAGCCAGAGTTTGAAACATGACACTGCAGTGGGTGTGAGTCTCCCTGTGATCTGGCATCTTCCCTTGCCTGTAGAGGAGCAGGGTGGTTTGAGATGACGCTCGTAAGCGATGAGCGGATCGGTTGCTTAAGAGCAATACCTTCCGTTGTGGCAGCTGGGGCTGCTCCAGGGCACGTCCGTAAGCAAAACGGATGGGAGATGATAGAAAGACTTGCTTGATGTAATGCATTGCCTTCCTTGGTTACAGGAGGAATGCAGAGAGTTGCAAAACAGATGGCAGGGTTAAAATAGGACAGAGCATCGCAAAGATGCTGCTGGAAGGGAGAGAAGTGAAGTGCCTGTTCTCACACTTCGCTTTGTGTCTCATGGAAGAGCTGGAGAGTGCCTGTGTTCTGCTGGCATTCCCAACAGGGACACGCCAGGCAAAAGATTTCTTATTAGCACTTGTCTTAAAGAAAAATCGGCTCAAACGAGCAAGCAAACAAATAAAGCAAGTAACAATCAAAGGTCTTAGCCTCATGCCACCTTTGAATGTCTCTCAAGATTATTAGTGGGACGCGTTAGATAGACAGTCGCTGCCCCTGGAGAATACAAGCTGAAGTGTTACAAGCCCAGCAGTTAGCACTAAGGCTTTCCTTCTTGCGGTGCTTTCAGACAGCTTTTTGCAGTGTTTTCATGTTACCTAAGGCGTGTGAATACGTTTTGTTGGAATATTTGAGTAACTTTACATGCCTTGAATTACGCTCAGTGCGATAGGGCAGACCTTGTGGGGATGCATCTATGCGACGCTGCCCCACTGTGAGTTACTGTCACAGAAGGGTCTTGTTCAGGGGACCTGCAGCAGCAGCAAAGAGTTACCTTGGGCGCTCCTGCGTTTGCCACCATCCAAGGCCGGTTCGATTTTGGAGCCAGGAGGCTGGAGGCGTGGAGAGAAAAGGAGTGTGAAGAAAGGGAGGAGCGTGGAGGCAGGAGCCCAGCACTCACATTTGCACCCTGGTACGGCTGCTGACACTTTGGGGAGTGCTTCGGTTTCCCTGCCTATAAATCAGGGGGTGCTTTGAAGTCTCTGGGATGAAAAAATAGTGGATGAGCTCAAGGACGTGGTATTAATCCTGCAATATTGTTCTTGTTCTTTGCTGTGTTGTGATTTTTGAAAAGAAATCAACACAGTTTTTATGGGCTATGGCTAAAATGGCACGGAAATAAATGAGTTCTGCTTGCACTCATAGAGAATTGCTCACTTTTTATTAATGCAGCCTCTGATGAAATAGACCCCATCCTTAGGCACCGATATGCATTTGACCTATGGTAAAATAACAGGCTTTCAGAAATGCACAGGGAGTATTTTGTAAGCACGGCACATACAGCCTTAAAGTTGATTTATGCCTCAAAATAAAGCATCGGTTTGGGTGATGGAGCACTGGAGGAGTTCCTGTGATGTCCTTCTCCATGCACTGTGAAGCACTTGCTCGTACCTCCCTGGAAGGATCAGTCATTCAACACGTTGTGCTGGAAGAGAGCTTATGAAGTTCCCTTGGTCGTTGCAGATGGGGCATGAGTCACCCAGTCCGGCCTTAAATCACAGCAGGCTGACAAACCCTCCAGAGTGGACCACACGGGCCCATCCTTCACCATCAGGAGAACGGAGAAGATGGGCTAGCCTTGATGGGGCTGTTTCATACCCTTTCCTCTGCAGGCTCCTCTGGCTCTGTGCTGACAGGGTGACGGTGATAGCCCTGAGAATCCAAAAACCTTTGCTTTTTTAATCATAAAATGGTTTGTGGGTCTTTGGTTAAGCTCGTGGAAGCTGAGCTGGTATCTGAGGCTCTTGAGAGCTGCACCTCTCCACTTGCCCCAGCATTGGTGGGAGCTTCAGGTGCACAACAGCCCCCTCCAAAGCAGACCAGCGAGTCACTCGGCCATCAGCACTGATGTTTGCATAGCTGGGGGGTATGTGCTGGCACCAAAATAAAGCTCAGAGCTGGCAAAACTGAGGGTCAGGAGAAGAGAGGTGCTCTGGGGGTGTCCTGGCGAGCCTCACACGTACCAGGACAGTGGGATTCCTGCCTGGGCTCGCTTTGTTATCCTGTGCAATCTCCAGCCCGTTTTCATGGTACCTTTTTTTCTACAGATATAAATACCACCTGTCAATTTGTTGTTTGTGTGTGTTCAGCAGCACAATCTGCCATGGTTGATTTTGTTATGGCACCTAGGATTTTATTGTCCAGAGCTGGTATTTACTGTTCTACTCTGCTCCGCGGAGAGGTGAGGAGGAAGAGGGGTTTTGCTGCAACTCGACTTGGTCCCTCTGGTCCCATCGCTCCTCTCTGGAGCAGTCATGCTTTGGGCGATGATTCATTTCAGTTGACCGAAACAAGTGCCTCGACTCCACTGCCAGCTCCCCTGTGGCTGGGATGTTGAGTCCTGGCTGCGGGGGCCTTCTGCATCCCTGCAAGGTGTCTTGCTCCAGCATATTCGCTATTCTGTATTTTTATTTGATTACTTATTTTTACAGCTCTTCATATAAGTCTAATTATCCATCTGTTATGCTACATTACAGCACTGCAGCTCATCTGATTTGATTTTTCCTGTTACAAAATATTAGCCGTCTCAGCTTTGCCCTCTCTGGGCTTCGTCAAGCCGGGTCCTCTCCCTGCAGGGCTCTCGATGGCTCTTGGCCCTGGCAACACCGTGAGAACTAGCTCTGTTCTACGCTTCCAGCTCGAAGTTGTGACTGCAAAGGACCAGAAACTCACGTTAGGTAATTCCCACTTAGATCATGTATCTGAGACCAGAGGTTTCCCCAGTTAAACCTGATGTCACTGTGTCCCCAGGGAACTCAGGGCTTCTCCATAACGGGACGCTATAGCTGTCTTGCTTTCAGCAGGGACGTTGCAGGGCTCATAAGAAGCTCAACTATCTCTTGCTGGTACCTGGGACGCAGATGTATGGTCGAGAGCAAGCCAAGGTTCCCCAGCTTTTCCTGGGCAGTCTTCCATGGTATTTCTGCCTCTCTAGGGTGACTCATGCTCCCTCGGTTTAAGTATCACATTAGCCCAGCAAAATCACAGAATCACGCACTCAGCTCCAACTTACTCTTTGCAGTTCTGTTCTCCTCTTAGCAACAAATACTCAATAACCTAATTGCTCATTAAAACCCATACTTGCATCTATGTAATCCATCATGTCACGTTGAGACATGTTGCTCTCACAGGGATGCTGCTGCTCCCCTGCTACTGCGATGAGTGCCTGGCTTGGTAGAAAGTGAGAAGGCAGCATTGCATTGAAGTGGAGATTTTCATCTTCTCAGAGTTTTTTTATGTCTCTCCTATATTCTGTGCTTTTGAACATCTAACATCTCTTTTATGCTTCACATCTTTCATACGAAATTGTTGTATTGTGTTTCCTATTGAAACCTAGTTTTCCTTTTGTCAGGTTTTCCCCCCTCACCCCCACTTTCTTCTTTGCTGTATTTTGATCAGCACAACTACTTGGGGCTCCATTTTTCTGGGTGGTTTTTAATCTCCTTAAGTCGTAGCTCTGAAGGCCTTTGTCTGTGATAAATTCAGGTTTGAGCTGATGCTCAGAGGCTTTCTAGGCCAGTTCTGCTGCTTGTGGACCTTGGTGGGGGCTTTGGGGGTGTCTGTGCTTTATCCCTCCCCTTAACTCCAAATAGTTGCAGGCAGCCTCGTTGGGGTTATCTTATTATTACTCTGTATATCTCAGATTGTGCGTGCAAATGTCCCATCTCTTTTTCAATAGCGTGAGACTCTGCAATAATGGAAAGCCTCTGTTAAATATGTATTTTTGTAAGAGATTCACCAACCCTGCACTTAAGCATCATTTGCTGGCATCCCACGGCAGAGCCAGGGTGGTTGTTTCAGAGGACGGGGGTGGGGGGGGCTGCGAATTGTTTGCATTGAGTTTTCCCAGTTATCCTCTCCTCAAGAACAAAGTTGGGAACATGTAGCCCACTGGCGTGGACCTGGGAAGTCGTGGATTCAGAGCCAGCTGGGCTCACTGCAGCTGCTCCGCAGTCATTTCTCATGGGGATAGTTCATGCCATAGGTAGTGCTTTGAATGCAATGGGAAAGTGTATTGTCTGCATGTGACACTTCTCACTTAGACTATTTTAATGCTTTGTTTTTTTCTTAAACCTGCAATCTAAAATTCAATCATGCAAGTATTAATGAGCTGCTGATCATCCTGCCTCTTTTTTCTGCCTTTATGCAGAGTCTCAGATTCACAGCTAGAGTTCAGGCTGGAATGACTGAATTTTAGTCAAACCTTTAAACCTTGACATCGTAATGATCAGTTTTATCTCTTTATCTATTATTTGTCAGGTAATTTTAACATGAATATACTTACAAGAGCTGTCAGAAATCCGCCAAATACAGAGGCCTCTGGAAAAGTCGTTGGCCTTTTCACGTGTGACCCTGCTTGTATTGTGTTTGCTTTCCAGGAGTCACAGAAATGACCTTTTCCATTGCCTTTCAAATTCTTATGCAGGTGTGACGGTTTGAGAGGCTCAAGAAGCCAGGCAAGGCTTGGAGCTGTGTTTCAGGGTAATGCCATTGTAGGAACATTTTGGTTCCGAGCCACTTCTTTCTCCTGTGGGGAGAGCATTGGTGCACTCTCATTTTTTTCATTAACAGATTTTGGAGTGAAAACTGGGGAGGGGGACGGGTGGAGGGGGAGGACAAGGTAAGCCATGCTGCCTGTTTCTGATCGTCAGGTTATAGCACAAGCTAAATAGACTACACTAAATTTTTTAGGCTGTTTCACAGACTTATAGTCTTTGATCCCGGCTTTGATTTCCCACATGGCAATGCAGACCGCTGGTTCTGATGAGAGAAGAGACCCATTAAGTCCTGTCTAGCCCGGTGATTATCATGCCTTTTAACCGTCACGCCAGGCTTTCATCAAAGTGCGAGCTCCAGACTTACCTCCTGCGCCCTGGGGAGGATGCTGGTGTAGCTCAGCAGCAGGTGGCGGCCGCTGCCACAGTGGGACACGCTGCAGCTGGGGCAGGAGAAGTGCTGTGCTCAGCACCCTGCCCCTGCCAGGCAGGAGCATTGCCTCCCTTGCACTCCCCATTCACACCTCTGTTTTTTGGTCTTTCTCTGCCTGGCTTTAGCAGGATACTCAGAGTAAGGAGGTGACCCTTTTTTTTTATAGGGTCTTGTGTGGTTTGGACAACAAGCAGGCCAAGAAATAAATATTCTCTGTGTGTCTTTGCCAGAGCAGCAGAGACAAAGGTGTTTGCCTGCTGCCCTGCTCTGTGCTTCCGAGGCCCCAGGTCCCTTCGCACTGCTTGGCTTTACTTTTTTTGTTTTTAATTTAAATCTAATTTTGCAAGTTCCCGTCTAACTCAAGAATCGGTGTTGCTTCAGGGCTGTGTTGCTGCTTTTCAGTCTTCCCCCACCCCTCGCATGTGCAGTCTGGAAAAACTGAAAAATCTCTCCTAAATTTGTGCATGTGTAATTGGGGTCATCCTAGGAGGAATAGGGTAAGGGGGGTACCTTCATGGGTAGTACTCTTAAAAAAATCCCTTCTTCAGCAAAACGGGAGCTGCTTCCATGTAATGAGTTTGCCAGTGAAAATGGCAGAGAAGCCCATGCTGGATTTTCAGGAGCAACAGCTGCGTCCCCCACACTGGTGCTGCTCCTTAGCATGCCCAAAACAATGTCCATACCACAAGCAGGTTCCTAACAGCCCTACGGCAGGGTGCGGAG
This sequence comes from Burhinus bistriatus, assembly GCA_013397275.1. Lineage (NCBI taxonomy): Eukaryota > Metazoa > Chordata > Aves > Charadriiformes > Burhinidae > Burhinus > Burhinus bistriatus. Next base: position 112,909 of record VYXH01000773.1, on the reverse strand, counting down.
GAATTGTAGTGTGTGTGGGATTACAAGCTACAGCGTGTGGAGAGGCTGTTTGGAGGGCTGTGATCCCAGCTTGTGAGACCACGTCTCCTCCAGGAAGCTTCCATCATGCTGGTGGGTCCTCCAGACGGTTGTAGAATCATAGAATGGTTTGGGTTGGAAGGGACCTTAAAGATCATCTAGTTCCAACCCCCCTGCCATGGGCAGGGACGTCTCCCACTAGACCAGATTGCTCAAAGCCCCACTCAACCTGGCCTTGAACACCTCCAGGGATGGGGCAGCCACATCTTCCCTGGGCAACCTGTTCCAGTGCCTCACCACTCTCATAGTGAAAAATTTCTCCCTGATATCCAATCTAAATCTCCCCTCTTCCAGCTTGAAGCCATTACCCCTTGTCCCATCACTACATGCCCTTGTGAAAAGTCCCTCTCCAGATTTCTTGTAGGCCGCTTTCAGATGCTGAAAGGGGCTATAGGGTCTCCCCAGAGCCTTCTCTTCTCCAGGCTGAACAACCCCAGCTCTCTCAGCTTGTCCTTATAGCAGAGGTGTTCTAACCCTCTGATGATCTTCATGGCCTCCTCTGGACCTGCTCCAACAGGTCCATGTCCTTATGTTGGGGGCTCCAGAGCTGGACACAATATTCCAGGCGGGGTCTCACCAGAGCAGAGCAGAGGGGCAGAATCCCCTCCCTTGCTCTGCTGGCCACGCTTCTTTTGATGCAGTCCAGGATGCAGTTGGCTTTCTGGGCTGCCAGCGCACATTGCTGGCTCATGTTGAGCTTCTCATCCTCATGCTAAGGTCTTGCTGCTTCCAAAAAGAGCTTTAATGGAAGAAAAAAAGAAGGAGGGAATGAACATCCCAACCCAGCAGCTGGTGGAAGATGCTGGGTCCCATCTCTGCCCTCACCACCCGCCCAAGGCAGGACCTGTCACTGGGGCGCTGCGGCAACTTCATTTCAGTTTTACTCCAATAGCGCTGATCACAGCGCAGCAGCCCTTGTTTTTATTCCTTTTGCTCCCCTCTCCATGCGCTGTTGATGCTTGCAGTGTTCTAGCAAACAAGCCTTGACTGTAATAATTTCTGGCCCCCTGTGGGAAGTTGTAACTCCAACGCAGTGAAATATAAACTGGCAGAAAATGGAGTGTTTCCTTCTGCTGTTGCGAGCTGCAGCAGGCAGGCTCAGATGGAGGTTTTCTGGTGGTTTTCCCTCCTTTGCGTTTGTTTTTCCCCTCTCTGCCGAAGGGCACGGTCACCCTCCTCCAGCCACCAAGAGAGAAACATGATGAAATGGCACATTATATTTGTGCTTAGCAAAATCACAACTCCAGGAGCTTCAGAAAGAGGCAGCAGTGGGCAACATAAATGTTGTTTGTCTTGTGGTCAAAAGGGTGCATCTTAAGTGCTGTGGTGTGCTTGTAGTGGTGTGGATGGCAGTCCTGTCACTGCTGGGTGAGCCTGTCTGCGGAGGTCCCTGGGAAAGGTGGGGAGAAGCAGGGAGCAGGGACATCTTGAGTTGGGTGGCAGATCAGCCTGGGTGGAGATTTCAAAGCACAGAGAGTAGACTGTAGACTACACCCTGGGAAAGAGAGTATTGTCTCCAGGATCCATATCAAGAGGGTCTCGTGGCCCGTGCCCAGAGTTGTTCAGAGGTCCTCTTATGATCTAGGATGGATGGCCCATGTCTTCTGCCCAAGAACAAAGGCCACCTTGTGAGGGACAGAGCTTTGTCAGGAACTTCTCAGAGATGACAGCACGGGCACCTGCAGGCAGTAGGGATTCCGGCTGGTCTCCCTGCACTCTTCACCCCTGCTCAATGCATCTTGGCCAGCATGAACACCAGCAGCATACCTGTTAACCCCATCCTGGCCCAGCACCCAGGCGATTTCTTGCATGCCTCAATCACAGTGAGCCTGTACCCAGCCTTGTTTTCTACTCTTCAGGAACAGAGTGAGAGAGAGATGGATGTGATGGAGGCTTGGAGGCAGAAGAACCTTCGATGTGTGTTGAGGGTCACATCTGGAGGGGATGCAGTGTGGCCCCGCAGTCAGGGTGGGTCCTGCCAGGATGAACCAGGGCTGCATTTAGCACACAGGGAAAGCCTTTCCTTTCTCTTGGAAAGCCACTTGAACTGGAGCAAGGCACTTGTGTCAAGTCCCCATAGCCTTGTGGCTGTTCCTCACCCAGGTTTGAGGCTGGTTAATCTCATCCGTTGCGTGCACCCAAATCTCTGCCATCACTGTAGTGTCACGGGATGTTGTCATAGGCTGTCTCTGTCCCAGCCTCGGGGTTTCATTTCTGTGAATTTCCTTGCTGATGTCACCATGCCCTTATCAGTTAGCAGATTAGCACAGGTTGAATTTCCCATGTGAGCACTCCACAGTCTATCTTGTTGTATTTATTTTGTTCAGGCTGCTTTTCCCTGGGCTTGACAGTGTAATTTGTACAGATCTGTGCTGAGTTTTCCAAACCCTTAAACGAGCTTTTTTGTTAGCGTGAAGCCCAGACTATTCATAGTAGAGACATTAAACAACAGAAACATTGACAAGTGAGCAGCATGCCTGCCATTCAGGCTTCCTAAGCTCTAGAGGTGCTCCTTGGCAAAAACTCCATGATCCAAAGGTTTTAATTAGATCTAATCCTCCAGGTGACCAACCAAGCACTAAAAGGGATACCAGTTTTTCAGTTGCGTCTCTTGCTGTAAGAGTTCTTATTATTTATTTTAGATGGATGTGACAAAAGAGCTTGGATATCCCAAACTTAATGTTTTCCTTGAATGGCACTAAGAGGTCTCCAGCATAGGAGAGTCTCCTTTCAGTGCAGTTATACTCAGAGGAGTGCCTGCCTGCAAGCTTGTTCTGCACTTACTCTGGTCTCCCTTGCCCAGAATGACTTGCATGTGAAATTTGGTTGGGTTTTTGGATCAGAAGTTGTATTTTCTGAGTGTCAGTTGCCAGCTCCTCCTTGGGGTCTGGAAATGCAGCTGTGGTTTCTTTGCCTCTCGTTCGCACTGTTCATGGAGCCCCAGCATTGAAAATGTGCCTGACAGCGTGGCTGATGATGTACCAGGCAGAGCTGAACCTCCGCGCCGTGCCTTCCCCCAGAAAAGCTCGAAGCAGAAACAAGCACAACCCATACACAGACAAAGGCAGGGACCAAAGCTGTCATCACTGGGAAAACAGAGCTGGAAAAAACTCTTCTTCCCCCTCCTGCCTGGTTTACAGCAGAGCTTGTCACAGCAGCAGGTCTATGACTGTGCATCTCCTGTAGTGGCTGGGTGGGTTTCGGAGATGCGCAGGGCTCTGATCACAGCCCCAGCCGCTCTGCTCGTGTTGCCCAGCCTCTGCAGGAGGTTTTGTGCTGTTGTGGTGAGCACGGCTATGCTCAGCCATCCCAGCTCGAGCACCAGCTGTGCCCAACTAGCTGCCGAGGGCACCTTCAGTGACTCTGGGATGCAAATTGCTTCTCACTGCTGCATTTCCTTGCTGCCTTCTGGGTGTTGTGTCTCTGGACTCCCAAAGGAGTCTAATCACAAGCCTGGCTTATAAATCCAACTGGCCCAAAAGGAGATGCAGGATTCATTCACTCCTGTAGGACAGCTATTACTTATCTTTGGATCTTTTGAGGTGAGGGTCATGCTTAGCAGATTTCCACCTGCTGGAGTACGTTAGACAGGTCTTCAGCCAACCCCTGGGTGTTCTGGGAGCTGTATGTCTCCATCCCACCATTGTACTCTTCCTGTCTTTGCCCTGGGAGAAGTTGCTGTGGCAGGACAGGGTGCTGTGATGCTGCAGGAATGCAGCGCTGTCCCTGGGCCATACTTATGCTGGAGGGGCCGTGGCTGTCAATGCGACTGCAGGTATGGCTGGAGGCGAGAGCAGCCGTTGTCATCTGGAGGGAAATTGCCTTGCATCCAGGGGTTGCCTGGGGGCACTGAAGGTTTTGGGGCTGATGCTGTTTGCCTGCGTTGACTCCTGATGCTCCAAAATCAGAGCCCAGCCCAGGCCATCAGAGATGCCATCGCTGGTCTACAGGAAGAGGGGGTTGGCCACGTGGGTCATTTCTGACCATGTTGAAGTGGAAAATAATACCCTGTTGCTGCAGGAGGAGACTCTGCTGCATCTGTTGACGTGGTGAGGGTGGGGGAAAATACATCTTGGTGCAGGTCCCACCTGGACCCAGGCTCTACCAGAAGCTGGTTTGCTCCCAGGGATGCCAGGGCTGCTGCAGTGCTGGCACATGGGGTTCTGTGGGTGTATGTGTGGACCACGCTGCAAAAATCTCTTCTGCAGGAGAATCCTGAAGCCCTTGGATTTGTTCTTTCTCCTTCCTGTCCTGTCTGAGCAGGTCGCATGTATACCCCTCCTCGGCAGGGTCTGCGCTGTGGTTCTGCCTGAGTGCCTGCTGCAGCAAGTGAGTGAGGAAGGAGAAATCAAAGATGGCTTTCAACAACCCCCCTTTTCCTGCCTTGAGGTCAGCCTGGTAATTGCAGTCAGGAACCCACACACCAGATCTGCCACCTCTGAGCCGTGGATGACTCCTAATGGTGTGAGAAGAAAAGCCTGGATGGAGCAGGGAGGGTTGGAGAGATTGCCCGGCACCGTGGTTGACATAGATGAGCTTAATGTTTTGCTGTATTTCTTGGAGCCATAGGTTTAATTCAAAGCTGCTCCCTGCCCAAGTCCATTTGTCTTCTGTTTTTGTTTTTTTATGACCCTGTCTGCCTCTGTCTCTCTTATTTCTTGGACGATGCTTGGCGCTGGCTGCTCCAGCAGCTTTCTGGTAGCAGTAAGAGCTGTGGGTGTTTTGCTGTAGCAGGGATGTGTGACCTTTGTCTGGCTGCAGTGCAATTGCTGCTTCAAAGTCGAGCAAAGGCTGAAGTGCTGGAGCTCTTCCTCGGAGCGCAAGGGATCAGGGATGTAGACAGCCGGTATATTGTGCTCCGATTGTGAAAGCCCTGCCAAAGAGGGAGCCTGTAGCATCTAACCTCTCCACCACCTTCAAAGATGTACTAGAAGTGGGTTTGCAAAGTGTCTGTGTGGCCGAGGTGCCCCTGCCCAGGCAGCTGGTACCTGGGGTCAACGCAGACAGAGGGCAAGGCTTGTCTTCATCTGCCTGCGCCGGGGGCAGCTGTTCATATCCAGACCTGAAATTTTAGCCTGGTTCTTGCAGGCAGAGGGATGGATTTATAGTGCTTGGAGAAAAGCGCTCAAAGCAAGAGATGTGTGGGTGGTGAGACCAGGTGTAATTTGTGATTCAGAGGCTCTGGGGACAAGCAGGACCTTCCTCGAGGTGAGCTGCAGCACAGGAGCGTTTAAATAAATCAGCACGTTAACAGAAAGTGAGGAGCGAGTGAGAGGGGGAAGTGAGAGTTGAAATAAAAGGCTGTTAAGGAATAGATGCGATGCAAAGAGAGAGGGAAACACAAGGGAGGGCTCCTTGCTAGGGGAAGATGGTTAGGATGTGGGCACGTGGTGGGGTAATGTGGACAGCCTGGCATGCCCTTCCCCAGCCCTGTTGCCATCACTTCAGGTTGCATCAATCATGTGCTGTGTCTGGGGAGGCTCACAGCTTCTCCATAATGGCAAGCCACGGTTGATGGGAGCTGGGGGGATTTGCTCTGGGATCAGGCTGGATTGACCCTCCTTCGTGTCCACTGTGGGGTGCTACCCCAGACAGACCCGGGGTCTGTCCCACCCTGCTGTTGGTGACCTGCCTTTTGCTTTTGTCCCTGCAGCAACCCCAAAGTCCAGATAGAAGCAATTGAGGGCGGTGCACTGCAGAAGCTCCTGGTTATTCTGGCTACAGAACAACCCCTGGCTGTCAAGAAGAAGGTGAGCGGGCAAGGATGCGTCTCTGGGTAAAGCTGTTTCTGTGTTGAACTTGAAAAGCGCTCCCTGGGGCATCGCTGACATTGTTGAGTGGGGGACCCTGCGCTGGGTGGGCTGTGCACCCCAGGGTGCTGGACACCCCCCTCCCAGAATGTCAGCCCTGGCCCTGCAGGTTTCACCCCCACTGCCAGCAGCAGCACGCACGGCAGCTCTGCCAGCCCTGCGGGGGACAGGGCTCGGTGCCACAGCTCCTCTAGGACGAAAGGCGGGGGTCTCCGCAGCAGGTATAACTATCAGAGGCTAACAAACATGGGAGCTGACATTTGGAAGGAGCTAATTGCTGGAGCCAGCCCTGGAGTCCTGCCTTTGGTGGTGGCTTTGGAGCAAGCCAAGCAGCGCTGAGAGCCCCCAGCCAAATGTGCAGCGCTGTCCATCGGAGTGGGGGCTTCCTCGCTGCCTCCCGCCCTCCCTCCTCACTGTACTCCCTGGAGCATGAGATCTCATTACCCTCACGTTAGCGTGTGATGCCATCTCTGTTTACAGGCTGTAAAATTGTCTGGCTACTCCTGAAAACCCAGCCCCACCATTTTAACACGGTGACCTCCTGTGAGAGGGGTTCTAGCTCTTTCATTCATCTTTAGAGCACCTGCCATTATGCAAACAGCAGTGTGCTGCCAGTGTTTGAACAGGCTCCCACAAACACCTTCCCTTTTAGTCCATGGTAAGTCCTCCAGGGGGTGAAAGACACTGGGGACCCTTTTTGCTTTTGGCTGCGGGTGGGAGGAGGTCCTGGCCAGAGAGGTTCACCACAGGATACTCCGTGCTCAGAAATTCATCCTGGGAGTGCCCATGGCTCAATCCAGAGCTCATTTTGGGGTGGGAAGGGACAGCTGGGCATGCAGAGGCCCTCACCAGCATCACTTGAACGCCTGGGTGGTGGGTGTGGGATGCCTCTTTCCAGCAAGCCTGAATGCTTCCTGCTGGCAGCCCCTGGAGAAGTGCGAAAGGGATGAGCTCAGTATTGACTGCATTTACACATGGCCTTATGAGAGCCTCCAAGGGTTGAACCCCCTTTTCCAGGAGGACAGGGGCTTTTAATTTCCAGTTCCCATGCTGCGTATGGTCTCCTGTCTCTCTCCAGTCCAGGATTCCAAGGACAGGCCAGTGCCCCAGCCCATTCCCACGCAGGGCAGCAGCCCACGACTCCCACTCCGGCGGGTTTTCCACCCCAGCACTCACAGCAGTGCATGGCAGCAAGGCCAAAAGTGCATTTTTTCCCTCCCCCGTCCTTTGGCCTATGGTTAAAAAAGGAGATGGAAACATCCTCCGATTCACTGGCGGCAACTTGGAAGATGGAAAATAGAAACAAATTGGACTGGGGAAGACATGGCTGTCAGCTCGGATCTGTCCAGGGAGAGCAGGGGATGCGTGGTCCACCTCCGTGTGTGGAGGAGCCGGCTCAGCTCGCTGGCAGGCGCCCAGATGAGCATCCCAGTCCCTGCTGCCCTGGGCAGCATCAGCCCATCCCCTCTGCAAACTGAGGTCGTCAAAAGTAGGCAAGTGTAAAATTCAGTGGTTGGCGCCTAATTGCCTCCTCGTTGTTAACCCCATGCTGCTCAGGGCCCAGGAGGCAAGCGTAGGTGTGCTGGTGTCTTTCACTGGCAGTGCATGATGCTGCACCGTGACAGACCCTGTTTTGGGGCCACGTCCTGGGAAACAGCATGGTCTCGTCCTCCAGCCATGTGGGTGCAAGGGAGAAGATGTTCCCCAGGTGTCCAAATCATCTTGAGGGGATCTGGCTCTGCTGAGTGGTGCTGGACCCTGCTTTGCCTTGTCCTGAGCCCTCCTGTGAGGAGAAGCGATGGCATGGGGTCTGTTCAGGTGCTGGCCACAGGTCCCTCTGGGTTATTGTTATAGTGAACACAGTGACAGTCCGGGTGGAAGTCACCCAAGTTTGGTTAGCCTTGCAGTGCCAAGGAAGGTTGGGATCAGGACATAAGGGGGCTCTTGGAGATGCCCCTCAGTGAGGTTTGAATGCATACACTGGGAAGCTTCACAGAAACGGGATGGAGCATTTCTCTTGTCCTCATAGGATGCCATGAAGAGAGATGGCATCCACGGCCACCATGCTGATGGACCTCTCTCCCCACCAGGCTCTCTTCGCGCTGTCCTCCATGCTGAGACATTTCCCCTATGCCCAGCAGCAGTTCCTCAAGCTGGGCGGCCTCCAGGTGCTCAGGAGCCTCTTCAAGCAGAAGGGGATGGAGCCCCTCTATGTCCGTGTGGTGACGCTCCTCTACGACCTCATTGTGGAGAAGGTGAGGAGCTGGGAGGGAGGATACAAGACCTGGCCAGGCTCTCCCCACCTTCATCCCCTTGGCCATCGAGCATCCTCACAGGATGAGGGTGAGGAGGGGCTGATCCAGTGTTGGTGCTGGTCTGTGCTGTTGGGATGAGTTCTCTCCAGCCCATGAGCCACTGCTGTGGGGGATGAGCACCTGGGAGAGCCCAGAGCGAGCTTAAACCTTTATTTTTCATTAAACCACCATCGCCATTTCCACCCGAGGGTGTTTAAATAACAAAATGGCAAGGACACAAGCAGTTGTCCAGTCCAGCCACCGGCCACCAGCCAAGTGCCACAGCCACTGCTGCTGTGCCCCTGCCTGCTGGAGAGGCTCTTGCCTGCCTGCACATCCCTCGCTGGAACCAAGCCCACAACGTTAAGTGTTTTATTTTCAGATACCTTGGATTACTGCTGTAAATGTCAGTTTAAAACCTGTCTTTCCTTGCCATCGCTTGTTGTTTAGTCTGTGCATTTCTCTCACTCTAGGGAATGGAAATTAAATCCCCTTTCACTCAGTTTATAGCCAATTTGCCCTGCCGATTATTACTGCTGTAATACTTGGGTTTCAGGCACCGCAGAGCAACGTCTGTGTTTTAAAACAGTTGTTTTCCAGGAGACTTTGTAAAGGTGCAAATTATTTTAGTGGGTCTGAAATTTTATTGGGTGCTGGCTCTAACGCGCAGCTCTCCTGTCTGCTCGCATGGAAAAGGAGCATACGTGGCCTTTTTACCTGAACTATTCCCCTTCACTCCTGCTGCATGATTCACAGCCGCCCCTCTGGCAGCCCCGTCTGTCCCCAGCTCTGCTGTGGCTGGGGGCAGTCTGCAGGCCCAGCAGATTCTCGAGTTTATGTTAAAACAATGATTTTTGCACTGCTCTTCAGGCTGGGAATGCTGGGTATCAATCCCAGCCCCTTCATGGAGGAGATGGGAGAGCCCTCAGTGCCCGATGGGATGCAGGGCTGGTCCGAGCAGGGGTGGCAGATTTGGGGTGGGCTGGGTGACAGTCAAATAGGTTGGTTTGAAAATTGTGAACTACCATTGACAGCTCTCTGTGCTGAAGCACAAATTGCCGGGGCTCTGAACGGCTTTTTCTGCTGCCTTCTTTCCTTTTCACCCCAAATCCTGCGAGGCCAGAGGGCGTTTAGCAGGCAACTCTCTCGAGGGACTGGGAGAGGGGAGGTCTCCTCAGCATTGTCCCTCCTTGTCCCTGACATGTCGCATAAATCAGTGGGATAAACCAGGACAACCAAGCTCCCCTCAGCAGCCGTCCAGGGGATGGTGAGAGTCCATTGCCAAGTTGATGAACAGGTTGGAGAAAATGTTATGGGTGCCCTTGGGGACCCAAGCAGCCCCCAGGGACCCACACAGCCCCTGGGGACAGGGTTGTCCCATCACTTCTGGTGGCACACTGGCTGCCCTCTCTCTTCCCCAGGGCTGGATTTCTGTTCACCACCCTCACAGAAGCACCCATCTGTCTGTTCATGAAGGCAAGCAGTGGTGTTTGTTGGGTGCTGAAGGAGCCTGTCCAGCAGCCCAAAGCAGCAGACATTACAGGTCTTCCACTGAACTTCTTTCCCCTTGAGTCCCCTTTCAGGGCCATGTGATACCGAACCTCCCGGTCACCAAGAGTTTTCCAGGGCGGGCAACCAGCCCCTGTGGCCAACTTCATGCATGGGCAACAGGGAACCAGGACACAACCTCATCTTGGTTTTCTGTTGCGAGTCACCTTCCAAGGCAGGTGTTCTGGGACATGCATCCTACTCCTGTGATGTGTCACCTCCTGGGAGTGGTTGCTCTCTGATAGGGATATTAATCCATGTTCAACCACTGCCCACAGATGCTGCTTGAGGACTCACAGCACGGAGATGAAATGGAAGAGAAAATCCAGCAGTACCGGCAAGTCAAGCTGGTCCCAGCAGTGGTGGAGCAGGACTGGTGCATGGTCATTTCCAACCTGCTGGCCATGCCAGAGCACGACACACGGGAGAAGGTCCTCAAGACAGTCAGCGTGCTGATGGCCTTCTGCAAGGAGCGCTACCAGGGGGACCAGGCCCTCAGCACCACCCTCAGCCTCCTGCGCAGCGAGTATGAGGAGCTGGCGGCGGAGGAGCAGAGGGAAGGTGACAAAGACGGCTATTTCAAGGAACTCCTTGGCTCTGTAAATACCATCATTCAGGAACTAAGATGAAACTAGCTGTAGATTCAGTTCAATTCCAGATAATTCAGGGCAACAGTGTGAGTTTTGATGGCACCAATGTAAATGCACTTCTGAATAAACTCCTGGGCTAAATGAGATCCCACCACTGGGTGAGTGTGCCAACAGCTTCCTTATTAAAACGTGTTCGGGGGCATGTTTTCTTTTGCCTGGGGTACTGCTGGAAAAACAGACGTATGTACCTCAGAGGGAACGCGACAGAGTCTCAGCTTACATTGCTTCCAACCATGGTGCCTTATGAGGTGGGAAGGACTGAGGGGCGTGGTACTGTCCTTGTTAGGCAGCTCTGCTGTGCAAAGGGGAGCGTTTGTTCCTGCAGCTCTCACGTGCCTGGCAATGACCCACGGTGTCTGTGATCTATTTGCTTCTGCATAATGCATCTCAGCACTTCGACAGCACCATTTGCCCTTGGATCGCTTTGTGCTTGTATGGGAGGACTGAGTGTTGCTTCCTTGAAACGTTGGTTGGAGGGGCTCTCTGGAGGTCTCTAATCCAGCCTTCGCTCACAGCAGGACTATCCATCGGTCAAGTCAGTGTGGCTGTGACCACCTCCAAGAAGCCCAGCTCCACCCTCTGTGTAGGTCATGTAGCTCCACCATGGCAGCTCTCCTGCAGCCACTCTCTGCTTGGAGGCCCGCCACATCCCAATGCTCTGGGGGTCAAAACATCTATTTAATACCCAGTGCGGTACGGCCATGGAACTGCTCCTGCCATCATAGGGGCTAACCAGCTGGTGAAGCACACTTTGCCCTACAACAAACCACTTGCATTCTTGCCCTTGGAGATGGCTTCCAAGACAATGATCTCTAGGGACTGAGGCTGGCCATGATGTACAGCACACTCTCCTTTCTGTGCTGGGCTAGGCATTTCCCTTCACACACCTCTTCCAGTTGCAGCTTTGGTTCTTTTTCCTCTAAGCTTAGGCACCCTTCCCCCATGAACCCCCTTTGAGGTCCTTCTCATGCTGGATGGTCCATTGGGGAATGTTGTGCCTTCTCCTTGGTGCAAGTCTGTCTCACCATGTCATCCTTCCACGGGCGAGGCATTAAGGGCCAGGTGGTGGCCACTGATTCAAGAGAAGAGGCAAGGAAGAAGAGGAAGAGCTCCACTCCTGCTGGTCTCCTGGTCCCATGTGCATGGGGAGACCTTTTCACACCAGGCTTTTATCTTCCCTTGGCCTGTACAGCTGGAGTGATGAGTGTCCTGCATGGGAACCACCCCCAGCTGCTGGTGTAGATGCCATTCTTCTGCAGGGGGAAGCCCCCACACCCAGTGTCCTCAGGGCAGCTGGCAGCAGAGGTCAACCCCGCCAGGACCTGGAGTCTGCAAAAACAGAGCAAGCAGCATGGTGGTGTGAGGGTCACGCTTACCTTGCTCCCTCCCCACGGTGGTGGTTTTCCTACAGTGGGATGCCGACACAGCTCTGAAATTCGGTGGCAGTCAGGTGCTGGCCACTGGCTTGGGCAGCTTCCAGCAGTTTTCCTGCTGACCCCTCTTTTGAGGGCGGCTTTTGGAGGGCAGCAGCTCTTTCTCCACAGGGTTTGCTCAGTGGCACAAGGAGAGGTGAAGGCAGAGCGAGCATCAGGGCACCCCAGTTGCTGGGCTGAAAGCGTTTGGCTGCGGAGTGATGCTGCGGCTGCCCCTGCACCGGCTGGCAAGGACAGCTGTGGGATCACGGCGAGGACGGCCATGGGATCACGGTGAGCACGCCCTGCTCCCCGCGTGGCAAGGAGGTGATTATTTATAATTCCTGTTTTCACTTTCAAAATTACTTTCTGGCAATAACAGGTATTTCAATCACTGCTACTCCTGCCGCTGGCTTAATGGGACCTGGGGGCTGCAACACAAGTGCAGAAAAATAAATTAAAACCAAAAAAACCTGGCTGGTCCCTAACCATCCCCCAGCCCTGAGGTGGGGCCGGCGCAGGCTCGTCGGGCTTTGCCACCGGCAGTGATGTGCCCGCACAGCACACACGCCGAGGCTCTGCAAGGGGCTGTGTGATTTATCCCCCACTGCCAACTTGGACAGGCACCTCTTCATGCCAGCGCGGCCAGCAGGCAATCAATCGGGCAATTTCAATGCTATTAGCCCTTCTTGATGCTAAAATATTTCTGGCTACTGTTTACAGCGTGTTGGCTGTCACTATTAAGTAGCAGGGCTAATTATAAATATTGATTTTTATTTTTTTGTCCGTCTCTTTTTGGGTTTCGATTCAGGCTGTTTTGCTGGGGTTAAAAATGATTCCTCTCCTCTCTCCTCCTCTCCCCGGCAGTCCTGCCAGGGTTTTGGTTTGTAACTTAAAAAAAAAAATAGTATTTATCTCTGATGGCAATGGATAGAATGAGCTTGGGAGGCAACTTTTCTGCATGAAGGGGTGATGCCATGGGGAAGCAGGTCATCAGCTGGGGAGTGGAGCTGGAGCAGGGGTTTCTTCAGCCCTGCCTGGCCTCATTGCTGTTTCACAGCTGGATTTAACGAACTAGGGAAGGTTTAACATGTATTTAAGGGCTGAGCAAGAAAACCAGCAGCAGCAGTGACCCGGCTGGACCAACCCTCACTGTTCAACCCCCAGAGTCAAAACCCCACTCCCTAAGCCTAAAAGTCTTAATAATGCAGGGGATGGACACACAGGTTCCCCAGGCCAGAGCTGGTCTCGGGGGCCACCGTGTCCAGGCTGCCTGGCTGTGTCCCTGCAGGCAGCGGTGGGAGTACTGCCAGGGTGGTGGCAGGCCGTGGGGTCTCAAGGGACTGAAAGGGCTGAGCCATAGGGCAGCGCAACCAGGGTTGAGCCTTAGGGCTTGCAGCCTGAAATGCTGGCAACCTGCCCACCCTGCCCCAGTGTTCATGGCCCTGTGTGTCCCCAAAGGGTGACAGAAACACACAGGCAAGCACTAGGCTGATTTCCCCACCCAAAACCACCAGCCCAGGCTGACTAGTGACAGACTTGTTCCTGAAACAGCATTGCTGGTCTGCAGCCTGGGGTAATGACAGGGCTGCTGCCCTGCTGCCTGCCCCTCCCTTGGCAGCTGTGGGCAGGACAGGAATGGGGACAGGGACATGCCAGAGCAGAGGCACGGGGCGTACGGGCACGTCCCACTGCAGTGACTCATGTCCTGCTGACCCGAATTCCAACAGCCTCCTGTGGGGTGGCACAGCACTTCCACCCACTGCTGGGACTGGGGCTGTGGCTCGGCACTGGGACCATGTCCCCAGCCCTGAGTAAGCAGGGACAGGAAGAGTCCCTGGCCTGGCTGTGCAGGGCTCACCAGACCACACACCTCCTTGAGCTTCCCCAAACCCAAATCCTGGCATGTAGTGAGGGGGATCAGAGCAGAGGCCATTGGCCTGGGATGCTCACCAGCCTCCAAAAATCCAGAGTGCAGGGATGTCCTGAGCCTTCAGCACTGGAGCATCTGATGCCCTTTAATGGATTTTTTTTCCTTCCCCACCGATTTGTTGGGGGTTTTGAACCTACATGCCCCCTCACCACCCCTCTGCCCTCCTGCCTAACTGTGTATTTGAGGTTTGCCCACCTCTGTTTTGAACCTGGTACCTGAGTTTGCTGCTGCTTGTCCTGCTATTAGAAAATGCAGTTTCAGGTGCTTCGGCCCCTCTCTCCGCACCTATTCCATCCCACCCACAGGGATCCTCCTGCCAGCCGGGAGAGCCCCTGGCCGTCAGCTGGCCCTGCCTGGGGCTGGTCTCCAAGCCAGGCAGCAGCAGAGCTGGTCCTGGTAAAGGGAGAGCACTGGATGGAAAAGGCATTCATTAAACCTCGGTGCAAAGCCTTCACACGCAATTAAAGCAGCAAAAATTCAACGTGGCTTGATTCACCACTGAATTGAATTAAGAGCACTTGAAATTTGGACTATCGCCTGGGGATTTAATGTGGTTTCACTAATATACTTTAGAAGAGATAATGCGGGTTCATCTTCCTGAGTGTCCCTGTGCAGCCAGGTCCCCACTCCCAGGGTGGGCAGGAGAGCTGCCGGGCTCGGGCACGGCCTCACTGGGCGCTGCCATCCCACAGCAGTGCAAAAAACCCCAAATCCTTCCTATTTCGGTGTGTTTCAGGCGGTGAGTGGGGAGCAGCCGTACCCAGCTCCCACCCACCCGCACCAGCAGGCAGGGAGGTCCCACAGCCCTTCCCTGCCCAAAGCTGCCGTGGGTCCCCTCTGTCCCCAGCCCCTGGAGCCTGGTGATTTCTTCTCCTGTTGAGCAGAGAGCGATGCCCAGCAGCAGGGAGAGGCTCTACTCATTGCCCACCATCACGGGAACGCAGCTGAAAAGCTTCCCCACCTCGTACCCATACAGCTTTTACAACCTGAGATGGCCACGCTCACTCCCTCCTGGTAGCGCATTCCCCTCCAGCAGCCACAGTGGAGACAAACTGCAAGAGCCCTTCCCCAGTGCTTAATTACATCAAGCAGTAATTACTGTAATTCTTTTCAATTGGCTCTCTAATAAAGTTAGAGCTTCGCTCACGTCCGGACCCCCCTCACTGTGCAGAGCAGCACGGCTGCCCTGATGTGTCGCTGCCAGTTTCACATGGGAGGTTTTGATTAAGACTGAAATTATCTGACACATCAGGATCAGCGTATTTACATTTGTTGTAAACCACTAAGCCACCTGCTTGCAGGGACCAGCGGCCGGCGCTGAACAAGCCCTGTTGCTGCTTCACTCGAGGCGGCACGAGCAGGAGCTGGTGCTGCTCCAGTGCCAGGCTCTGCCTGAGCTACTGGGGCTTCTGGGTTCGTTCCGAGATAACCACTTGCCGCTTACCAGCTCTCCTCCAGGCCCACAGGATCAGGCTTCAGTCTACTCATACACCTCACATGCAGATTTAACAAGCACCGCCCGTCCCTGATGATACAATTCAAACTCCCTTGCAGCAGGCCTCTCTGTCCGTTTAACCCAGTTCACCTGTGTGACCGGTGGAGCCCCTTTATCAAGAGGCGATGCAGGAATTCAGCCGGGGTTTCAGAGCAGATCTTTGCTCAGGCAGTGTCCGTAGCACCCGCACGCAGACAAGGCTCGTCCCGGTGAGTGGCAGAAGCACAAGTATCAATAATCATGTCCCCAGCTGTTCACACTGCAGCACAGAAACTGAAAATCAAATTTAATATAATGCTAAATCCTCCCGCTGCTTTGGGGAGACAGGGTTTTGCTTTCCCCTAGCCATGGCCGATGCATTCCTAAACAGAGCAATTAAGTTACAGCCATTAATGATTTACCTCGATGCGCCTCTCCCTCCAGAACCCCAAGAGCAATTCTCCAAGGAGGAGCAATTCTTGGATAAAAAAGAGATGGGGGAGTTGGGGCTCTTGGCCTCCCGTCCTCGTCATGCTCCCCCCCACCCTCCGCTTCCCAGCTGGGTTTTCAAACCAGCTTCCATCAGGTGGAACCCTATTCTAATTTGTTGCCAGCTTGATGCTCAAAGTTTGCAGCATAAAATAAACCAACATTTATTTAAAAGCTAAATACATATAAATTTGGCTGTACATCTTAATATATGGGCTGTTTTTTAAAGCTCATTAAGAGGTTGCATTTTTGGGGGAGTAATGGATGTATTTTGAAGAGCCACTGAACAGCCCAGGGAACGTAGCCTTTAAGACAATTACATTAATACCAGGAGAGAAAAAAAATCATATTGTATAAAAGCAGTTAATAGTTATATATAACACAAGATCCACAGCTTATCTACTTCATTAACCCTCCAAGCAGAGGCCTGGTCAGATGTTAAAGGTGTACGAAAACTAGTAAATAATGCAGCTGTTTATTATCTGTACTCAAGAGGCTAAAATGCTTGAAAATGTAATAAATTTGGCATAAATATCCCAAGAAACTATATAGCTTAATTCTGATCAGCATTTTGGTACCATGACAGCAATAACCTTGATATAAGTAAATTATAAGCTGATGAAAATAAATAAAATTACAACATAACACTGCCAAGGATCAGCTCTAAAATTTAGATGCCGTTTAAAACATTAACTACAGAACAGGCTGCTTTCGATTTTAATGGATGCTTTACAGAAACAGCAAATACGACTTTGACCTGTGCAAGCGCTTCTTCTCGAATACTGGACTTCATTGGTAAGTGTAAAACACACTGAAATTCATAAAATTTAAATAAGACAGCGAAATTATACCTTATAGCTATAGTTATCACAAATAATGTATAGTCTAAATTGCAGCCTGAGCAAACATTATTTGCTGGGTGCCTTTGGAAGCCCAAGGCGGGATGCACAGCAATTATGAGAAATGAGTACAAAGCCGATTTGCATCTGAATGCCGGGGAAGGGGAGCAGGGGCGGGCTGGGAGCCCACTCCATTCACAGCACCACAATACACCAGCTGGTAAAAGCAACTTTATTAGAGTCCCGCAGCAAAATACATTAGTAATTTGTAACTAGGCATTAAAATTCCCGTCCGGTGTCTTACAGAATTAATCAGCCGCCTCCATAATTGTGTTTTACTGGATTTGCTCTGGGTGCTCCCCCAGCAGACGTGTGTGAAACCCCTTCCGAAAAGGCCAGCGGCAAAGTAACTCACGGGCACCCTGTACGCTGTGTGTCCCGTACACTGGGTGTTCCATACACTGGGTGCCCCGTATACCGGGTGCCCTGTACGCTGGGTGTTCCATACACTGGGTGCCCCGTATACCGGGTGCCCTGTACGCTGGGTGTTCCATACACTGGGTGCCCCGTATACCGGGTGCCCTGTACGCTGGGTGTTCCATACACTGGGTGCGTGTGTGGAAACGACCTGTCGGGCAAACAGCTCTACTGCAGCCCAGGAAAAGCAGCATCGCAAACCATGCAGCACCAAGCACATCTCCAAACACGTCCCCCAGCAAAACCCAACCCAAGCAAGGGTACATAGCCTTTCCAGATGTTTTCCAGCTGTGGTCACACTGTTGCAGCAGTGCAGCTAGCGCCTGCTGTATTTTCATACTCCTTTAAGCATACAGAGCTTGTTCCCTCTCCACCCCAACAGCAGGAATACACTAATACATACAATACTTTAATTAATTTTCTTTTGAGTGAAAAGATCTAATTTTCCTCTCTTGATCACAATGAAAAACTGCAGTCTCTGAGTAGCATGATTCAACTATTAGTGTTAACCGTTAGTGTTACTGTAAAATCTTCTTTGGTTATAGAATATTTTATTTAAAGCAAGATTATACAAAATAATTTTCTGCTAGAAATACACCCTCGTATTCTAAAAGCAATCTAAATTAACACACTTCCACAGGCTGAAGCTATATTGATAGGACTTAGAAATTTTGAGTATTTTCCCCATGTAATCTAAACAAAGTTATCAAAATTATATTAAGTAAATACATTTTGAGGAATAGTAAACTTTTGAAAAATCCTTAGAATATTGGAAGTAGAATTCTGGAAGTAGCAGTAGTGGGCTAAAGAAAAAAAAAAACAAGACAGAGACCTCTCTTAAATACTCTCCATCGCCTTGAACTCACTGAGAGCCTGCACTGGGTTAACGTGTTTTTTCTGGGACGCCCTCTTGATTTTAGTTTGGGTTTCGTCCTGTTTCTCCCTCTTGACCAGGGGTTTCTTCTCCGGAGCCTTCATTTTCCAAGAGACGGCGGGAAGATTGAGCGAAGCCATGCCCTGGGACTTCTGGTACTTGGTCGAGGCCACGTAGGAAGCCTTCACGGTTTGCACCACCGCGTTCATCAGGTTCTTGGCTGCTTGGATAAGAGACATGGCACTGTCCACCTGCCAAACGGTAACACGCAAGAGTTACATGCCATAAAAATGACACAAACACAGTATTCCAGAAAACATGCTAGTCCTGGAATTTCAAGGCACTCAAAAATTAATTCTTCTGGGTTTCCTTTTGAAATCTGAGGTTCCAAATTCGCCGTGGTATTTTTCTTCAGACACTAAGTGGTAAAAACCTGACTTGTGCCACTAAAAAAATAATGTGCAATGTTTGCCCATGATCTGTGCCTTTTCCATATTAACAGCAATCAAAAAGATTTGTATTCCGCTGTTTGCTTTTGTGACTAAGCCTTAACAGTAGCTTATTTTCTAATGAAATTAATAAAGCTGTAGTAATAGCTTCATCACGAATAATAAATATTTAAATCACCCTAGAATATTCAGTTGTATTGGAAAGGAAGGAATAACTACGTCTTCAGCCAGGCCTGGAGCCCTTTTCCAGGTAGTTCCCGATTTACAAAAGCATTAAAATGAGAAAAAAAATGCATTTGTTGAAGCTTTAGCGCATGGCAGAGATGAAAAGCCAAAAACGGGGCAGGGTGGAAGACAGAGGGGAGGACCACCGAGGTGACCTTGGCTGGGATCCCACTTCTCCAGGTGCCAGTGCCCTGCTCTGAGTGGGACCTCCAGCTTGTGAGTGCCAAACGGTCTGGGGCAGGGTTCTGGTATTGGGCAGGGTTTCAGCACCTCTGCTCAGCTTACACAAGAGCTCAGCTGCCTCCATGCACCTAAATTCCTGTGCTGTAGACATCTAAGGAGGGTTTTGGTGAAAACCTTGAAGCCATTGCTTGTCTAGCAGCAGGCCAAGTTCAGCAGGGGTATGGTTGCTTTTCTTATGGTGCTGGTACCTTCCTTTCCATCACGCTGCGTTTTGAGTACCCAACGGCAGATCGGATCTGCACCCTCCGGCAAACCAGTGTCGCCTGCTTTCCTCACCCCAGTCATCATGCTGGAAAACACTTTCATTGCATTTGACTATTTCCATGAATCTTCACAGCAGGAAGAATCATATTAAATGCAACGAAAGCAAGGAAGTACTTTTCTAAATGAATTGTCAGATTGCTTAGGGTGCAAGGTCTTACTGCCTTGGTTATAGCTCTGCTTTCACAAAATTTCTGCAGTATATGGATGGGGCAGGATGTTAACACCGAGAAGAATTTTACTTTTAGACAGGTGAAGTCCCTAGACTGGCAGAGGTCTTCATCTGATAATCTGATAGAAGTTTAACACTACTGCTGGCAATATTTAGCCCCAGTGGACAGACTCGTGGAGAACAGATAAAACCAGGAGATTAGACTACAGATCCCAGCCTGTTCATATAACTGATTTACGGCAGAAGGGTATGTAAATTCTGAAGACACTGAATAACTGAAGTA
Organism: Burhinus bistriatus; assembly: GCA_013397275.1. NCBI lineage: Eukaryota > Metazoa > Chordata > Aves > Charadriiformes > Burhinidae > Burhinus > Burhinus bistriatus. Next base: position 93,398 of record VYXH01000773.1, on the reverse strand, counting down.
AAAACCTGGAGTACGTATGATTGCATAATCACACATCTACTTCTTTGACATCACGAGGCCTTCAGCCTTGCAGCTGATAGGACATCAGGTGTGCAACAGAGATGCACAGCAACACGTTTCATTACGTCTCACCACTCCGCTGTGCTGGAAATCCGAGCACATGGGACTGGCAGCAGCAGGAGGGGCAGCAGAAAAGCCTGTCTTCCCTGTGACAGTGCTAAGCTTCTTCCACCACTGCTCCTGCAGCAGGTTGTTGCAGACCTCCCTCAGCTACTGCTGTCATGAAGCACTCTTTCTAAAATTCTAGCTTGTTCGCGGGGGGGAAAAGATGTGCTAATAAGTTTAAGCCCTCGAAATAGCTAAATGGCAGAAGGTGGGAAGTTTTTTCCCATTTGCTTTTAAGGATTCAGATAGCAATATTGAAGTATCAGCCATTTCTGTCCCTTCTTCAAACCTCCCTACCTCAGCCATGACATGGATGGGCAAAAGCATCCATCAAACATACCCGTCCAGGGCAAGGAAGAATATGCCAGAAGAGATTAAGAATTTAGCTCCACTTCTCTCTTCCCAGATATCCGTCATACAGATTCCTCTTAGGAGGAAGCATTTCATGAACTACAGTGAAAAAATTATTTGCTAAGTAATGGCTAGAATAAGGAAGCAGGCTGGCCTACGGCAGCTTTCAGCTGTCATAAAACAGAGCAGCCACTAAAAATCCCTGCACTCTTCAGGGCATAGCTATTTTGAAATATTAACATCTCTGGAGCGTTGCAGGACCCCAGCATGTACCAAGGCTGTGCAGAGACATGGAGTAGGTTTGGCTCTGCTGATTAAAGTGATTTAACCTTGCTAAGAGTGAAGAACAGTCTGGAAAAACAGTAGATTACATAAAGGTAAAGTGAATCTGTACAAACACTGTTGAGTAAGGAAAAGTCTTTATTTTTCACCTTTCGAACAGTAAGCGTTTCTTCCAAGAACTTACGAGGCAGCACAGACAGTATTATAAACTTTGCATACATTAAAACTGACTAAATGCTCCAAAATCTGTTACCTATATTCCATCTATAATGTTTAGCATAAAAGCTTACTTGGAATAATTGTTACCCCTGGAAGAAAAACCACAGGAACCGGACATGTCATAGTTCATACATACCCCAGACACAACCAGCTCCCCTCCGAGGTTTTGAACTTCAGCCTTCACTTTACTACAGATATTCAGCTGATGGCAATAGAGTGCGATGCGCTGCAGGTAGGCTAGGAGGTCCTGCTTGCACGCAGAATCAGGGCACTGGAAAAAAAAAAAAAAAAAGTCAAGTTTTGCTTTGCAATCACGAAAACTGGAACAGAAATCATTTAGGGAGAAACTGGACAACTCTGTTCTGTATTAGTGAACGTGCCCCAGAGATCATTCCCCTTTCTTTTGAGCTTTGGTTTTCAAAACACAACTGAACAATACATGGGCATCACTAAATACATATAACAAACCAGAAGCAATAAACATGGGCTATCAGAGCACAGGGGCAGCTGCTGGACAAAATCACCCGGTCTCCTTTCAGCTGCACCGCTGCCCTTGAGCTCCCTGCAAGGAGGAAGAGGAGGAGGAGGAGGGCTACCTAACCTTTCCAGAGTGGATTTGTTAACTATAAAAGGTCCTCCACTGTACAGGACACAGCAGCAATGATTTGACATCCAAGATCACAAGGTCCAACTAGCAAATGTTACCAAGCCCAGTCTCAATTCCCAGTCTTAAATATTTTAGGCTCAGAAATGATAAACCTGACAGTTACTCAATTATATCTAGCAAAGTAGATATTTTCCTGACTTCTGCTCCCGTTTCTTAGCAGTGTGGAAACTAGATTCCTCACCAGGCACGAAATAAAATTTTTAAAGTGCTTGCTGAAGCACTCATCCGTAAGATAAAAGTAACTTTTTCAGCCTTGCAATTGAAAGACTATGTAGGTTCCAGAGACTGCAGTGCAGTTCAGAAAGCTGTTTTCTCAGACAGAAATGAGGGGCCATCCCTCGCTTTGCAGAGCCGAGCGGCAAGATGATTAACGAGCCAGTCTCACGCTGGATTTCAAAACAAGAGGAGCCCTGCTGCGGGGCAGCCACAGTCCGAAACGGGATCTGCAAGCATAAGAGAAAAAGGCTAAGGGAAGCCTTTTACTATCCATGCCAGTCCTGCAGTATCTTTAAAAACAGCAGCGAGCACGGTGGCTAGCATTGCTACTCCAAAGAGTAAGGGGCCATCTCAGATCTACTGGCACGCTCTGGCTGTAGGAAGACTAGTGACTAAAGCAGCTGGCACGCACTGAACTCCACAAACCCTTTGCCCACAAGACTCTTGTGCTGCCGCTGAATAAACCCAAGGGCATGCGTGCCACGCTCTTGTCTTGGGCATGCAGCACTAGCGGGGCACCTAGCTGCCTGCACGCCAGCGTGGGGCACCAAACACCTTGCGACTGGATAAACACTCGGGTAGGCTCTGACCTCACGACGTGGCTGGCAGTGCTGCAACCAGTGCCCAAGACAACAGATTTTTAAGCCAGTCTGGATGTACTCATGATAGCAGAAGCTATTGCAATAGGGATGCAGGGGATATTAAGGTCCGACAGGTCACATTCTGGTGCCTGCAGGTGTGGACACCATACTGACAGCGTGTACATTGCTGACCATAAGCAGGAAGTTCAGAGCTGGGTGTTATGTGCACACACAGAACGCTTATAGCTTCAACATCCACGTGCTTTACACTGTGTTGTGTCAAACACAGCATTGCTTTAACCCTGATATGAGCCTCAGAGCAAGTGTGAGTAGCTGTACTGCACTGCGAGCTCCCATGCTATTTCCTCCTCTGAAACGGCCACTTTGTGCATCATCTTCTTCCCATCAAGCATTCACAGGTCTCCTGGACAAAACGAGTATCAGTTTTCTGCTCTAAGGCAGGCAACATTGTACCCAGTTTTATTTCTCCTCTAGCACCGTACCAGCAGATCAGGAAGGAATTCAACTGGCGTTAACCAGGACTAAAGGCAGACCCTGCACTGATCTCCATCCTTCCTAGACAACTGCACCCCATCCAGAAACTCTTAAATCTCCAACTTCCAGGATCTTGGCACACAATTCCCAGTCACTAAATGCAGGTTTTCCAGCACCCCATTCACACACACACTCACATACAAAATCCAAATGCTTTTCCCTGGCCCCACAGCTTAGCTTGAGGGCAAGCAGGGCACATCACCCTCTGCTGCTCCCCTTCAGGCAGTGCCTTAGCTGCAGGTCTGCCCAACCAGTCGCTCATCCCGGAGAAGCCAGGCACCAGCTGCCTCCAGACAAGCAGCAACAACTCCACAGAAACCACAAGCGGCCACAGTGATTTACCAGTGTTAGATGTGACAAGGAGAGAAGAAAGAGTCTTGCTCTAAGCAGCCTTCACTTCTCTTCACCCAGGACCTGCTTGCTCTTCCCACCGACCAGACCCTGCTGAGATTCACACATCTGCACAGTCTGCGAGCGCTCTTCTCCACTCGCCCCTGTTCACTGCAAAATCCCATTTCAGCTACTACCCTGATCTGTACAATGGACTGTCAGATGAAAATTCAGAACGGACACGGTACACTTGGAAGAATAACCTTAAATGTGGCACCAATTTACTACTTAATGTTTCACTCCAGCTCAGGTTTATTGCTTACAGCCACACAGCCTCTCCTCTCCTTTCAGAGCAAGGTAACAATGTCCTCTTGGGTGTCAGCAGTAGGGTCTGAGCCCTAATTCTCATTGCAGACCTTCTCTTCTTCACTACAGCTCGAGCTGTACAAGATGGAAGCAGGAACCAAAGTTTCCTGTATATAAAAGGCACAAAAAGAGACGCACCAGAACAGACTGTTGTGTTGCACAAGCAGTGTTGTGCAAACAGGGGGTCACATTCACACGGAGCATTCGCTTCCCACAACAGTAACTGATTTGCCGTAACAGACATTTAACTCTGAAAGGAAGGGGAGCGTACCTAATAAATATATTTGTTTTTTCCAGGGTCAAAACAAGGAGGGTTTTTAAGCCAATGTGGTATTTTAGCACAGCAGAGATAAAATAGCTGTATTCTATGTTGTGTATAGAGATGCCTCTGTAACGGCAGCCTGCTGAGCTGATCTAAGGCAACACATGCGTGCAAACACACACACACTACAACAGGGACAAGCACATCAGGCCGTGTAACACAAGCTATGGAGATCTGCATGGCTTTATGGGCATCTGACCCAGTGTGTCCATAAACTAAAAGAAAACACCTTAGTCCCACCGAAGGTAATGAAACACCCAAAGTATCTGCAACTTTTACGTAGGCACGTTGCTTCCATCCATGAAGTGAAAACTGTGAACAACGAAGCAGCAAAGCTTGCAGGTTAATTTTTTAAGCTAATCAATATTAGTCAGCAGTACAAGATGTTTTAGAGAAAGTCCACAAATAGCATCAGCCAAGGAGCTAATGAAAAGCTGAAATTACCATTTTGGAAAATGCTCTCCATCTCCCAAACAGCATCTAACAAAGCGAATGAGCAGCACAGCAGCAGATTGAATTGAATGTTGACAAATGCACAATACAGCACGTCAGAAGGACCGCTAAACAATTCAAGGTACTTTATGGGTTGTAAGTTTACGGAAACCATTTAAGGAAAGACAGTCTCAAGAAAAGAGGCTGCTGCATGTTTACCAATGGCTGAAGGAGGCAGCAAAACATTAGTGGGGGAAGCAGTGGAATAGGAAATATTACTCGGTTGTATATATCAATATGACGTGAGTTGGAAAACCACATCTTATACTGGGTGTGCTATTTCTATGAGCAGAATAGAGAATTCAGTTCAAAGACAGATGATGTTCAAATAGAGATGTAGCACAAGATAAAAAAGAACAGCCACAAAAGGCAGTGCAGATGCCTGTATGATCCCTGTCCTTTCCCACGCAGGAACACTCAGATAAAAACCAAAAAAACCAAAAGGCAACAGTTTCAACACTGATTAAGAAAGATTACGTTACTGTATCAACCTACAACAGCCATAGACACAAAAAATCCCATCTGCAGAGCTCACTTGGGAGGATTCCCACAACATGGTCACAGCAGATAGCTGTGACAGAAACAAATGTGCGCTGAGGGACACCCCCACCTCCCCAAGCCCCCCAAAATGAGATGCTGCCACAGACTCAATGGTGGTTGTTGGCAAAAGCTAAGCTGGTTGCTCCAAGTCACATCCAGGGTTCATCCCAGACAGAGCAAACACGCACACACACTCGCTTCCTACCACCCCATCTGAGCCTGCAGAGAAGCAGAATCACCTTTTTCTCCCTTTTGCAAAGAAAAGGAGCAGGGAAAGACGGAAGAGCTCTCCTGCAGTATGTGGTGATTAAGACAAGCACACAACCCCCATCCCCACACATCTGATAGGTGGAAGCCTACCACCGCAGAGACTTTTCTTCCTCCCACTGTATCTCCAGTTTCGGGTATGAACACTGCTGTGACAACAATTCACAATAAAAAGCCCCCGCCAGCCCTGTGTAACAGCTGGGCTCGGCACATTTTGGTTAGAGAAGCTGAAAGCCGGCATTTAGGGGAAGCAGTTACCGTGGCAGGACTAGCACGTGGCAGTGCATGCCAGCAGCTGTCACCCAGGACAGCCGTCAGCCTGTGCCCACAGCACATCCCTGGACCAGTCTTGACAGCAACAGCCTGTGGGAGCGTTTTTCTGGGAAGCGGAGCAATCCCTGCACTTGCCCCCAGCTCTTTCGATTTAATGACCAGATACTGATGTAACCTCAACCTCCCACCACTATTAAAAAAAAAAAGCAACAGAATTTTTCTTTTGCTTTGTAAGTATTTCAACATTGAAAAGAAAAAAAGTGGAGAATCACTGTCTTGCTGCAAATCATTTTCATTTGTGTTGTACTGATAACTTCTTCATATTCCCCCATTCAAAACAAGCAGACTGCTGCTCTAAGTGAAAGATGGAACATCTCTGGGAAAACCTGCTGGCTGATGGCTAGACACTTTTCAACAGACATGAAATACCTTGGATAATAGCTTTTATGGTTTCAAAGGAAATGTGCTGTAAAACTGCCTGACAGCAGGAGTTAGGAGTTCCTGACACACTAACACGAGGGGTCATGATTCACCCGGTGTCACATGGCGAACAGGACATAAAACCCCATCCGTTTGTTAAAAGCCCGTATTAGGCATAGGAAGGCATTAGTGCTCTGCGGAAATGGCTGCCTTGTACATCCTCTGTAACTGTCAGATAGTTCCACGTTAACAGATCACTACAAGTTTCTGAAGAGTACGTAAGCATAGCTAATGAAATATGCAAGCTGAAAGTATTAGTAGAGTACGGAGCTGGAAAAAAAAAAAGCTATATTCTTGTCAAAATGACTAACTGTACAGTCCTGCTCATATTTATTTTCAAACATGTGCTTAATCTTTTACATTATTAAGGACCTTACTTCTACTAAAAGGAGCCATTTAGTTTTCCTCTATATTTTGAAATGTCTCGGTGCAGAAAACTGTGTACCGAGTTTGCATAAAACATGTGAATTTAAGAAAAAAAAGCATTGTAAACCTTCAGCCCAAGATCTGCTGAGATCTATAACACAAACTGCTCTGTGCTTCATTTACCTACAGCAGCAGCACACCTGATTCTTCCAGAAATATGGTTGTCAAAATGCTACAGCAAGGAGACCCATTTTAAAAAGCACTTTTCAACTTTATCTCCCCATCGAACATTTCTCACTGCATCATTAATAAATTAGAGTGAAGACAACATCCTCTGGATGCAACATTCAAAGCGAGATCTGCATTACAAAGATTTACTTCCAAAGTGACACGGTTTTATTTGAAACCTTGTATTACGGACCTACACACAGCGAAGGACTGGAAAGCATGCGTCAGCTGTACAAAATAAAGTTTAGTCCATGATCTCAGACTTAACCTACTTGCATTTCAGGATCTTTCTTGAAGGCAGAATATTATTACTAATGCTGACGTTTCTCTGCAATTTGGATGTGGACCAAGACCAAAGGCACTTTTGCTTGGCCTAACCCAGTTTCTGAGGTGGTTCTGGACAGGCAGATGTGTTGCATAAAACCCCAAGCTGGCCCACACTTGTTCAATCCTATAGAATTCTTTTCAAACACTTTTGTACGTATAGCACAACAGCCTGGGACAGCATAGAAATGCTCAGGTCACTACGTGCCTTGCTCAAAGTCTTCATCAACTCTGACTAGACAACGAAAAAAATACTAGACAGTTTTGACATTCCCAACATTCAGCCCATGAGGCATTTGAAAATTGTTAATATTAAAAAGCCACCTCAAAAATATTAAAGGTTGTGCAATAGGCCACATGCAATAATTACGGTGTTGCCTATGCAGTCTCATCGTTGCTTTGGAGAGCACTGGGCATATTCTGAGCACGACAGAAACGACACGAATTCAGTTTCAGCCCTGCTCAGTTAGAGGAACTGGCCTAGATACTATGTGATGTGAAGCAGGGTTGGCATATTGCTACCTTAAAATGGTGGGTGCTTGATTTAAGCCAAGGAGCTGCTAGTGTTACTGCTGGACATATTTAGCTGCTCACACTGCTTGGGGTGGCAGGAGAGCAGCTAGAAAGAAAAGGCTAGAATTTTCCAGCAGCAAAGCTGGAAAATCAGTTTAAAAAAAAACAAAAAGAAGATCTCCAAACTAAACACATTTTCTTCTGTTCATCATGTCTGCAGTACTGAAAGATCTCCTATTGCTCACCTGTGCTGGAGGCTTATGAAAATGAATTGTGACTTACATGGTCAGCAATAGTCCGTCCCAGCTTGTCCATCCTTGACCCAGCCTCTGCAATCTTCTTGGCTGCACTAATCACATCTGACGTATTTTTCAGTGGACCTTTACCTCTGCAAAACAGAACAGAATCTACCTCCTAGCACCAGGAAACTGGAAGAGTGAACTATATATTGCTTTTCTCCTTCTGTTCCATGTAGTACTGGAAGTGATTCCTCACCCAAACTGCATGAAGAAGGTTGCACAGAAATAGGCAGGTGTAACCATTACAGCACCTTCATTTTCAAGACAGTTTCCCCCTTCCAGCCCCTCCCCATATTTAGATTAAATCTAGGAATAAAAACATCTTAAATTTTACTGATTTAAGCAACCTAATGATGATAAGAGATAACATTTTAGAAGACAGATTTGCAATTGTCATGGAATGCAATATCAAGTTTAAAAAATAGTGTTGTATAAAATCTGGTAAATGAATTTCAAAAGGCACCAAAACCCCTCTCTTTCTTTGGCAAATAACTGGACTAGGAACTATTTCTGCACTATCGCAATATCAGGAAGTCCATAGAATTTAATGTTGTAAGGAACTGAGCAAATATATATATATATTTCTTTTTTCCCTTGGAACAAAAATCACCCTTAAGAAAGACAGACAGGCAATAACTGCTGTGTATCTATAGATCAATTTAAACAGTTATTACCACCCAGTCACTGCATAGTAATGTATCTCCTGAGTTAATACACAGACTTTAATAGGGTAACATTTAAAGGAAATGATAAGTAAGACTCTTAAGAGTACTCGCAAAATATTTCATTGAAAGATCAGCATCACAGCCAGTTCTGAGAGAAGGTGTTCTCTGCACAAATTAAAAAAGACTCACCTGGTGAAGTCTGTCATTTCCATCATAATCATACACATTTGTTTTGCCAGAACAATTATATCATTACCGCTGTCATCCCATTTTGATACTTCGGCATCCAATTTACTCTTTTCTTCCTGGAAGCTTGCGACTTGCTCAGCAATCTTAGCTTTTTGCTCTTGAGGGAGCTGAGCCATGATAGCCTGAAAGAGAGAGTTTTCTCACATTGCCTTGCAGCACCGCTTATAGAAGGTTTTTTGGAACATTTCCCTAATAACCAATTTAAGTCATGTAGATGACAGATAAAACTTTAATAGCAATCCTCTACCTAGAGGCTTTACAGAACCATTTCCTTCTATTTTGAACCAAAGTTTATGCTCTTTCTAAAGAAAGTGTGCCCAGAAAGACAAGTTGACATCTGAAACATGGCATGATAAAATTGTTAGACACCGAACATGTTTGCCGTCCATCAAAGAAAAACTGCCTGAAGAGGAGGGACTTGCCTTTTCTACAAAATTTAAGAGTTTTAAAAGTAAGATATCCACTTGGGTAGCTTTCAGTGTTGCAATGCACAGAAGAAATATCACAAGTCTCTTTCCTGCAAAAAGCTAGATGTGCTATTTTGAAACATGCATACTGAGGAAAAAGTAAGAGAAAATAAAGCGTATGTGCTTACTCCAGAATAAAATCTATTAGAGTAGGTTTACAGCCCGTATGAGATTCAGTGCCCTTGCCTTCATAAATACTAGAAGCACTCATGCCTCCAGGAGCAGATGAAAAGGAGTCTTTGGTACAAAAAAGCCCCTGGCAGCAGCCGCGCTAAAAGGTAAATTAGAAATGTCTGTATTTAAATAAAAGGGGGAGAGGGATACAGGAATACAGAGAGTGCTTGCACAAGGAAGGAGAGCACAAAAAATACGCTCAGTTAGTGTAACTCCAAAGCCAATGAGGCAAAAGTTTGATAAATAAGGCCTAGCTACTTCTTGCCTAGTTTCAGGCTAGAAGAGCCTTCACAAAAAAATCTTTCGTGGCACTTTCCCAAGAGTGTAAATTGTTATTGATCCAGAAGGGGACATGTCAAATAAAAACAATAGGTAAGGCCCGTTTTTCCTTCAATGTTTTTTACGTTTTCACCTATTAATGATTATATATTGCCTATCAATGCTTTCATTTTTAACAGTCATAGGAAATGCAGGTAGTTTAAATGATTTCATTTTTGAGCTCCTTTCAACATTGTCTTGCTTAAATGCTCGGTGGCAAAACACACACCACACGTAATTTTGTAATAATTTCTTGCTCACTACCTTAGTATTTGCCTCTTAAAATAACATTAGTATGATGGAATGATTTGCCCTGTATCTCCCTGCAGAAACTCAGCTAACTAAACGGCAGTGCCTACAATGTCTGCAAAGTCAAAGTATAGAGTTCATCGGTATTAAAAGGATTTTGGTCGTTCAGAACATCCAAAATAAAACACAGACACTTCTCACATCCATCACACCAACACATGCTGCATTTTACTTAACCTCCTTTTCAGAAGAAAAAGAAAGCCAGTTTTCTGATCCAACATGTTCACCACCACCCCCAAAAAATTTAACCTGGATTTTCAAAGCAAGTTGAACTGTTTCTTGAAGGTATGTCACAGTTTTATAATTTTATTTCTTCCTTACCCTTGCACTTTGTCCAGCAATGAGCTGATCATCTTCAGTCTGAATACTCGTTCTGCTCCGGACATCAAAATCCTCAGTCTCAAAGTCAGAATCATCCAACTCTTCAGGAGTCTGAGGAAAGTAATTCAGTCAGAGTCAAACAATAGATTTCATGGCTCTAAATATCAACAGGAATACTATTTTTCAAGCAGAGAGAATGGAAACAAGTGAAGGTGAAAATTATTCAACATTTTCAACAAAAAGGTAAATGTAGGGACTGTATCCAGCTTGTGAACACGTGATTATAAATGCTTGACTGCTCATGTTAAATACCAAAGGGATCCCCAAAATTACATACCAGTAACCAAACATCTGAGATTTGTCAGGACACTAATGCACTCAGGATTTGAAACACAGAAAAGAAGTTTTTGCAAAATGAACAGTATCTTTGCAACTTGGTTAAATGTAAAAGCTTCACTTGAGATTCTGAAGCTAAAATTACACACAGCTTTAAGGCCTGGTTCAAAACCACGGACGCCGTCTTTAGCACAATTATGAATCAAAGCACTGACTAAATTAACAACAGATAAAATATATCGAAATTTATTCTTATCTCCCCAGGAAAAGCTGAAAATTTTAGCTAGTAAGGGCCAGATTTTATGCTGTAGGCTAAACACATCTGACCTAGTTCCTTGCCTGCCTAGGATTTATTTTTGCTACTGCCAGTCTATAGCTGGCAAACTTTTTATAAAGCTTATCAAGTTTAAACAGCATGTTTGTCAAAATACTACATCTTTGCCTAGAGTGGCATTTCATGACTATTTTGCAGAGCTGGATCAACAAAAACCTTCACCGATAGATGTAATAAATTGTGATTAACAGATAAGATGCAAATAAAGTCCCTGTTCTTCAGATTTCTTTCCTATGATTTGAATTTTACAAATTCGTTTTCCAATACAGACATCTTGTGATACAGTTTAAATAAAGATGGGTATGAAAAGCAGTTGCCAAAAAGCAAAGGTGAGTACGCTGACAATCAAGACCTAGGGTATTTCAGCCACCATCTCATCTCCATGCCTTGAAGAATCACAGAATCACAGGGGTTGGAAGGGACCTCTGGAGATCATCTAGTCCAACCTCTGCCAGAGCAGGGTCACCTAGAGCAGGTTGGACAGGAACACATCCAGGTGGGTTTTGAGTATCTCCAGAGAAGGAGACTCCACAATAGAGAACAGAGCATATCCACAAAATCAGCATAAGGACATACACTAGTATGTAGTTCAGTGTATCAATACTTAAGAAATTTTAAAAAAAAGAAAACAGCTTTGCTGCATTTTTAGAAACTGTTTATGATTCTGAAGCCCCCTTCTCTGCCCATCCATCCCAAAGCCCAAACAACCTGAGGTACACAAAGTGTAATTCTGCCTTTCAGCCTGTCATCAAGGGCAAAAACTCCTCTGGGGGCAATGAGAGATTGCCTGGGGATTAGGGAGGAAATAACTTCAATAACCTACAGATACAGTAAAATTTTAGTTTTGAAAATACACTGCATAAACACAAAAATTAGGTGTTTCAGTGACTTTTCCTTCTGGTTTTCCTGTAAAGAACAAGTGCCACCAGACAAAGCTTCAAGTGAATCGGTTTGTTTGTCCCAGCCGAGCTCAGCAGCATCCCCCTGCGAGCGTGTGGTCCAGTTTGAGTCAATGCTCTGGAGAAGTGGTAGCCTGGTATCTCCATTTGGACGGCTCGCTTTATCCTAAATACATTCTACATGTTACAGCCCTTTGGACAAGAAATATTAACATTTTAACTTTTTTATAGGTCACTGATGTGTCACCAGTGAGCTGCCGTTAGCTACTGGCAGCTGCAATAAAGCCGTGGCACCCTGACATCAGAGACATGGCGCAAGGGGAAACGTCAGGATTCCTGGCATTGCCAGCTCAGCTAATTACTGACAACGTGGAATTGGCAGTCATGCTTTCATGTCCTGAATAACAAGGACTTTAGCGGGGGGTGAATCAAATTAGTTTGTCTGCATAGCAGGAAAGCCCTCGTATTTTCATCTAACATTGGTTGTCTATAAATCCTAAGCTTAAGTTTGAAAAAAATTATACGGAGAGCACATATGTGGCTGTCATTTTCTTCTGATTTTCCATGTGATTCTTTGGCTTAAGAAGCAAATATGGAAGACGCTATTGCAATGATTACTATAATCACATATATTCTGGGGCTGTATGTCCTCAATTATCACCAAAACGCCTCTGCCATGGTTACCATTCTGAGAGATGAGGACAGTTTCTCTGTAAGGCATTTATGTTTGAGTCAGAGGGGTACAAGGTAAAAAGAAAAAGAGGAATAAATCCCCTACATTCATTTTTGCTGTGTCTGGCTCCTGCCCATTTTTACCATGCTAAGATTCAAGAAATAAGCCCATAGGTCAGCCTTGACCAGCACTTTCTTTTCTGCATCCCTTCAATCAACTGCAGGAGCCCTTCTGCGTCTTCCCTGCACGCCTCCTACCAGTCTAATGCTGCCTGACCTACCAGAAATTAGGTCTTCCAAGTCATAGTCACCACACCTGAAACACGCAAGTACAGAAGAGACAAAGCCTCTATGAACCGGTCCCTGTTTACTGAGGTTAGCCAATTAACAAATTACATGCTCTAAGAACTACAGACTGAACTCCTCTAAACCTGTTTTTGACTACCTAGCGTTAATTCTCAAAATTTACTTCATAAAAAGCCACCAAGTTTTATTTTTAAGCTCTCAAACCATCAAAAAGCATCTATAGTTAAGAATCCACTTGCTGTTGTTAAATCAAAGGTCACCAATTTTTGCACCTTAACAAGCAAGGCATTAACATGATATTACAAAAGATGCGTGAAGGGTATTTAGCGTCACAACTCTGGCTATCATTGATGCTCAGATCTGTTTAATGAATTTGAATCAAATCATACTTCTGAAGTACTCCACAGAGTGATTAGCAGTTTTTAAGACTCAGAATGTTAATATGAGCTAAACGAAAATCTTACACTGTCTGCTCTCAATAGAACTGATGCATGTCAGTTCAACAGAGGTGGGGGAAAGTCAGTGGAAAAACAGAAAGCTGTTTAAGTAAGATATGCTCACCCGGATCATCAGTACGGCTTTCCTGATATCTCGTATTCCATCGTACACCAGTCGCGAAGCATCAATAAATTCATTTTCATCCATTGGCTGAGCAGGGTCTGAACTCAGTGCTTCCACAGCAGCTTCTACTTGCTCAGTAAACCGCGGCATAACTGAATTAAGAGCACAAAATAACAGTCAGTCCCCACCCCAGTGTCATTTTTCTGTGTGTGTGCGCCTCGTTGTTAACTATCACTGGAAACTCTGCAGTGGTTCCATTGAAATTCAAAAGATTTGTTAAAGAAGGACACCAATACTGTAGCTCAAGCCTTACTTCAATTTCTGTTTACTCTACTGCTATTTGGTTTTTTCCTCTTAGACAGTGAAAAGCTTATTGAACCCTTCTAGTGGACAAGGAGAAAACACCTGGGGAAGCAGAATCTATAGGATAAAATATTGAGTATTTCTTTAACATTCCCTGTAGATGTACATCATTTTTGGGGGAAAAAAATAGTATTACCATGACAAAGGTGAAGTTTAAGAAGGCACTGGAAGAGGGCAGGTTGCACTGCTGTACTTCAGTGACTCACTGCAGCCCAGGAAGAACATCACAGAACCATTTACAGTCTGCGTGTTTCCTCAGTGTCACTCTTGATTCTTCACCAAAGTTGTAATTAAAGGAAAAACAACAACTAATAGTTGGCACAGCACTCAATGAAGCAACCAGCATCATTCCTTACCCTATGTGGGTGTTACCAGCTAGTTCACAGGAAACACCCTAATTTATCATTTAGGGGTGGGTGACTACAGTATTTCTTTAACAGTTATAAAGATATATTACAAAATTATTACACATTTATTCCACTGAGCCAACGTGGCAGAAATCATCTTTCCAGATCTTGAACACTGACAGAGCCTGGTATAATACTGCAAGAGGATCAGCGTACCTTTCAAGCCCTGACTCACCGTTTGGGCCTTGTTCCCCAGTGCGTTGAGCTTTCTACAGCTCAGTCGGTGACAGCAAGCACATTCAGGGAGACCTTCTGCACTGCTGAGTTTTAAGCCAGTCAACACAAACACAGCAAAATTACATTTCTCATTTTGCAACTGCTCTGCAAATAACTCCCACTAATTTTCATTACAGTATGTAAATGGAGTCTTTAATAGATTTCACAGGTACATTGGTATCTGGTTGCCCATGCACTTGTAAGCAGTATGAATTTGGGGATCTTGGGAGTAATCGACTCTTACCTGTGTTGGACAGTAACTTTGTTGCTTCCAACACCTTCTCAGTGTAGACTCCAGGTTCGTAGTTATCCATTTCAGAAGTGACAACGTGAATGACTCTAGCAGCACGTCCTCGAATTGCACCAGCTGTGCGGTCTAAACCATCAACATCTTTTTCTTGGAGAGCAATGACACATTTGTTTACATCTTCTAAAATATGATTCTCTGGTGGTAAAAGAAGGAGGATTTAGACGGTAATATCTTCTTTTCTCTTGCAGTCATCAGCATTGCAATTTCTCGGTTTGTGACCTGCTCTATAAAACCTCCAGCAGAATGCTGTAAAGCATTAATTTTTAAGCTTGCTGTGACCAGCAAACAGCTGACCTTCCCAACCAGGTGTCAAAACCCCCATCAGTCCATTCACCTACTGGCATCCACACTTCTTACCCCTCTTTGTACTCAGTTTTACCAACAGAAAAGCTGAGTTCAGCTGAATTCTCCCCTAACGTGTTTCTTTCCATATTCCTTCCCTGGACTGCCAAAGCCAAATATTTGCAAGCCACTCCCCCATCATTCCATGTGTGTGGGGCAATGAGGCACCCTCCCCGAGTATCTACCTAATCCACTCAGCACTCTAATAGACTGGGGCACTTGTTGCGTGTTTCTAGCTTCCTACATGATGTTTTCCTACAACCACACACATAGCATCAGAGAACATTAAACTGTTAGTCCTTCATTCAAATTTAAGACATATGCGGTGATTTATGCAGAAAGTGTTCCAGCGACAGAGTACTCATTGCGTCTTAAGAAAACAAAAAATAAATCTGAGACCTCAGTTTGCAATTTGCTTTTAGAATATACATTTTGTTTTTCATAAAGAGCTAATTTCCCCATTTCTCAGGTCCAAGAAGCCCGAAATGAGTAAATACCCCTAAGAGATTTCTGAAGATGCCTAAAGAAGTTGGGATCCTCATTTGAGGAAACCTACCCAAAAGGTCTTCCAAACTCTGTTAGAGACCTCTTTAATGTATCAGTACCAACTCTTTGACATTGCCATCCAACATCAGCATTTGGGCTGCTTGGTAAGAAACTAACTTGGAAACATTTCTGCCCTGTCACTTGAAATAGTTTCTAGCATTACTTACCACTGACTTAACCATGCTACACTGCGAATCCGTGCCACTGAAGCAGCTTTTGTTCCCTACACAGGTAGCAAGGATGAGATGCACATAGAGTTGACTGATAAAGGATTTGTATAAACTGGCTGAAAGGATTGCTGCTGGAAAAGTTACACTTAATTTACATAAAATTAATTTACATAAAATTAACAGAGCCAGGTGCAATATTGCGAGACTTCTGTAAGCGACCTCGACAAAAAAATACACTTGTGAAATACCTCTGAAGCAACTCAGCCTGAACAAGTTCAGCTGAGGGCACGATGTGGCCCTAAGAGAGAGAAGCGCAGGTTCATTAGTGATCTGACAAGTCAGAGAGCAGGCAGCCAAGGTACAAAGGCTTCAGCAAGGAGCACACAGAGTTTTGGTATTTAAAGCAAGAGGCAGACAACCCTGCAAGCTGCAACAGTAAAAAGAGAAAGCATCGGCATCAGGCCAAAACACAGACTGTTTATTGCTTGAATTCCTTAACAAATAAATTAAGCCACAGACCATTTAAAAGCCTCTTTGGATTATACGAACTTTAATAAAAAGCATGGACAAAATGAAGATGAATATTTAAATGTCTGCTGATCATGTCTTGCAGATGCTAAGTGGCCAGAAAGACACTTCTAGGGAAAGATAACCCCCCATTGGGCAGTCTGCAAGGGGCCCCAGGGAAGTACAGCACTGTCAGGTGCATCCACTCTGGTTATACTCTCCAGTTGGACGATAACAAATAAAATTTGACACTGTTCTGTGTGCTTGTATATACACACACCGCTACCTGTCCTACGGGCATATGGACCGCAAGTGTCCGGCACAAAATGCCATCTGCTGAGGCCAGGGTGGCAGAGCCCAGGAAATGCTGACGCATGGGTTCACCACCAGCACCTTTGGGGACATGATAATGCTGTCCTGCATCAAAGCTAACAGCCTTCCTGCTGCTGAGCTGGAGAAAAATCTCACAGCAATAGAATATAACATAGGCAACAGCAGAAGGATCTTGTCCTACCAAAATTAACCATAGGGAAAAGATGTTGAGCAACAAGGTAAGAGGGTAAGAGAAAAGACGTTTTTCCAATAAAAATTATTTTTAGAGCAAACAAGGAAATGCATAAAACTGTGAAAAGCTAACAGAATTAAAAGTCCACCACAACTGTCAATCCTCAATCCACCCCCACCAACCACCGTCCACCTCCACCCACCTCCCCATTAAAGAGATTAAGACCTAAGAGCAACAGTCAGGAAATAAAGCCACAGATGGAAAAATGTGACTCTGCCTCTCTGCTGTGTCCCCTACGGACGGTCTTAGAACAATTTTCATGCTGGCCCCTCTCTTGTCAAGGAACACTGGAAGAACTAGGTCAAGCCACAGTGCCAGTAGACATGGTTATGGAACAAATACTTGAGAGTTCGTACACTTGTAAGTACAGTATTCATCTTGTAATGAAGGAGGACAATCATCGGGCCCATGCAATATTCACCCGCAGCGTCTTAAGACGAAATAGCTCCGCTGTGATGGGTAGTCTCTCGCATAAACCTCTGTCAGTGGCAGAGGAACAGAAGGCAGCAAATAGAATGATTTTTTTAGAGGGTTTCAAAGGAGATCCAGGTAATTTCAGAACATTGAATGTGACGATTACATAGTGCTATCAGCAACTGCTCTAAAGAACAGAGATAGCGGGCACACAAACACACCCAGAGTGCTTAGGGAAGGCACGGATGAGAGGGGTAAGAATTACAGAAGGTACAGAAGAGCTTCGAAATGAGGAATAATGAAACAGGTAAAGACTGAGCAGTCGAGAAAGAGATGAGCGACTAAGTGTACGACAGCATGAAGAAAGCGAGTACGGAAAAATCCTCTTCACCATCTTCTACTACAACTAGGGGCATCAAATGAAGCAAACAGGCGACACTGGAGGTTCTTCACACAGAGCACAGTTAAGCTGTGAATTTTGCACAGGGTGATGGAGATGCCAGTGGTTTATAATGGTTGGAAGAGCAACTAACGCACGCTTAAATGAGAAAAATCTGTCAAGGACTGTTCAGTAGATAGCACCTCTGATGCTGGAGCTCCCTGAGCTGCAAATCACTCGTGGTTCAGGGCACGTAGGAAAGATCTTCAGTCTACAGGACTCCTCTGTTATTAATCTCCCAGGCACTGCCAATTAGCCATCGCCAGACCATTGTCCGAACTCAGCAGGGCCTTTCTCATGCTATGCCCTCCATAAAGTGTTGTAACCTGCAAGCTTATCTGCAACACCGAGTTTAAGCACCCTTATTCGTCTACAATACTACGATATTCTGCCATTATCTAAATCCAACATCTCTTTCATCAAGCCTTTACTTGTGCATAGTTAATACAATTCTGTAGCACAAGCTGAACAATGAAGCATACACTTCATGACAGGGAGCACAACACATTGTAGAAATGTGCTATTATATACACACACACACAGACCCACAAGGACACTTCTTAATTCTGCTTACATCCCAGTTAGTAACTGATAAAACCCTACTATGCACAAACATCCTAATAACCCCAAACAAAACCTGGTATAAATCATACTTGTCACGATTTTACCCAAAGAGATGTTTAGACTTTTAGCAGACAAATTGGAGTTGCGGCATTTCTATGGAAAACATTTATCAAAGTTCAAACAAATAATATTTAAAGCAATAAGTATTTTCCTAACATCTCTTTGATAATGCAGCACATACAAATAACTGCTGAATGCACTCGAGCATCTGAAGCAGTCTCAAACTACAGCATTTCCATGGCATCATTTTGGGTGGCAAGTGCACACTCGAGGTGAAAGCTCTCTTGAGTCAGGCTGTCACTGCCTCAGAAAAGCAGCGCTCCCTGCTTATTGCCAAGCCCCTGAAACTCTTCAGAGCAACTCAGCAGTCGGCCAACACCAGAACCTGTCCCTCAAAAGCAGAGTCCCCCTCTCCTCAAATGACCTAGACGAGGATGGAGACCACTTGGTTCCAGTGGCTCCACCCATTTGGAGCCACAAGTGAAATCCAGTAAGGCAGCTTCACACAGACTGTGCTTTCACAGACTAACAGCTTTTTCTGTTTCAAATGTTTTGTACACTTGTGGGCAAACTCCAAGCGGAGCCGTGAACTTCAGCGCACAATTCCCTCTAAATACATTTCTCCAGAAATAGGCTCCTCGCAGCTGTGCAATTTCAACCACTGCTGCAACAACAAGCACACAGACAGATACAAAGAACTAGGACATTCAATTGCAAATAAGTTTATGCTAACTCATTGCAAAGAAAATTTTTATTCAGAACCCAGGGACGCACAATACAACATGTATGATAATACAGGTGACTCACCGTAGAAATATTACTTGGGGGTTTTTTTGTTTGTTTTTTTTCTTTCGTTTTTTAATATTAAAAAAAAAGACGGTCTTTTAATTCAGGCCTGTGAGTTTTTGCCTACATTTCCTAGACATGTTCACGTGGTACTTCTGATGCCGCACACCTTCCTGTGAAATCTCTCTTTACAACCGGAGTTTTTAGGTCACTTGAGATGCCCAACTCTGTTTGCACCAGGAAAATTGGACCCTCAGTTTGTAGTGCTAATTTGTGAGCACTATTGCAGACACAAATCACGCAGTCGTATCACCCTGTCCTCTGACTAGAGCAGAATTAGAAATAAAAATGCCCCACTTATTTCTAGGTCACAGCAGCTAATAGTGGGTCTTTATCAATGATGCTGATAAAACAGATTATCTTGGCAAGCACTTTGCCAAACGGAATTATTAAGCTATTATAATTATCTAATATTTTTAAAAAACTTTAAAAACTTCACTAAAGGTAACATGGTTAAAAATATTTACAGAACATCTTCTATAGGAACAATTTTATTTTAATTAACATGTACAACCGAAGTTTGATACTCATTTTTGTTTACATAAGAAGAGTCTACAGTGAATTAAGGAATTATGTTTTTTGATAGTTCATAACTTGAACATAAACACATTCTATTTCCCCTGATGTTACCAGTGAGGTTTGTCTATGGTAGCTAGATGTTAATTCATCAGTAGTTCAACTAGCAATTCAAAATCTTGAGACACAAAGTGTCTTTCGCTATGTTTAAGCTGATCTGTCTACTGATATGTAAATATATACATTTATGCATGCACACGCTGTAAGTGCAATGACAGGTTTCTAGAGTACCTGCTGAACTAAACTATCACCGTTTTCACGCTATAAAAATACCTCTTCTCCTTGTGCCAAGACCTTCTGCTCTATTTTCACACGTCGCTCAGCAGAAGATGACGCTTGCCAGGTGATGCGTACCAACACCACTCCTTCCAAATACATGAGAAGACTCCAGAACATGTGTAGAAACCACCCGTTTCCAGGAATAAGTTCAGTTACGAGAATGGTTATTTCTGAGCTCAAACCTCTGATTACCTGATACAGCCAGGAAGTCATCGATAGAAGTGATGTCATCAACAGCATCCGTTAGCACACGGACTTGCTTCTCCCACTGCTCTTTGAAGAGATCCATGTTTTCCTGAGCCAGCTTGCTTTGGGGTTTAGCAGCCAGAGCCAGTGCAGCATTAATGACCTGCAAAACACCTCTGAATTTTTAAAACATACCCTTAACGAAACAATTCATTTCCATATGTTTATCTAATGAACTCAACAGCAAACAAAGCAAGCTTAATAAGTTTTCAGGAACTTGATGTTTAAGCACAACAGTGTTTATTCTGTTGCTCTCACATTCAACTCATACCTGCTTCTACATTTATTATGCTTAGTTATTACATGCAAGAACACTTGGCAAGTATTCACACGAGCTAGCTTCACCTTTCTTTAACAGATCATGTTAAAAAGGTATTGCTTTCTATGTGCGGGTTGTGTTGTTAAATGTTTTAGACAGAATGACATTTAGTATACTGGAGGCTGCACTTCCTAAGCTACCCATCAGAACTTGAGAAAAAAGGTCAAAAAAGGATTAAACTTACACAGTCTGAAGTAGAAACAATACGCAAACACAAAATTAAAGATAAATTTTGTATTTATCTTCTTTTCCTTAAAGCTGTACTCTCTATCTTGCCAGTAATTGTTATAGCACCTTCAGATTTCTGTTACGGCTGTGGAAGAGCTAGATTAGCCAGGGAGGAGATTAGGAGGAGAGGATACTATTTGATGCTCCTCCTGACACTCCCCCCTACTAAATTTCTTCAAACCCCAAGACTGTAATTTACTCCAGATCCTTGTTTTTCTAAGCAGAACAAACGCTACACATACTGCTGGGTAACAAAATTTATGCTGTGCCAACTAATTGGTTGGTTAAATGACCAAAAAAGTCTCTTTGGGTGCGGGAAGAAAGGAACCTCAAAAGCCTGCTCCTGTTCTTGCTGCACTGTGCTTCAGCAGAATGACCTGGAAATATGCCAGGCGTGAGAAACCATCCACAGTCAGACTGACATGACAATCCTAACTTTATTTTCAAGCATCCAAGAGTTAGAGCTAATTAACTTTTAAGTTCAACGTGTAATTTTTCTTTCTACTTTAGGACTGTATTAATTTCACGCAGTTGCTGAACAAAACATGCAAGCACCAGATGTTCCTGGTTTTCCAAAATCTACTTTCTCTACCTGCTTCATTTAAAAGTGTCACAAAGCATTACAAAAAATATATAACTCACTAAACAGAGAAACGATGGTGATGTCAAACATATCATGATGGCACTGAATGAATCAGGCAGGAGAAGGAGGCTGATTCACCCAAGGGATGCTTGATATTAGCAGCGACTGAGGAAAATCCACAGAAAAACTATACCGCTCCCCACGCTACCATCCTGCCTCTGGAGGTGGAGGCTGCAGGGCTGGGTCACAAATCAAAATGAGCTTGATGGGTCTGATAACACAGACAAATGCGAAAAACAATTTGGGATGAGCAGCAATCTGTTCAGGAGACCTGCGGGGATGAAACATGCCTTTGAACCCTGGCAGTAACGACAGTGCCACCGTCCTTCATGAAGAACATGGGGTCCTCTGCTGATTCCCCTTCCTCAAACTAGACCCTGAAGTCACACCTTCTGTGTAGGCAGCTGCAGTAATCAGGATGTCCCTTCAGAGAGAGACCTGCTGCCAGCCACGGTGCACGCTGCTCTGTTACCCTCACACTAGCCGTTAAGATCATGGTTTTCAAGCCCTGGAAGCCCCCCAAAAAGCCTTGCAACACCCAAGAAAATGACTTTTAAAAATTTAAAAACAAACAGAAATAGAGGTTTTGGAAAGGGAAATCCGTCCTCTGCTCAAGAGCAGTGCTTCTTAAGTCTAGCCAACACCGTTTCTTGCCCCAGTCTGATTGATGTAATGAATTATCCACCTATCAATCAAAATCTAGATATCCAAAGTTTTATGAAGGTGAATCCAAATAACAAGCATGTGGAAACAAAAAGGGTAAAACACACAACGCTCTAGGAATCTGCTCTCAGCTTTTATCCTGCTAGTAACTGTAACTACTGAAATAGAGAAGATGGTGATACCAAGGGTCAGGACATTTTTTCCTGCTCTCTTCTAGCAACCTTGGCTAATATCAGATATGAAAGCATCCTTTAAGCAGTGAGATAGGTCAGCATTAATGTTGAAGGAACATATGGCCTATGTACCTGCGTGATGTATGTCTGGACAGCAGCAGCTGTCTGAACAATTAATCTTTGTCAACAGCACACGTCCAACCCTAGATGCTCACATTAAGCAACTCTTCACACATAATGGAAGAGCTGCCATAGACAGAGGGCTCCGCGAGTGCTCAAGAAACTCAAACAGGGCGTCACCACCAAATCCAAATGCAGGAGGCACAAGCTGCAACCATCGTCCTCCAAACCAGCAGCTTGTACAAAAAACCCCTCCTTTTTCAGTAAAAAACACATGGCCAATGCAAACGTACTTAAAAAAAATGGCCAAGCAAAACTAGCACATAAGATTTCCCTTACAAGCAGGACACCTGCATTTGGAAAGCAGCCAGCTGTGTGCACTCAGGAAGAAATTCAAGACAGCAGATGCAGCTCCACAGTCCTTTTTAGTAGCACATACTCTAGCTCCATGTGCAAGGTGGTTCCAATATTCCATTTTAACAGCAGTGATCAGATCCTTCACTCTGCCAAATATCTACAGCTTAGACGTGGGCAAGTTGTCCTGGACATGTCTCACACATCTGCTTGGGGTAATGCCCCAGGGATTACTGACAAAACCCTGCAAATTATCTGTTTGAGTAAATATGCTCTTGCATGATGCCTGGTATCCGGTACAGAGTGACTGATTTATTTTCCAACAGATGCTTAGATAGACATGGGAAAAGGACAAGGATGATGGATCTTTAAAAGTCTGTGTATGTAGCAAGAATATGATTCCTTTATTATCTAAAAATGAACACTTTGGGAGGAGGGGGAAGAGAGTGATTAAAGTTCACTATTGCTTGTCCAAAAGACCATGAAGCATTGGGCAATTAATTTAAAATACAAGTAACTCCTACAGGAAGGAGGGGTGTGTGTGTGTGTATATATATATATAGTTAAAAAAATAGGAAGAACACAGCCAGACTACCTGAAGTGTAGCTACTTCCATGTAAAACATCTGGCAAATTCAGGAAATATTCTGTATTTCAGAGTTTTTCAAAATGCTGCCAGAGCACTGTGATCACAATGACTCACTGAGGTCTTACAAAGAAAAGAATCAAACAGGGACATTTTGAGACTATCCAGAAGGAAATGAAGCATGGCAAGAAAACACACTATTTTTATCGGTGCTTTGTTTCACATAGTAATTGCAATGTTCAAGTCAGACAGCCCTACGCTCGACAACGTGGTTCCAGCAAGTTACTTGGAGTTGTTCTCCTCTGCTTCGCAGCTTCCCACAGCAGCAGCCAGGACTTGGCAACACACCCCCTGATATCAAAAAGGCTTGCAACTGATGGCTCAATCTGTACCTCAAATCCTCTTCTCATGTCTTCCGTGGAAAGAACCTGTGCTTCTTTTAAGTTTTCCCTATCAAAACTAAAGATGTCAGACTGAATTTATATATCTTTACCTTTGCAGGGCAGGATTCTCCCAGGTTCCCTGAAGAGCACCCCGGGTTATAAGACTGCAGCTGCTTTGCCCAGAAGCTCTCTTAAAAAGCACAACTATTCCAGGACAGAAAACATCTTAACCTTAGATATACTCGTGGGTAAATTAAAGCCACTGGGTCACCCAGAATTAATTTTTTCAGGCTTAATTTAGTATGGTTTCGAGCCTCACCTTTACAGCTCCCCATCTGAAAGACTGATAGATGCTAGAAGAAAGCTCTTCTGCCTGGTGGTGTTCTAACAAAGAACAGCTTTGAACACTTGCCTGGCATGGCCAAAAGAAGAAACATCACTAGGGAGGAGAAAACAATCATGTATTTATTTTGCATTGCAACCCCTACCTGTTGTGTCTTAATACAGTCTCAGTGCACACAACGGCTGCAAGCCACATAACTCACTGTTTCAGTGGCTGTAAGCACTTGTTTTTTGCCTCAGTCTTTTTGATAGGGACTTTTTGCTCTTTTCAGGAGACTGTTCTTTCTGCAGCTGGTTTAACTTTGCTCTGTTTCTTCTTGTGTTGGTTTTCAGATGCTACTGTGCCACAAAAAGTTTTTCTGTTTCAAAAGCTCTAAAACAAACACCCAGCCCTCTCCCCAATACACACCTTCTCTTTCCAATCAAAATATCTGCAGCTCCTAAGTAACTCACTTGTTTTTTCTATTTAAATAAAGACCTTGATTTACCAGCTCTCTTGTGGCATTCAGGTAATAAGTTGTAAAGTAGTTCCACGGCCTTCAAATCTAAGATACTTTGTATTTGTAAAAAAAGCTAAGACACACCCCACTCCCCCCAAACCCCATTCCTAGTAACACAAGCACCCACCCATCAGCTATCATCTCAGGGGCAGAGAAAAAATGTCCATGCACAAACCAAGCCCCAGCTGGGTTGGAAAAATCAGTTTTATTCTGGAGTGGGCAAAAGGGAGCTTGTCAAGCAGACAGCAGGATCAAGTTTGCTTTGGGAATAAGATCCGAGAGCGACCATGGGCAGAAGCAGTGATCTCAGCTTTGCCTTCTGGAGCAACCTCAGTGCAAGGCAGAGTGGACAAAGTCTCTTATTCAACCTGCCAAAACTGCAGTGTCCCTCATTTGCTCTATGTGATTGCTGCCTCACAGAGCACTCCTGTGCTACAGGAGGGCTAGCTGTAAGGTAGAAGCAAAAGCACAATTCTCAGCTCAGAGCTTTCCAAGTGAATTGGTGACTTTACCACCAAAGCTGCCACACCAGCTGAGCCCCATCAGGACTCCCCTTGCCCAGGTGGATTTTAACACCTGTATTTTTCTGTATTAAGTATAGCTTGCTTACTGGCAGTTTGTAAGAAGCCACTCATAATTTAATTTTACATATGCCAGATGCCAGAGTTACCTCCAGTGTTCACCGTACTCCTGCCTCCCGCCCTGCTCCTACTGCATTTTGCTCTGAGTGGAAAAAAAGGTTCATAAGCAGGACATTTAAGTCGCTTCCAGTTACATCCAATCCCAGGTTCGCATCCACATGTCTACGTGTGCCAAGCCCCTACATACTTCAATACAGCAAAAAGCACTCTGCAGACTCCGATGAGCTGAAATGCCTGGAATCAAAACATACAGAAGATTGTTTTGCACTTTCTCTACCTATAATGGCAGTGACCAGCAAGTGTACAGAGGTTGATGCACCAAAAGGAGGAAAAGTTTGCTTTGATTTCCAATACTTTGTTGCAATGTATAAAAGGCCCTTTGAGGACTTTCCTTTCCTGCAAGTTACACACAGATGACTGCAGGCATCTCAGCAGAGATATTTATTCCTGTTGGTACAGTGCTATAATGACCCACACATACACACTTCTACTGGAATAACACGACATTTTAGCACATACTTCTGTTGAAATATTTACTATTTGCATACTGTGTATAGATAATTACGCTATCAACTTCTCCACATATTGAAAAAGCATTTTCATTTGTAGCTGAGGACTGATATTATAGTACCAGTCAATACAGAAGCTGCAAGAATTTTGATGCCATTTGTTTTGGTGTCCATTTGTGTTGCTTCATTTTGCATTTCACTGACTCCAAGCACTGAAGCTTTGGGGGTTTCAGGGACTCCCTGTCTTTTCTGGAAGCTGTTCTGCTACTGCACTCCACAGATCATACTATGCCTGTGATGAAAACAGAGTCCTTACACACTGACGTATCTCTTCCTACAGAGTTTAATCCCTTTCTCTTATCTTTGCTTCTTTTTAGTGCATCAGTAAACTGCTTGAGTTTCTAATACTGTTTCTTTGATGGCCAACTCCTGTCCTGTGCTGGCTCTTCATCACAGCAAGCCTGCATGACACAAAACTGCAACCCAAGTGTTAAGTTTTTTTTTGTTTGTTTGGGTTTTTTTGGGTTTTATTTTTTGTTTGTTTGTTTTTAATATAAGTATTTCTACTCAATGCCAATAAACTGTTTCAAGCACCTGCAATTAAACAGTCTGGAGACAGATCTGCTACTTAGTACATCCAAAAAACCTAACAGTCTTTCAAAGAGAAGAAAAAAAGGGGACAATTGTTTGATATTAAGTCTTCACTGGAAGGAAAATGAAGTTATCTCCTTCTCCAACAGCCACCAGGGAATTGGCAGTAACTGAGGACTCGAGGAGAGAAAGTTTGCCCATCACGTGTGGGTTTGGTTGATTTGAGGGGGTGGATTGGATGGTGGGGATTTTTTATCTAAGATGCCGCAACTTTTAAACAAAAGTTTTTGTGCTATTTGGAACCTCTACATGGGATTCCTTATGCTTTGGTATTTTGTCTGTGTCAGTAGGTGTGATCAGCATATGTAACCATCTGCCTCATCAGAAATCTATAAGCAGCAAATGGCTTTTGAAGCATTTCAAAATTGGAATGTAAGGATGTGGAACAGCAATTATTAAAACATGAAGTTAATATCAGAAAAGCCAATTTATTTTTTATAAAAAGTGTAATTTAATCCTTGGATTAAACAGCTGGAGTCTGTTTAATGGGCAACACTCACCTGACTGTGCAGGGGACATTGCGCAACGCCAAAGACACTGTCTGTGCTAAGGTAGGTATGCACGGAGCATGACAGGCAGAGACACTGCCTGTGCCCTCCCAAGGTTTCTAAGGAGGATGAAGCCATTGGGGCAGCAGAGGAGAAAGGCAACCAGCACTGGCTTAGATCCAGCCCTGCCTTACAGACTGGAGAACGGGTCCTGCATGTCCACACCAGGGAGGTGCAGGTCTACCCCGCTCCTGCAGCCTGCTTCCAGAAGATCACAGTATCACAGGGGTTGGAAGGGATCTCTGGAGATCATCTAGTCCAACCCCGCTGCCAGAGCAGGGTCACCTAGAGCAGGGTGCACAGGATGGCATCCAGGCAGGTTTGGAATGTCTCCAGAGTCAGAGATTCCACCACCTCTCTGGATAGCCTCTTCCAGTGCTCTGCCACCCTCAAAGGAAAGAAGTTCCTCCTCATGTTCAGATGGAACTTCCTGTTCATGTTTGTGCCAGTTCCCTCTTGTCCTATCACTGGGCACCACTGAAAAAAGACTGGTCCCATCCTCCTGGCACCCTCCCTTTAAGGTTAGATGATCAGTCTCAAGGGCAATCAATGGTCTCCGGCTCTTGCCGGCAGAAGCAAACACCCAACCTGATAGAAATTCTAATCCATGATTATTTTTTAAACTCCCAGCCTGACTGCAATTTGATTAGAAGTCTAT
This sequence comes from Burhinus bistriatus, assembly GCA_013397275.1. NCBI lineage: Eukaryota > Metazoa > Chordata > Aves > Charadriiformes > Burhinidae > Burhinus > Burhinus bistriatus. The sequence continues at coordinate 65,784 of VYXH01000773.1, read as the reverse complement.
AGATGAACTTCACAGAGGATTTAAAGAATGAGAAAATCAACATATAGCTGGTAAAGGCAGCTGCAAATGACAGCAGACTGTCACATCAAAAGGTTCGAGCAACACTCTTTCCTTTCGAGAGCTGTACTGGGGTATTTTCACTGTTGCTTTCTAAACACCTACAGCTTGTAGGAAACACTCCTATGGTTAAGCTCTCTTCTCAGACATCTTTAATGCAAAATGCTGTTACAAAACAGCTTTTGCAGACTCCCAAAGCAAGTACTTCTTGGAAACAGAACTCAGAAGCAAGAGTTACGAGTGAAGATCCAGGTTTTCAAGTTGAGATAAACAAAATCTTTCACTAATTTACCGTTGGCAGGCTCTGTGTTTAGCAAGAAGGAAAAGAAAACTTCCCCCAGCGCTCTGCTAAGCAAATGGAAGCAGGCAACCATTCCAAGCATTTCACAGCAGTACTATTCCATTTCCATTATGAAAGACATCTTAAGCATATTTTAAAAAACAAAAAAAGCCTCAAAAACAACACAAAAAACCCACAAAAAACCCCAAACCAAAAAACATTTAACTGTAGTGATGGAGGACTTTTGCTCCTTCATCTTAACCCACTATAGACAGGCCTGTTTCCCCCACCACCTAGCAAGGCACAGAGCTGTAGGACTGCATGTAACTGCTGCGAGATGCTGGACAAAGTTGTTTCACTTTGATATACAGACTTGCAGCAATGCACGTCCTCAAAAAAAAAGAATTCAGGCAGGCATGTAAGTCAAGGCTTCATGAAGAAAAACACCAGTGACCCCCTAACGCTGCCTTATTTCTCCCCTGTAAACCCAGCCTAGCACAAGTCACCCAGCTGGTTACTACGGAGCATGCACAGCTATTCCTAACGGTTCCTTCTGCACCATCAAAAGGGAACTCTAAATATCACATTAAGTCTTCAGTTTTGCATTAATTTCTGTGTTAATTGGCTGGGGACTCACAAACAGGAAGGATGATGTTACTCTTGAGGAAGAGCCGATTTCCAGTAACATAGCCACACTAAACAAGTTTAACTGCTTGCTTTCGCAGAGACTTTACAAATGAAATATTTTCCACATCATCTTTTTCCTCAAATAATTAAATTTCAAACCTGAGAACATCTGAACCCGTAGGTGACACTGACAATGAATGAATTCTTGTCTGTACTGACAAGACTCCAAGTTTTCCCTCACCAGTTTGAAGTGTTGCATGTTCCTCACTCCTGCTGCCGGCTCAAAAAGGCTAGTTATGGCAACGGATCGAATAACTGCTTCACTTGAGATACAGCTTTTATAATTAACTCTATAGATTGATTTCTGCAGAAATCATTCTTTAACCAGGAGTTCCCTACTCCCAGAATGGCCAATACTCAGCTAAGCTATTTAAGAGGTTACCTGTGGACTTACTCAAGTGTATTAAATTTCACTTTCATCCTTTCAACCACAGCAATACCTTGAATTAAATTTCATACACCATATTTCTGTGTGATATTGATATATTCACTTGAGTTTCAGAGACTATTGTAATTACTGATTGACTTGACTCATTCCAAATCCAGCGTCATCCTGGAAAAATACCATCTAGGCCAAAAAAAAAAAGGAAGATAATATTGGATTAAATTTGTATTTTATGCCTAACTCACACGTTTTTTCAGCACAGCCACTTAAAAGGATTCAAAAATTCTCATCAGGAATAAGCTGCTAAGTAAACAGATAACTGTCTAAAAAAGGAAACAAACCCCCACTATGCTGTTCTTTATCTCTAGAAGCATTTAGAGATTATACAGAATAGTCAAAGTTTGGGAACTGTTAAGTAACACAGTTAAGGAGGACAAGCGTGCTGTGTCACTTAGATTGGTGTAAGAATCTTCTGTACTGTTAGGAGAAAACACAGATGCCATTTGTAAAGCAGTTTAGACAGGTGCCCCAATTATCTCTCAGTATTCATAACATGTTTAAATACTCTTAGAGCACTAAAGAATCAGCCAGAGAACATGTAACAGAACATAAAAGCACTCTTTCAAGTGCTATGAACATCTACAGTGTCATCTACTAATCTTGGTGACAACCCTGAAATTAAGGCAAGGCTGTGCAGTGGAGCACCTGAACTGCAGACTTGGAAGTTCAGATATGTGACCTTTGCAAAGCCAAAATCCAGCAGTGATGGCCCTTGGTCCATTTATAGATAATCAAAGCTTCCAATGAATATTAAATATATTATCCAGAATCCCTCAAGGTAAAGGTTAACAACTGTGCTTCAGTAGACATGACTACAGTTTGGTGACTATTTACTGTAGTTTGTTAATTATTTTGTGTTGACTATCACAGTGTTTATTTTATAAAGGAGTAGATTTATTTAAATAGTCAGTTGTTGGAAAAACAAAGATAGAAGAGTTTGAAATACATACAATTTCAGCAATGGGAAGGGGAAAAAACACCCCCACAGTCTTGGACAACTACCAGTAACATTCAGATTCAAAGAAAACCTAACTTTAAGATGATTATTTTCAAAAACATCAGCATTTTTTTGGAACAACATGTATTAGACAGCCATAATCTTGGAGATAACAAAAAAAATTATGTCCAGCCTAGTTGGTTACTGTAGGAAAGAGCAAGCCCTTATACCAGATAAGATGCATTTTTAAAAGCTTTTTTTCCACATGCTTGGTTCCAACTGTAAAAATTGACCTTTGGTTTTAAAAAGCCATTCACCACTTGCCCCAGATGTGGGAGGCAAAGAACTGCACAGCCAATGCACCAGCCCCGGGGTCTGATCCGGGTGTGGGAACCACCAAATTCCACCCCAGGATGACAAAAGGCCTCACAGATAGCAATTAATGTTTTAGGTTCAGGTGCCTATCTTCACCTATTTAATAGCACTGTTACTTTTAAGTAATAGGAAAGGTAAAATAGTCCTTGCTCTTCACACTATCTTCACCTACTCCCTCAAAACTCCCCTCCTGCTGAGGCAGGTAGAAGTGTACATACCTCTCTTCCTTTCAACTGATTTTAAAAGGATGAATATATATGGAAAAATCTGAACAAATTCCAAATAATTCTGAGACAATACACATTATTTTCATAAAATGCCATTTGACCAATTTTTGGAGTATGTATTTTCCATTAGCTCCTCATTACCAACAACAGCTTATTTGTATGTTTTAGATCTGAATTTCCTGTTGCTTTAAAAAAAAATTTAAATTACAAGAATTGACAGTGCACTGTAGTCTTCAGGGGTTCATCCAAGTAGCTAGTTGTTGACATTAGGGCTATCAAAATGGAAGATAGTCTAGTGCTTATATAAACTTCATTTCCTTGTTTCCATTAAAAAGTTATTAATTAAAAGGTAGTCTCAGCCAGGTTCAAACTCTTCACACATAGTCAGCTTCCTCTGATCCTACCCTATCGAGAAGATTTTTTTGGCATGTTTATATTCTACTCAGGCAAAAAATAATATATCTATAATTCATCTTTCAGCATGCACAGGAGCAGTGTTAGCGTCTTCACAAGACATCTTCCTGCAACATGAACATGCACAGTAAACCACTGAAGTTTCACCAGTTTACTGTCTCACCGGTTACTAGAATATCCTGGCCAAATGAAATTACAGCTACTATGTAAAAAAAAAAAAAAAGACCCATTTGTATCACTAGTTACTTTGTCATGTATTTTAAAGTTTCTAAGTCCTGATGCCTATGCTGCATTTCATTCCCTACTTATATTAAGGAAAAAGTCAAGTTCTGCAGCAAGTCCACAGAGACATTAAGAGGCCAGAAAACGTACTAAGCAGGACCAGTTGCCCCACTTATTATTTGCCCAACTCTTATGTTCTTATTCTCTTCATTACCTGGGGACACAGGGCTTCAAGCTGGCTGGCTGACATGCGAACCAATTTCACACCTTCTTCGTTGTTTGAGATGGAACAGGCCAAGTTGGCAACCTGTGTCAGAGGTGGGAGAAGACACAACTGTTAGAAATGGGTTTCATTTCCCTCTGTAGGAAACTTCTTACCTGTCCCCAACAGTGACCAGTGACCCATCATGAAATATAAAGCATCCGCATGCATTCAGTTCTAACCAATTTTGAAACCACTAGTGACATCTGTTCCTTCTCTAGCCACAAAAATCATAACACATCAGATCATAAAACCATAGTCATTCAAACAAGGCAGACAGATCATTGTTACCACTGATTCAGTTTAGTTCTCTCCAGTAAAACGTACAATAGCATCATTGGCAGCACTTGAAGTTACAGCTAAAAGCCTATTGCCACTTGAGTGAGACAGCAGCAATCACACGATTAAAAAACCAATCCAGCTCCCATGCATCCGAGGATTGAGTTTTCTAATGTCCATAAGTGTAGGGATGCTCCCTTTATTCTTGAAATATTTCTATATCCTACTGTATGTCAACACAAAAGAACATGGAGGCTCATCAAGCAATTCACCAATGCAAGCAGTACAGTGGTGTTGCAAAGCTCAAGCTGTTTTGCTGGTGTTGCACAGAGCGCACCTCTGCGACAGGATACAGGTATTTGGAGGCATTGGCTTAAACTACTTGATGTACTTATCTAGACTGCAGCATCAGGCAGGTGTTCCTCCAGCCCTCTGTTCATGCCACAATTCATTGAATAAAAACATTTGCTGGTAGAGGTGATCTTGAAGACCCATCCACAGTTCTCCAAAATCTGAATAGCGTCTTGTGATGCTAAAACTTTACTCTGAAACCTTGACCTGGTGCACAAGCAGCATCCTTAACCAGGTCATCTTGAAACAGAGGACCTTTTGTAAACCCCTGCCTTTCAAGAGCACACAGGAAGAGGACAGCACAGAATTTTTTAGTAATTGAAGATATTCCTCATATCGGAGCTACTCTCAGGGGAAGGAAGTCTGAAGTAAGTTACATTTCTTAGTTGACAGGTGAATGACAAGCATGTTATTCTGAGCCATTTGAACACAGAAACCTGTAAAAATAGCATGAAGCGAACTGAGATGAACACCGAGTACTGTCCTTTCAGAGACAGAGCAACCTGCAAAAACCCCCAGTAAGTGTGCTCTAAAAGCATCACCACAAGCCAGCAGATGCCCAGTAACACAAGTGAACCAGACTGCTCCATATACTTCTCTCTATAAGCCGGGGAAATTCCATTCTCCCTTTAATTAAACTACCCTGTACATTTGTATACAAGCCATTTTGAAGTAGTATCTGCAGCTATATCATGTGCTTTTCCCGCTCCCCAAGCCATTCCCTTATGACAGATGTTTCCACACAGAATACATTACTGTCCCACAAACTATCAACCACATGCCAATATACTTGAATGGTGTTTTTCATCAACCCTGCTATTAATTTTGGGACCAGAAAGGAAGTTCCCATTGCAAAGCGCATAGACTCTTCCTCCCTCCGGTTGCAAATCAAGTTAAAGGACAAAAAACCACGCGCTGTCAAGAAGAGAGGTAGGTTTCCAACACCGAATGACCAAGTAAACAGATGCAACAGCATATATTTGGATAAAAACAAACTGAAGTTGAGAGAAAGACTATGAAGCATCAACAAGGCATAGAAAACTCTGCCAGCTTTCAGGAATATTAGTCTCACTCCTCAACTTTCTTCTCCACTAGCCTTCATAGACAAGAACTACAAGTTAAGAGGTGGAGTTGCAGGAAGTCTTGAGATCCCTGCAAGGTGGTGCATTTCACATCCAGCTTAGCCAAGGCTCTTGTCTCCTTTCTGTTACCACGTTTGCTACAGTCTCCAGCACAGCTTCTCTCTGCATGGCACCACCATCAAACAGCTGTACTCCCGATAATGCCTTGTCAGAAAGGATTTTATTTTGAAGATAGGTTCCTCCCGCTCCCCCGTAGATTTCCCATGTCTTACATCCCTAGTTCACAGCGAGCTGTAGTATATTATGCTTTTGTTTAGAGGCTTAAAAAAAAAAAAAAAAAAGAAAATTAAAAGACAATAAGATGATTTAAAAGTCAAATAAAGATTTTGCTGTTGTTTTAAGCATGGGTCATATTTTTGAGAAACACCAGTTTGCCAATATTTTTTATGGTCCATATTTTCATGTCATTTCTGCCTCCGCAGCAGCAGTTACAATCTCTAGGAGTGAGAAGAACACAAAGCTCTATTGAGTAGGGGCTGAATAAAAGCGACATTGAAGCACTACAAAATCAGCCTCTCCGATATCTGGAGATGTTGTGCTCTCTCTCAAGCCAAGTGTGATGAATCAAGCGCACAGAAATCCCACTCTGTCTGAATACAGAGAGGCAAAGAAGTTTATAATTGAGTGTCCCCGCCATGGGACGATGAAATTTTGCTTTTTTGCACAGTCATTTTTGAACAGTCATTTTTCTTCTGAATACCTCACTGATGGCAATTCTTCTTTAGAAATTGCCCGACTGGGACTGCCAACCTTTATGAAAGAAGCATGTGTGCTTCCCTGACTGAGGGTCTTTGGCAGTTTAAGACAATCCAACTGTTGGCTGCCGCATCCCATCCTACTGCTGCGCCTCCAAATCTCAACACTTCATTTCAGCGTCCTCATCCAAGAGACAACTATTCACTGTGGTGGATTAGTTTCTCCGCCAGATTAGCACACAAAACTACCCAGCAGACTATTTGTTGAACATCAGAGCGAAGCAGGGATGTGGCAGCAGCGGAGATGACTTTAGAGCGCTGCAGGACATGGCCCTAAATTCAGAGCAATCCAGGATTTACTGCACCCATGGGAAGCACTGCCAAACTACTGGAGAACAGTCAAAAACCTCTTAAAATCTGAAATTTAAGAGCTATGTTAATTAATTAATCAAGCTGTAAATGACATTACAATGAGGTATTTTAAATTGTCGTTAATTTTCAGGCGCTCTATAGCATGAATTCTAAAATTGTATGTAACAGCAGAGGTGGATGGTTGTATGATTAAGAAATTTAATTTTTAAAGTACCTGAAAGCACCCATCATCAATAACTCCAGAGTGATACTTGACAAATAACTTCAAACTCCCCGTCTGTAGAGAGGATAGGGTACTGCTGGCCAGTTATTTGACAGGTACACATAATACATAGGATTTTGCAGCTGAGATAAAGATCACGTACCACCAAATTTGTTTTAAAGCATGCAGAGCACTTGAAAGTCTTATACAATTCTAAAACTTTCAAAGAAAATGAAGCACCTCAAGCAAACAAAAATTCCCCTTAAATGTAAATGAAATAGTTTGTGTGTCTCCAACAACACGGCTGACTGACATAGTAAGTGGTCAGACTTGATTTAGAAAGAACACTTGTGCTTGAGAGCAAAACAGTAATTGAATTCCCACTGCATTTGTTCATTCCTACCATTCAATATCATCAAGCCCTTTTACATAAGCACTACTGGCACAGGCAAAGGAGACAAAAGTTGCAAATAATGCAATCAGCCATAATGAGCAATCTCTTGAAAAAAGTTAAAAATACATAGGGAATGAAGACAGACTGGAAAAACTAGACTGACATGGTTCAGAGAGACCTCGTGCAGCACTGATGGACCAATTTAAAAGCATCTTTTTGATGCAATATCAAGGATCTCTTAGTTCATAGCGTATACAGTCAGCTCCTAGAGACGGCTTAGAATTGTCGAATCACCTAGGTTGGAAGGGACCTTTAAAGAGCCCAACCATCAACCTAACACTGCCAAAACCACCACTAAACCATGTCCCTCAGCACCACGTCTGCCCATCTTTTAAATACCTCCAGGGGTGGTGATTCCACCACTTCCCTGGGCAGCCTGTTCCAATGCTTGATAACCCTTTTGGTGAAGAAATTTTTCCTAATATCCAATTTAAACCTCTCCTGGTGCAACTTGAGGCCATTTCCTCTTGTCCTATCACTTGTTACTTGGGAGAAGAGACCGACCCCCATCACTACAACCTCCTTTCAGGCAGCTGGAGAGAGCGAGGAGGTCTCCCCTCAGCCTCTGTTTCTCCAGGCTAAACAATCCCAGTTCCCTCAGCCGCTCTTCATGAGACTTGCTCTCCAGACCCCTCACCAGCTTCATTGCCCTTCTCTGGACACGCTCCAGCCCCTCATTGTCTTTTTTGTTGTGAGGGGCCTAAAACTGAACACAGTGTTCAAGGTGGGGCCGCACCAGAGCCATGTACAGGATTATGATCACTTCCCTCATCCTGCTGGCCACACTACTCCTGATACAAGCCAGGATGCTGTTGGCTGCCTTGGCCACCTGGGCACACTGCCGGCTTATATTCAGCCAACTGTCGACCAATAACCCCAGGTCCTTTTCTGCCAGGCAGCTTTCCAGCCTCTCTTCCCCAAGCCTGTTGCGCCACATGGGCTTCCTGTATCCGAAAAGGCAGACCCAAAGCAGCTGCTGATGTTTAGATGAATGAGCTTAAGTTTACCCTCAGTGACAAATGCATTGAGGACTAGCGAGAAGGGCATAGCCACAACCATTTCTACAAACTGAACTAACAAGTCAAACTCAAAGCTGGACCAACTCATTTGGAAAGTGGGTTTCATGCACCGATCCATTTTTGCGACTCAAATCTGATTGGTATTAACAGTGACATCAGAGTAGTGCTAGACGAGATGATGCCTTTGGAGGAGGCATTACTTAATTAGTTCCTTCCAGAGGTGGGCACCATCTCAGTGCAAAGGGTCAGTCGGGAATACGTTATTAGCAGGAAGGTATAATTCCAATATTTAAAAAAAAAATAATTGTACCATCTGTCACAGAATGATTCCATTTCAAATTCTAGTTATTTTGATTCTTCAGAATTTACTAATTCTAAATCAGGAAAATCTTGACATTTCCAAAGCAGTTCTTTCCTCCATTAGTGACAATTTGTCAGCCTATGTTTGTGTTGTCAGCTGTTGTAGACAACTGCCTTCTCTGACAATGGGCAGCTTTTACCTTTTTCACCTGAAATACATTTTATTTTTTTTTTTTTTTGGTAACTTGAAATTTGTTCAGATAATGACTAAGGAGCTGTGTCTTCCAGCCTCAACTACACATGCTTGGGGTCAAGCTGTTGAAAATAATCAAGAATTACTGCTACATCTTTGTACTTGTTAAACTTTCTCTTCGCACTGACAGCGTAGCTTAGGTAAAGGGGTTACTTTACATGGAACTGTTTATTGACAAATTGCTTTTTCAATAAGAGACAGAAAAACACAAGAAGAAAAAAAGGAATGAAGTATAATAATCTCTAATGTAGGACATCATCTTTTTCAAGGATTTCAAAGGCTGCCACTGAAAGTTTGCATTAAAGTCTTTGCTTCATGCATCTGGACCAACTTCAGAGAAGCAAGACCAAGTTTTTCCTCCTTATTTTACAGGTCATGTTTTTAGGACAGCTTTTTCAGGAACTATAGAACGGTTCAGGTTAGGAGGGACCTTAAAGATCATGTAGTTCCAACCCCCCTGCCATGGGCAGGGACACCTCTCACTAGACCAGGTTGCTCAAAGCCTCATCCAACCTGGCCTTGAACACCTTCAGGGATCAGGCATCCACAGCTTCTCTGGGCAACCTATGCCACTGTCTCACCACCCTTAGAGTGAAAAATTTCTGCCTGAGATCTAATCTAAATCTCCCCTCTTCCAGTTTGAAGCCATTACCCCCCGTCCTATCACCACATGCCCTCATAAAAGAAGGCAAAAGCCCTCCTCAGCGGGTGCAGGACGCAATCGTCCAACAATGCTAGAATGCAAAGGTGTCTCTGTAATGTGTTTATTGTTGCATAATTTAAAATTGTCAGAGCTGCCTCTGCCATACAGCGTTGTTATAAATAGGGATTATATACTGCCATGCAGGAGACAAACATACACTAATTGAATTCTAAGAGTCTGACTACTCTCATTTGAAACCACAGTTGTAAAAATAGCACTGTGGAAGGAAGGGTTTTCAGATGGTCTTACAATTGAAAAACTTAATTTTTCAGTTTAACGTTAACCAGTATCCTCCCGTAACTGATATTCACAAACCCTTACGCAAAAATAACCAAATCATATCCATTTATACACAGATACTTTTGGAATTTCAACAACATGGAAACAAGGTTTTTCAAAGGTGTTCCTGGCATTTTGATTTCTGATTAAACTTTGAAACCTCAGCTGCTTCTTCTATTTTTTGCTTCTCATTTTACAATTTATCTGGGAACGCAAATGCCCACTTTTAAGCAGCTTAAAATCATCTGGGGGCAGGGGGGGGAATGGACAGGCAGCCATTCAACATTTTCCTCTTGAGGACCTGCTAAAGAAAAGTGTATCTGATATTCTCACAGGATTCAAATACAGCACATCTAATTTCTTCCTCCCCCATATTAAGAAAACAGTCCAGATTCACTTCATGATGGTCAGAGCCCATGAAATTAATTTATCTGCAGAAACAACTGTTTTGGAAAAACTAAGTAGCAACTGAGGACTCTCAGAAGAGATGTGTCAATTATGTAATTTCCATCCCTCTTTAAAAAAGGCTTTTATTATTCAGTAAGTCCATATGCTTATTAATTCACTCGTACATTACACTCAATATTCAAGACAAACGTGAGCGTTTTAATGTCCACTCCTAAAAGGTACCACATGAGGGAGAAGTCTGCATTATAGCTGTAATCCTATCAACTCACTAGTTTTGCAGAGGCATAGCTAATTATCAATTACACAAAACAGTTTCACTTCTTTGATGCGTGGAGGGACGGCAGGAGGACTTCAGTTCAAGTCCATCAGGACTCTGGGGCAAGTTACCAGGAGTCATGGTGTCAGCTACTCCATGATTTTATATGACCTAAGTAGTTGCAAGTGGCTGCAGCTCCATAGAAGGTACACTGCAAGAGATTGTTGTGAGCAACAGAATCCCAATGTATTAACTTAAAATAGTAAAGGTCTTTAAATAAAACAAGCCGCAGACAGAAAAACTCCAGATGTAAAGCACTGAGGGGAACGATGGACTAAAATTGAGATAACTGCTATTTCCAGAGCTCTGCAACCTCACGCAGAAGATAAGAGCAATTTTAATTTCAAGTCTGGTTGTAAACACATGGAGGGGAAATTTCAGCTAGATGGAACAAAATTGGCAAGGAAAATGTTTTCACTTTTGATTCAAAAGTTTTAGACAATGAGAAACGGGGGATTCAGGGTTTTTTATTTCACCAGGCTGGCAAGTGATTGAAAGAGGAAGGGGAACAGAGACAATATATTGTGTATTTTCTGCTCCCTGTAATACTGAGGCAATTGCTTCATATTTTCGAGGGTCATCACCTTTCTTTTGGGATCAAATCTCAAAACTTGCACCTTTCAAGTTGTGTTTGTGTGTCTAAATATCTAGCTAAATCAAGTTAAATCTAGCTGTCTCCAGCTACCTGGTGCCATTCTAGGTATAGCTCTGCCACAAAAGCTCTCATTAACACTGGCGAGCTCCTTCCATACCCAGAGGAAACTTCTTTCTCCAACACAGTACAACCCCATGTGTTGTCAAGGCTTCATAAAGTAGGGAAATTTTTCCACACAGCTGGGCAAATCCAGCGTTTGTGCACCATGACAAACTGAACTGGGCTCCATTTACTGAGCAGCAAGTGCAGAAGGGAGAATGCTTCTCTCTCTCGCCAACAGGAAGGTTTTTCAATCAAAGGGAGCGGGGGGACGTGTTTGAAGGGTACTAATACATGGATAGCACAAAACGTATCGACAGTATTTAAGTGCTAGCAGTACAGGAATACCTTCATTCCCTGACTGGTAGATTATCCTTTCCATAAACCTAGGAGAGAGCAGAGCTGGTAAAGGAATACCAGTATGCTACATGGGCACTGTGCCCCTCATAGATGCAGCTGTAGCAGCAGATGTAACTATTGGCACAGGAACTATTCCTTCCTCAGACAAACAAGCTAAAGTGATAAAATGTTGTTATAAGCACAAAACACATTAGTTACACAAGTCGATCTGAGCTACCATGACAGAAATCACCCCGCTGGCATGTAACGTAGATCTGATCTTAAGCTGAAACTTCCCAAGCACATTCTCACTTTAGATGCTTCTTAGCAACACAAATGTTTTTCTTTAAAATAAAAGTGTTTCTAGTAGTGACATTTGGATAATACCTGACTAATTATCTTGATGCAAAAAAGCCTCTATGTTTATCAAAGTGAAAATCCTTACTCTTTCCTATCTCATTTTGCTTATCACTCAGAGTGCACTGTGTTATGATCTTACTAAGGCTTCCAACTTGGTGCCTATTATTCGCTGTTTAAACTGTTTTTTGGAGTTTCAGGCAACTGTTCATGGGAAGTTTAATGGTAAGTGTAAGTACATAATGCTCTCAAAGAAGGCAACAAAATAGTACAAGGAATGAGGTCTACACAGACTTCAGGCAACTCCTTGATGATGCTACATGACTAATATTCCAATATTGCTGATGACTAAGATGATGAAAATCCAGACATGCACTAAGGCTTTTAGTTATATATCATATAAAAGCTGTACCCAAAAAGCTACTTTAAAATGCTGCTGGAATTAAGACTCACTCAAATATCTGGAAAATAAAATAGGTCAGGACTCTATTACTTTTTACCAGCCTCTGAAGACATCGTGTCAACAGCACCTACACTCAATTACGCTTATACTTCCTGACCTCTTTTACAGATTTCCCCTTCCCCAAATATTTCTATCTGTTCCCAAAGGAGAAAGGACCAGAGTAAATACAGGGCTGTTTCTAGTGGAGTAAAAGGACATTAACACAGTTTTCCAAACCCGAACCTCATTCAACCTCAACTTCCACACCCTTCACACCTCACTTGGCCCAAGTGTTTAAAGACCAAGCCCCACACTCTCAACAACCATCCAACATAATGACACAGCAAAACTATGGCAGAAAAACCTCTCCTCCACATAGCAGCAGCTAACTAGGATGATTTTCAAACAGAAAACAGGTGTCTCCAAACACCCCGATCACTGTTCAGATATGTGAGGGTTCAAATTCATCTTCAATCACTTCATGTCTCCCATCAGTTTCACTGACAGATTACCAATTACCTTGCTTCTCCCATCTGTACTCACACTGAAATCTGGACAGAAAGATTATCCTGAAGTCTCTTATTCCTCTTTTAACATGATTTTTCATCTCCAGCATTCTACAGACCCTTTCATACATAATTTGGTGTAGCATTAGAAGATTGGCCTCAAAAAAACCCCAAAACCTTACAAGAACAAAAGTTATCCTATTAAAAGGTCACTTGCCTTTACTTATGTATGATGTATTAAATTTGTATATCCAGTTTTGCTGGAAAATAGAAGAACTTTTTTTCTGCTGAGGCTTTCCTACTTTACTGATTATATATGTAAGGAAATCATGTTCCACAGGTAGAATTTAATTTATTTATGAATTAGTTGACTAATAAAATGAACTTACAAGGAAAGTGCATCAGTTTTTGAAGAGCGTCACACTTTAGAGGGCACACTAGAGTTATACTGGTCATTTACTGAAGACATTTGTATTAAATTGCTGTCACGGTTATCTATAGACAAATTACAGAAAACGTGCTTGTTCTTTGGAAGAGACATTTTGCTCTCCATCTTAACATGGGAAATTAGTCTCGAGTTGGACTAACTTTGCCTCTCTTCTCCAGACCATAGCACAAGGCTATTTCTCTTGTAATACACAATTACCTTCAAAATAAAAGCAAGTAAAAGACAAATTTGAGTTTGCAGACTTACCCCCTCCCCTGTAAATTAGCTAACTGAACAGGAAAACAGGTGCTGAGATACCAATGACTGATAATGACCCTCACCTGGAAAATGCTGAGTTTTGAGAGATTAATATACCCAAGGATTCAGAAAAACATTCCAAGTCAATAGTTGATTGGGGTGTCAAGTGCTACGCTTGTCTGTGCACTTTTCACCCAAGATACATCATCGCTGTCTTTCAGTATCGATAGACCCCTTTGATGGCAAACATGAAAAAAGAAGACTTAAAGAATGAGCAAAACCAGTCCACTCCCACCTCCAAAGATGCTGGGTTTGTGTAAACTTTGGGGCTGGGATGTCTTTCTAATGAGGAAAGGCTGAGGGACTTCAGTCTTTTTAGTCTGGAGAAGAGAAGGCTGAGGGGGGATCTCATCAATGCTTATAAATACTTCAAGGGAGGGTGCCGGGAGGATGGCACCAGTCTTTTTGCAGTGGTGCCCAGCGATAGGACAAGAGGGAACGGGCACAAACTTGACTATAGGAAGTTCCATCTGAACATGAGGAGGAACTTCTTTCCTTTGAGGATGGCAGAGCACTGGAACAGGCTGCCCAGAGAGGTGGTGGAGTCTCCGACTCTGGAGACATTCCAAACCCCCCTGGACACCATCCTGTGCAACCTGCTCTAGGTGACCCTGCTCTGGCAGCAGGGTTGGACTAGAATGATCTCCAGGAGTCCCTTCCAACCCCAGTGATTCTGTAAAATCAGGTGACACAAGGGATAATCTTGTGAGACCAGATTTGTTTCTAGATCCGCTGGATACTTCAATTCCATGCTTCATTTTTAATAAATGTATACGATGCACAAACACTAAGTGCGCACCTTTATCACAAAGGTAACTAGCTATGCCCAGGTAAGTTATAGTTCATGAACAGAGGATGGGTAAGCCTCAGTTTTTCCAAAGCTTTGCTGTGTCTGAAGTCCAAAAGCTAGCTATTATTTTAAACCCCAAACTGTGTTTTACTCACTCCAGATTTTTTTTTTTTTTTATGCTTTTCACATGTAAAAAAATCTGCAGCTGTTAGGCTCGCTGAAGAATATATAGGCTGCGAGTATGGGCAAATTAGGATAAATGGCAATAAAAATGTTGCAAGCGTGCAAGGCTTTGGGCTTCTGGAGAGTGTTATTTTTAAACTAAGGTCTGAAGAATTACTCCACAACATCAGGCCAGACAGTTAGGGCAACAGAAGGGGAAAATGTCAGCGCGAGAGGCTACGGATAGCTTATGGAGTTGCAAGTGCCCAAATGTGATTCTTTCCAAGCAAACAAATTTGCAGTCTGCATCTGTTCATGGGTTTTCACTGAAGATGAGAAAATCATCTCTCCGTATGCAAGAAACAACCCAGTGCGTTAAAAAAAGGCACAGAGCAGTCTTTTCAGATAAATTAAAGCAATTGGAAAAACATTGATGCTTATGAAATATCATCGAGAGCTTTTGCCTCTCTGGTCTTACCAAAGTTTCTCTGAGAAGATACATTTGACACAGGGGTACTGGCACCATTCCTATAAGATAGGATTATTCACTGTTTTTAAGAAATTACATACTCTCCCTTTCCAAAATATTCTTCAGCAAGCAAACAGCTATTGTAAGCTTTTACCTGGACTCTGCCCTCATCTACCTTTCAGCTACCTAATTTCTAAAAACCTTTTCCATTAAAACCACACAGAATAAAACAATGACGAATAGACAACCTAATTTTTATTTTTCTAAAGTATTCAAGAGTGTAGCAAAACAGTTCTTCTTAACAGTTCTGCCTTTTTCACTTATCAGAGAATAGCCAGAAGTGTCACTGCAGTGACTACAGGGAGCAGTACAAAGGCAACTTGTGCACAAGCACACTTCAAAGACTGGGACGAACAAAAAGTCAGCGTGGTGCTAAGTGACATCACTGGAAAATGAGCACAAAGTTGTAGGACAGCCTGGTTTCTAGTGAGGAACATTAAATCTAAGGATGCCAATGCCAAGCTGTCTTTCTTCAAGAGCAAAGTCACAGGTTGGAGAGCCAAGGCTACTTTATGCAGCATCATAAAAACCACTGGAACCTCAGTATGTACTTTACAACCAGTAAATTAGGAAGATTTTCATAGTTCAAAAGTGAATTTAACTTTCTCTTGCGCTGGTTCCCGAAATGCTGTCTCTTTGTTATTCTTATGTTCTGCATTTAAATTGGCTTCTCAAATCCTGAATTAAACTCCTTTAAGAAAATTCAGGCAGAGTGCTAAGTAGTTAATGGACTGTTAGTACAGAGCGATTTTGAAAGCTATCTTTCAAATGCATTATTCAACTGAGGCAAGTCTCATTTTACTATTTTACTGTTTCTCAGTTTTGAAAAGGCAGGATAAGGGGGTTAGTATTTTACTACATGAGAAACAAATTAGATGGAAGCCCTATGGGATGTGGCTTTGGTATGGTTTCTCTAGAAGATATAGACCCAGCAGGCAAATCAGATTTTTGTGGTTATTGCATCTTTTGGTCAAATTTGGCTTGCCTGGACTTTAGGAACCAGAAAGCAGACAGTGCTCTGCTGCCAAGAAGGGAACATTTCAAAATAAAATTACCCAAATCATGTGCTTGCATCTCTTTACAGCTTCTTGGACGGCCCATAAACACCTCTGTCCTGCAGGAGCGAGTACTCCCCATGCTAACACCAGGGCAGAACGAGCACTGCCACTCCTTCCATCTAGCCAACACATGCAACAGTTTATAGTGTCCAAAAAAAGTGTGTGTGTATATATATATCTACATATATCACAGTCCCCTCTAGTGGTTGGTTCACCAGGAGAGCAGCATTGACTCCTTCAGATCACAGTAAGTCCAAGGTGTAAAACCTCTCTGTAATTTGGACAGGGCTCTTCCAAGTTACCTAGTGCAGAACTGGTCTCTTATGTGCGTTTCTTCCCATCGCTTAACTTTAAAGGAAAGGACACGTTCTCCTCTATATCTCAAACACAGGAGCCTGTCAATCATGGCGTGATACACAACACAGCTCCGTTCTGCACTGCAGCTGTTTTGTCACATTTGATGTCTTGAGTCACTCAGCAGCATTTCTGAGGGTAGTTATGATAAACTCCCCAGCACACTTATCTTCCATTGAAAACAGGTGGAAGCAATCACTTCTCATCTCACCAAGTGGAACATCTTCTGTTCTGCTCTTACACAAACTTCTACTGTTTCTCCAGATACCTGCAGCTGAGTTTTCCGCATGAGAGCAGAATCATATCTGAACTTGCAAACATCCTTCTCCATTCTGGCAGAGACACACTGAGACACTGTAAGTGCAACCCACCTCAACCTATCTTCCTTCACAGTAAATTTGACATTGCATACGACTCCGCAGTGGCTCTCTATACCCTCGAGACAAGGGCTCTGCAGGAGTACTATTCCCCTTTTCTCAAACCTAAGCATATATATTAATCCATCTACATTCATGGAAGAGGTTTATAAGCCATCTAGATCATGCTACTCTATAGCTGTAGTTACATTTTAGGCAGCAAAAGCAATAAGTAAGCCTTCAAAAAGTTGTTGTAGCAGCATATCATTTTAGCAGAACCTTTTGATGCCAGTCAGAAATATTGTTTAATGCATACTTTCAGGGGAATAGTCCTTCTTGAAAGACAGACTGCCTGGCCGAATAGAGGTTCTGTAAAACTCATTTGCAGCTTGGCATTTTGCACACAAGGTAAGGTCAGCAAAAACCACCCTTACACACCAGTGACGACAGCCACCCATTGCTTTTCAGATGGTACACGTATTTTGAAGGAGCAGGGAGTAAGGGCTCATCTAGCAAGGGCAGGAGAGAAGCTCACAGACAGAGCAGTGCAATTACTCCTTTCTAATTATGTCGATAAATTCCATGTGTGGACACCATACATCCACTGAAGAGGTGGCAAAACTACGGCAGAATAAGCACTGATATTGTTATGCCAGTCAACTTCTCCTGTAAACAAGCCTTAAAAATAATTTTCTAGATGAATTAGGCTTGGACCAGGAAGAAGGGAGGCTTTAGACAGAAGCCGCTTCCAAGTGTTCCACCACTGCACATGGAACAGTTGTGTCCTGTTGCCAAGGCAGGGCACAGCAGCACTGTCTTCTACCTGCTGTTTTGTCAAACGTTAGTTACTTGAAATTTAGAATAAAATAACTTTGAAACTATATGAAGATGGTATTTACACCAAAAAGCAGCAGGTTAAAAGCGAAAAATGGATACCTTCGAAGAATTAAAGATTTTCATTGCTTACATAGCAACTCTGAAGAGCTAGACTAGCTTGATGCACCCCAGACTATGGGGCAGCTGCTCACCGCACTCAGACCCCCTAAGGCTTTAAAAAAGTGTGAGAAATATAGATTGAGCAAGAGAAAGAAACTACCTTTACTGATGTTCGATAAGTCTTATTCTTAAGTAATTTAAATCTGTTAAGTTGTGTGAAAGTATTCCCAATGAGCCTAGGAGACCCATGGACTCAGTGATCAAACACAGTGATACTAAGAGAGCAAAAACACGTTAACCAGTATCTGACTATTCCCAGGTAGCTGCTGAGGTCAAGCACATGAGCCAGCTGATACCTCAAACCATACCCAAGTTCACAGAAGGAGTTTTTGAAGTTCATTCCTAGTGGCATGTTTCTTCAACAACACCTGTAGATGTCTGTTCCTTGCCATTGAGCATCAACAGGCACAAAACTCTCACGTGAAAACAATGGCAAGAGGACAAGGTCACTGAGATGTATCCGTGAATACAGGGTATGAACTTACGTTGCCCTTTGTAAATGCATTACCTGTTGGAAAACTATTAACTTTAATAGTAGACTAAAGACGTTTAATGCATTTTAGTTAAGACAGGTCAGTCTCATTTAAGTTGATCTTCCCATGGATTAGCTTTAGTCTTCAGGAACACCAGTTTGAGAGCCTTTGGGTTTTTATTAGGAAAAGGTGGCAAGTATCGGTTTTGTTGTCATTGCAAGTTTTTGTTTGTTGTTTGCTCTTTACACACACACATGCAGGTTTTCATTCTAGAAGTCTTCACATAAAAGGCCTGTTTATATTCACTGTTTTTTTACTGCAAAGCAAAAACCTCCAGGCTTCAAGCAGCAGGTCAAATTCTACATCAGGACAGCCATGCCATAGTCTCACTTACTCCATATCACCATCTCCAATGAACAAATCGAGTACAGGTAATAGCATACTACACTCACATGGTATAGTATCTAAAACTACCTGGGCTACGTAACAGTAGCGGCTGCTTTTTGATAAGCTTGCATTTTTAGTTATTTAAATATTAAATTAAATTCTATTTAAATTCATTAAAATAAAATTTTAAAAGCAAATTTATTACAGAATTTGCTGTTTGTTTCAAGAGAATTGAAAAATGTGTTTTGCCTGGTCTTGCCTTAATTTAAGTACTGATAATTTAATTTTAATTTGTACCACCTTACCTCAATCAATTTGTTGGCATGTTCACGGAAAACCTGGGCATATTCTTTAACTTCTTTTTCATTCCCATTCTTGGCAGCTTCAATCAATACTAAAAGCGGAACATTTGTTTCCAGAAAAGAGTCTGATACATGGTCCATAACAGCTTTGCGGAGCTAAAATAAAAATAAAAGAATGAGTTATTTTTCAGTAGTGTTCCACTGCTGTTTTCCTTTTGCTGGATTAATACATAAAGCTTAAAGTACTTTTGTAGTTGATCCTTTTTCCTTTGTGTGACCAAGGCTTTCCCTGCACTAAGTCTTGTCTATACACTTTTTGCTTCAATTTAAATTGAATCTCCTTAAAAACTGGATTAGTTATATAACTGCAAGTCACTGGTTTGGCCACAAATATTGATTTAGCAGTTCATATTGGTTTTGTCTGAACAAATTTGCTGCTTTCCCTCAACTGAGTAAATAACAGGCTGATTTAACTTTTTTATTTTTCTACTGGAATAAAAAACGTTTTTTAACAAACTTGATCCATAGTCACATTTACTTGAAGAGGGGAATATATTGCTTTAAAAACCAAACAGACATGAGATGGATGTTACGTAAATATAGTCCTCAAAGAAAACAGGCTGAGATGAACACCATCAGAATTATAAAACATACCTGATTACGTTCAAAATCCATAAAATGGGAGTTTTTGTTTTTTGTTTTTTTTTTTTTTTTTTTTTTTAAAAAAAAGGAAAATATCTCTCGCCATAAGGATGATTAAGAATCCAACATCTTTACTACAGTTAACAGGGGATTACAGTTCCACCCCATGCTTCCCTGTGAACCAGGCACTGGAAGCTTCTAGCTTTTAATTCACTAAATACAAGGCAGGAAAGCCCACTGCCCACTACAAACAAATCAAGGCAAACATACAGAAATGCACTCATTTGTCTCAATGAGTATCAACTTTATATATTAATTACCTGTCTACGCAAGTCTCTGGTCTTTTTGGTCATTTTATCAATCGCAGAGTTCAGTGCATCACTTCTTTCTTTGCGTCCAGCCTGAAAAAAAATGAGAGACAGAGGTAAACAGGTATTCAGGATCTCAAAGTAAAACCAGTATTATTCATTTCAAGTACATTGTCAGCTGCTTTTTTTTTTTTTTTAAGTGATTATGTCCACTAAAAGCCCGCAGTTTTGCACCTCTGATGCGACAGTGCTCCCTCACACACCTTCGCACCCAGCTGCCACAGAAGGCAGCTCTCCAGCAGTCAGTCAAAAGCCAAAAATCAATTATTTTTAAAGATAAAATCCTATAAAACATTTGTCGTGGATGAAATCCAACATTTCAAGTAAGTATCCAGGCCCACCCGCCGAGAGCTGGATTTCACCAAGGTTTGATACAGCAAGTTTCAC
Source organism: Burhinus bistriatus (assembly GCA_013397275.1). Lineage (NCBI taxonomy): Eukaryota > Metazoa > Chordata > Aves > Charadriiformes > Burhinidae > Burhinus > Burhinus bistriatus. The sequence goes on along the minus strand of VYXH01000773.1, from coordinate 45,218 downwards.
ACGAGCCCTGTTGTTAAAGGGAGGGCAAGGGGCCAAGAAGTAGTGGCAGCTTCTCTCTTTTTAGGCAGACGCTGGGTCAAAAATAACCTAATTTGTACCTGTACCAAATTGGGAGTGTTAGATAGAACAATAGTGGTGGTCTGGGTTTGCTGGGAGTTTTTTTTCCTGTATAATAGGAGTTTATATTAGAGTTTTGAAACACACTTTATGCAACCACAATCCAATTTCTGAAGCTCTAAGCCATGATCAATATAATTATCCTGTTGAGAAGAAAAACTGTTCAGCAGCACTAAAATGAGGGTATGGCAGTTATCAATTCTCCAGGTGACAGTTTGGTTTGAAATACCTGGATGAGCAGCCTTTAATCTACACTATGGAGTCCACTCTCAGCAGAAATAAAAATTAAACAAA
>VYXH01000773.1:34389-44750 GCA_013397275.1 Burhinus bistriatus | reverse complement strand
GGGGGGGATTAGGATGTTGTAAAGTCATTACGTTTAATGCATTATTGAAGATTTGTCACCTCCCTGATCAAGTAATTTGATTCTCATCACAAAACGTAACTGAAAAGTGACTGAAATTAAAACCAGGAGCTCATACTGACTACGCCACAGCCTTCGGCAGAGCCAACATTAGCCCATTCTTCACTCTCCGCTCAAAAAAATCACAGCTGAAGTCTCCAAATAAAGTGATGATTAAAGCCACTTATTTATCAAACAGTTCATTTGCTGTTGCCATGCTTGGCAGACATGAAAACCAAGACACAGTTAGACTAGAAAGTCCTGTTCAGCGTGCATTGAGTGCGATGGCTTCATTCCAAGCTGCAGCTCCAGGTGTGCTGGTAGCCGCAGGTGGTGCCTGCGCCCTGAGGTGGGCAGCAGGCGATTCACCCAAAAGATCGGGAACCTGCCAACCGGCACTGTACTAACTAAAAGTCTGCTCTGAGACATAAATCTGCAAGTGCAGCTGCTTGTGCTTCCTGATGTTTTCACACCGCTTTACCTATTGCAACGGGACCGTTTTGCAGAACCCACAGCATTCCCCCCATACACATGGGTGGGTTTTTTCCAGGAATATCTTTGAATCTAAGATACATACTCATCTATTATGTAGAAAGCCAAACATTCAGCTAGTCCAAGAAGTGCCATTTTACTTCTCCCTGGGTGGTCCCACATTACCATTTTAACGCAAAGCAGGAGCACGCTTTTGAATTGAGTCCACCCATCGCTTCCACTTCGCTGTCCCCTGCTTCACCACCCGGAACAGCCTCGGTGCACAAGGACCAGATGCCTTTTGGATGAAAGGAAAACCAAGAGATGGCTTCCACTAATGGACATTCAGTTCGTGAGACCAGACGACAGCCAGTCCTACGTAAAATGCCCCGAAAAGCAGGCAATGCGTACAGTAGAGCCTAAGCAACACCCATCTCATAGTGATGATCCATTCCTATTAAGCTACACTACATATTAGCACAGAAAGAGCTGTATAATCTAAACCCATTAGATTTTAGCAAAGCAGCTCCAGTTTATTTCCACCTTGTTGGCATTTAAAAACTTTAGTACAGAAGCTCGTCAAAAGCATTAACAGGATTTCCTCCTGAAGGTTGCAACATAAAATGCTCTGCTAATTTAGCTGCAGTAATTTAACAGTTTAGAGCATACAGCCACTAACCCGGCTCCTTCGTTAGGGCTAGTGCAGCAGGGCAGAACAGGACGAACACGATGAACACCGGCACCTCTGCAGCTACTGGGAAGGACCCTGTTGTCGTCAACATCTTAAATCATCACAGCCAATTCTAACTACAGTCTTGGCCCAGAAACAAGGATGCCAAGTTTTGCCCATCTGAAGTTTCTTGACTTTTTTTTGCATAAAGCACAACATAAAACACTAACTGTGGGATGAATTACACCCTGTTAAGCCCCAGTAGAGACAGCTAGTGGGACAGTGGTTGCTGGAGCACACGAAGAGCAGAACAGCCTGCAGCTGCACGAATCCTCCAGGGCATGTAAAAACACCGAAGATCATCCTTAATCACAACAGTCACTTTGTCCAGGCTCCCACATGCCCAAGCCCCACCAATTTCACCCATCAGTTCTACCCTACAGTTGAACAAGTCCCCTTTGGGGTAGTTTCCCCTCTCTCTAAAGTAGTAAATGGTGTTTTAAAGGCTCCAAGTGACAGTTTACCACCTCTGGGTAATTTGTTCCGGTAACCAGTTACCCTTACTATTAAAAAAAAACAAAACGAAAAAAAAAAAAAAAAGGTCCTTGTTACTAGTCTAAACTTTCACTGAGAGGCCAACCAATGACCCGGCAGCACAATACATCCCAGCTGTCAGCTTCTCTTATGCACGGGATTAGGACTCACAATAGTTAAACCTGAATATTCAGATTACTATTAGGATTTTTAGATATTCAGCACAAAACTCTGCTGAGGGAATGAGAAACTCTGCCATAAGTAAGCAGCTAACAGATTCAATAGATTTAATAGGGTCATGTTGACCATGTCAGTCATTTTGCAGTATGATACCTCAGCTCTGTCCAGTATCACAGGTAATAAATTTAGTCACAGTGCAAAATTAGTTTAAATTAAATCAGGTCTTTATCAAAGAAGCTAGAATTGGTGTTAAAAATTGCTCATTTCCTCCACCCCCCGTAATCTCTGCTGTTCCACCACCATTGCTACCCTACTTGGAAAGCAATACAAGCAGTCCCTGTTGCATCCTCGCTGTTCCAGCTCACACAGCTATTCCCACCAGGGTTTGGTTTTAATCACTTAAAGCAAAGAAAGGGGATTTGTAGGCAGGGAGGCAAGTGGAGTCACCATCTCCATCGCAAAGCATTCCCTTTGTAGGCCTGCCATCTGAATTAAAACAAACCAACCGACCTGAACCAACTTTTTCCTACAGCTATTGATGTTAAGATCTAACCTCAACTGATTCATAAGGGTAACAGAGCACAGTGCACAAATGCTGTCTTAAAGCCACCAGGATCAGCAGCGCACATATTACAATGAGTTACTCAAAGTCATGTTGTTATAGCTATATATCAAAAACTTTCATTGTTAATCTCAATGGTTCATTGTCAGCTAAGCTCACAGAACCATGGAAAGAAATGGCTCAGGGCATCAGCCCTCAGAGTGCAACCACTCCGGCAGAGCCCAGCATCCCACCTCCCCACATCAGCACCCAGATGTCCCACTCGCTGTGTGACCGAGAGCCACACTGCCTTGCCTGCCACCCAGCGTGCAATTACCTAAAAAAGATGGTTTGCAGAGAGGTTTCTGCTTCAGGTAATCTGTGAATTGTCTTCTGAGCTGTTTGTACAACAGGCAGCATCGTGGTTAATGATGGTGATTTAATAAGTGAAAAATGAGTGTTTGGCATACCTTCCTCTGGGCAGGCAGTGGCAAAGGCAGTTGTATGTCAGTGCACCACTGCTGAGTGGTGATTCGTGGGGAGACAGGAGATTTAGTGCTCAGATTCAGTTTGTCACATGCTTCATTTTTGCCACAACACCTAGCCTAATTACATGTCTACAAAGGATAACTGTCCAGACCCTTCTATTACCATGATACAAGGGCTGCAAATGAATTCCAGACATAACAGTGCTGATTCAAGACCAGGAAGGGTAAGCAGTGAAGTATGACATGCATGAATTTCAGCGTTTTTTTCATATCTGAGGTCTGGTGGTTAAGGAAGCAGGACTACACACTGGTTTGTTGCAGGAAGGTGTCTCTCATGGCGAGCCCATAGCTCACCAAAGCATGGGGGGCTGCATGGCAGTGTCTAGGGTTCAGCAAGAACCTGTATCAGAATAAAGATGCCTGCACTCCTTCTGCTGCACAGGTTGCCATGCCATGCTGCACCCACCCTGACATCCCTCCCCACTGCCAGGCTGCAGCCACGGTGGCCCCACGGTCCCCTTGGTGCCCACAGAGCAGGGAAGGCTGACTCCTGCGCTCATCCTGGTACAAAGAAGAATCAAAATGTGCAGCCAGTGCAGAGAGCTGGCAGATGGGAAGGTGACAGTCACCATGCTATGCCACAGCACACGTGTCCTTTGCTCCCAGGAAGACAATGACACCCGACCTGTGCCCTGTCCCATCCCTCCCACTGCCCTCACCCAAAGGACTTCTGCAGCTCACCAGAGCTGGACACGTCTGTTAACGATGCATCGCCTTGGACATGCCTTTTCCTCATGCGTCTACTTCTGACGGCTCACTGCTATCGCAGCTCCACAGCAGCGCATCTGAGTGACAGTATGTGCACGGTAATGCTACAGCCACATGTCTGTGCTCGTCTCCTTCGCCTCACAGCCTTACTGACGTAGCACGAAGGCTATCTTTTAGCAAAAAAGCAGCAAATACTCCTGTGATTCCCAACGTGCTAACATCCAGTGAAAATCAACGCAATCATTTCTTCAGGCAGAAGGGCGAGCTGTCTGTTTGCATGGTGCCATGCACGTGGGCTGCAAATCCCGGCTGCCCGAGCCTCGCCTGCGACTCCAGGGCTTGCCATCCTCCAAGCCCACGGCACAAGAAAGTCACGCAGCCCACAATGACATCAAGTAAAATCAGCTTATTTGCTGTTCGTTAATACACTAGGAAGGCTTCCACAAGATGTCAGCCTAACTAAATGACAACACTAGCCTCGGGGTGCAATTCTACTTTTCCAGTGTGTAGGTTTAGTGGGAAAACCAGTTCTTTCGCCACTTGAGGAGCGGGGTAAGGCAGAAGCCCCCAAGAGGGTTATTTGGTCCTAGCAAGCTTATTCCCAAGGCAGTCAACGCCATCTTCCCTCTCTGTGTTGCACATGATGACTCGGGCCGTTACTTCGAAATGCCCGTTCTGGCAGAAGTCCCCAGATGGCACTCATATGTGGTTTTCCTCAGCACACAAGCAAGTTTTAAGTCTCAGGTGAAATGCAATTCCAAGAGTTTTGTGGGTAGCTGGGGTTTATTCCTAGCTTATTGTACCTTGACATCCCAGGCAGCTCCCAAGGAACAATGTGAATATTAGTGCAGAGTTCCAGACTTAAGAGAATCAGATGTATGCTTTCAGTAATATCTGTTATTTCACGACACGTGCACATAAAAACATGTTTCACTAAGAAAAGTGCCCATAAAGTTCACGTTAACAGTCTCCCAAACAGGAAACTCGCTGGCAAGGTGCTAAATAGCCCTTGTTTGGTTACAGGCCAAAGAATGGAGAGCTTTAGAAAGGAAGCAACTTACCGTGTTTGAACATTAACTCTTAACTCTGTGCCAAATTACACAATCTTAATGTGGGAGGAACCTACTAACAGGTACTGATGCAAAAAAGCAAAACGTTTCCAAAAGATAACTAATTTCAGCCTCCTAGTAATAGCCAAAAGAGGTTGCACAGGAGATGAGTAACATTTGACCTTCCAGCAGTTGTCATTTTATTAATTACACCCTTTGGAATGTTGTTTTTAAATGTTATGCTATCATATTTAAACATTATTAAAATTCAAATCAACACTTCAAAGCAGGATTGTGCACCAGACGAGCTGCTATGGGAAGCACAACCACAGGTACTTCGGTGCAGTGATTCCAGACAGCTAGCAACTGACAGCTACGGCTGGATCTCGGCTTCTGTACTCCCCACACAGTGAACATTAAATGTGAAGAAACTCTTTAAATAGGTTTATGTAATTTCTTTCTCGCTAGAGCTAATGTGAAAACATTTACTATGGCAGAGCAATTTAAGAAGTTTATCTAGTATTTCCTGATTCGCTTTATCATTAAAGATAGTTACTTTCCTGATGGGTCGGGGGTGGTTTTTTTGGTCTTGCTTTGGGTTTTGGGAGAGTCTGAGGTTTTCTTTTTAAGGAGTTCACCTTCCCCATCCCTTTACTTTCCACTTCGCACTTCCCTTCAGTCTGCTCTGGAGAGGACAGCCCACCACAGAAACAAGTACTGCAGTCAGTATTGCAATTACAACATGGAACAGTGAAGGGAGAAGCAGGCAGAAAATAGCAAGCCTTTGTTTAAATAAGTACCTCTAAGAAACCAAAGCTTAATAACAAATGTAAATGGCCATTTTATTTTAAAATCATCTTTTGACACAATTCTTCATCTTCCTCCATAAGCATGGTAAGTTTCTTATTCTCAGCTCATCTCATATCTTCAGGTCGTGATACCTCACTGCTACAAAGCAAACATTTTCAAGTGCTTTCTACACAAAAACCTTATCCAAGTTGCCTGGAGCAGGAAGCTAGCACCTCCCTGCCTCATCCACAGAGTCAAGGCCAGAGCAGTTGCTCCGAAGGCTTTCCTGTGCATGCACACAAAAACCCTAACCAAAACCATAAAAAAAAAAAATTTAAGTCAAGTCTGTTCATTTACCTTTCAGAACCAGCTGTCCCAGAGGAGAGTTTGCTCCAGATAAAAGGGCAATGAACTTTTAAAACAAGCAGCCGTGACAGCGCATTTGCCTCCTCCACGCTGTGCGGCCACAGACCAGCTTGGCTGTAAAAGCACAGACAGTTTTGCAGGGTCACCCTTTCTGCAAATGCAAATTTCTGCAACTCTAAAACACATGAGATAAATGTTACAGACCTGCCCAGCAGTGAGATGCTGATGGAAGTAATGTCCCCCCTTTCATGGGGGGCATATGACACGAGAATGTAATCAGCGACCGCAAGGAAGCCCTCAAACTGCTCTGAGCCCCGATGGTAAATGCCAACCTCACAACTTCCTCTCCTGTCCTCCAGTCTCCAGGAAAAAGCAAGTACAAAAGCCACTGTTGGGGGGGGGGGGGGGGGGGGCGGAAATAGATTTTGTAGTTTCATAACTGCATGCTGTCAAGCTGGATTCTAATTAAATTTTTCCTGTGCTGTAGCGCAAGCTTTGCTTTTTCCAGAAATTTCTCATCGCTTGAAATGTTCGCTCCTGTCCTTTGCTCCCGGGCTGTGTGCTATACTTTCTGACACACCACCTTCATCTGAATGCCTGTTCTCTCCCTTTACCACTTTTACAGGCACCACAGTCACATACAGTTGTTAGGCGCAGTTTTAAGCTGCCAAATCCCTCTCACCTCTGTGAAAAGCTGGTGCTAACCAGCATCCTCTATTCAAACTGTGCATATTTTGCATCTAAAAATTCCTTTTATACAGCGATATTTAACGGAAAACTGGCAGCAGCTAGCACTAAGGCAATTCCAACTGCAGCTCTATGCTGCTTTTAATGCCAGCTGAATACAGCCAGCACAGATGTAGGAGGGGGGGAGCAGGGTGGTGCAAGTCTTTCCTATTCCTTCTGTCGTCGGGACGAAGGACTCCTACCATTGATTTCACCACTACCACCCTCTTATCAGTGGTCTTTAACACGATCACAGTATGCACCACAATGCTTTAAAAACAGCAAAGCTTCTGGAAAACCCAAACAAAAGGAACGTCACCAGGTGACGTCAGTCTATATACAGCCCTGTGTGGTCGCAGCGCATAAGCAAATCCATTCTTGTACCGCTTCCCTGAAAAGCTTTTCAGTAAATGCACTCATGCTACTACAGGAGCTTCTCTCAGCAATAAGCCACCCATCTGCCATCAACAAGTTAGGACTAAAGGAAGCCACAGCTGCGGAAAAAGAAAACGAGCTTCAATTAAACAGCTGAGCAGCCACAGCGGACGAAAACTTGTATTAAGCGTTGATTTAAAAATTACAGACCTGTCAGAGGAGATCAAGCCAGTGATTTCAAAAGGAATATTCCAAGAGAGCACCGTGGATTCAATTTTGCACTAATATCAAAGGACACTAAACCCAGTAAATTATTCAAAGGCTATCTTACATTAGAGCCTTTCCCAGACTGACTGCGTTGAGCCTAAAACTACGACTGAATGCAACCTCCAATGTACTCAAAAGAATGGGTAAGTTCCTGCATTTCTATATACCTTGTCTAATGAATGACAGGCTATGCTTTAAATGAGCAGTTAGGTGCTAAAGCAAATTTTTCTGCGCTGAATCTTATATAAAAAAAATGTTCTCTGATTCTGACACTGTAATCCTCTGTAACAGAGATAAAGATTCAACCTAAGTGTAATATCCAAGTATTCTGTGTTTCGTAGTAAGTTGTTTGTTGCATTTAGAATTAGCTTGTCGGAAATGCATGGCAATGTTATCTGCAGTGAAATCTTCCGTCGTGATGTTCAAAGTATACTGATAAGGCTATCCTATCTTGTTGTTTTCCTAAATTATATTCTGCAGGCTTACATTTCAAGTGGCCATTAGGGGCTCGTATGCTGGCAGCACTATATGCAATGAGTATGGTTTTAAAAATGCTGCCTGCCTTGGGCATGGCTTGTCCACCAAAATGTCGCTGTGAGAAGCTGCTCTTTTACTGTGACTCTCAGGGGTTTCACTCAGTGCCAAACACCACTGAAAAGGGCTCGCTAGGTTTGTCACTGAGGCACAATTATATTTCTGAACTTGAAAGGGATCAATTTGCAAGCTTCAGTCAACTTACTTGGCTTCACTTAGATCATAATCAAATTGCAACAGTCAGAGAAGATTCTTTTCAAGGACTGTATAAACTTAAGGAATTAGTCTTAAGTTCCAACAAAATCTTTCATTTGCCAAACACAACTTTTAGCCAGCTGCTTAACCTGCAGAATTTGGACCTCTCTTTTAATCAGTTATCCTCTCTGCACCCTGAGCTCTTCTACGGCCTTCGCAAGCTACAGACCTTGCACTTGCGATCCAACTCCCTGCGGACCATCCCGGTCCGCCTGTTCTGGGACTGTCGTAGCCTGGAGTTCCTGGATTTGAGCACAAACCGCTTGCGAAGTTTGGCTCGTAACGGATTTGCAGGATTAATCAAGCTGAGGGAGCTTCACCTAGAGCACAACCAGCTGACAAAGATTAATTTTGCTCACTTCCTCCGGCTGAGCAGCCTGCACACGCTCTTCTTGCAGTGGAACAAAATCAGCAACTTGACATGTGGGATGGAGTGGACCTGGGGCACCTTAGAAAAGCTCGATTTGACTGGAAACGAAATCAAAGCCATCGACCTAACAGTCTTTGAAACTATGCCTAACCTTAAAACCCTCCTAATGGATAACAACAAGCTCACCACTCTGGATTCCAAGATCCTAAGTTCGCTGACATCCCTCACCACCGTGGGCCTCTCCGGCAATCTGTGGGAATGCAGCCCAAAGATCTGCGCCTTGGCCACATGGTTGAGTGGCTTCCAAGGTCGGTGGGAGCACTCCATCCTCTGCCACAGCCCCGACCACACCCAGGGAGAGGATATTCTGGATGCAGTGTATGGTTTTCAGCTTTGCTGGAATTTATCGACTGTTGTTACACCCGTGGCTACCACATTTGCAGATCCAACTACCGAGTACACGAAAAGAATAAGCTCTTCTCACTTCCATATGGGAGACAAAGAGATTCCAACTACGCCAGGCATGGTCGTTACCACCGAAGAACATTTCCCCGAGCCAAACAATGCCATCTTCACTCAGAGGGTAATTACAGGAACAATGTCTTTATTGTTTTCTTTCTTTTTTATCATTTTTATAGTGTTCATCTCCAGGAAGTGCTGCCCTCCCACATTAAGAAGAATTAGGCAGTGCTCAATGATCCAAAACCACAGGCAGCTCCGATCCCAAACACGGCTGCATATGGCAAATATGTCAGACCAAGGACCCTATAACGAATACGAACCCACCCACGAAGGACCCTTCATCATCATTAATGGCTATGGACAGTGCAAGTGTCAGCAGCTGCCGTACAAAGAATGTGAAGTATAATACCTACATGCCATCAAAAATTAAATCAGATAAGTAACCTATTTTAAAATTGTAGGGGACCTACATCAGAGTCTAATTTTTACAATTGTTGACATAAAGCCTAATTTTCCAAGCTACTTAATGGAAACATTGTTTATGGAGTGGTGCAGTATTTTTTATTTTTAAGTTTTTTTAAAAAATAAATCCATAATATTTTCAGTGTTAAAGAAGCAATGATTACATTAAACTTGCACTCCTAATGTTTAAAAGTCTAAAGAGATGCTCACCTCAAACTCTGTAAAATGTTTCATGTTATGTAATTATATGGCTGTGTGTAAAACATTTATACCCAAGTCTCCATATTCTACTTTTTCTAATCAAAATAGTCCGAGGGGAAGGATACTGGATATCTGTACAGAGATCTGAGGGGGGACATATGCTCTGTTTGTTCCATTGCAGCTGTAGGACCCCAAACACTCCAGCTGGCTCCGCTCACTTTAAAGGCAGCCGTGGAGGAAGATTCTCCTCCTCTGATAATTTCACTCCAGTAAAAAAGGGGAGAGGAAACAAAAAAAACAACAATAAAGGTCCAGGTGGGGATTTAAGTGCATTGGGGACCGGTGAATTTATTTTAAGTACAGTTTTCCTATCTGCATTCTTAGTTTGGTTTGCTTAAACAGACCTCACTAAAGCTCCCAACAGATACAGAAAAGACCAGTTCACACGGTCACAAATTAGCAGGACGGTCACAAATTAGGATGACTCTCCAGGCGCTTACAAAGTAGGCAGCGCAGCTTATTTACGAAAGCTCAGTACAACGGGATCGATTCTAAATATTAAGTGCATTCAATTCTTATCGGCTCTCTGGTTTGACTTGATGATGCTTTTCATGAATTCACGTTAATTACTTACAGCTATGAACAAACAGCATTTCAACACCTTTTCATGTGTAAATACACTTAATGCAAGTTTTTCTTAATTAAAAGTAAATATCAACTGCTAGGTTACGGATAAGAGGGAAGGAAGGAAGGAAGGAAGGAAGAAGCCTCTCTTTGTCCCCCTGCTGCCCCCCCC
>VYXH01000773.1:20105-31905 GCA_013397275.1 Burhinus bistriatus | reverse complement strand
TGTTTTTTTTGTTTTTATAAATTTTTTTTTTTTTTTTTAAAAGTTACTGTCTTCCATTCTCAATCGCTTGTGACTCTTCCAGGTAAGGAGGGTATTGTAATAATTGTGTTACCCAGCAGTGTCTGATTTATCTTGTATATGGAACAAGAAGCACGGTGATTTGGTTTAAATTCATCGTATTTCAGTATGAGCACTGGCTAATGACAAGAAGTTGTTAATTTGCTCTCCCCAGACACCATTTCCGCTGCACAGCCTCAGTTTCTATAGATACTAAATGCCATTATAGGTGCTTCACCACCTGTAGGCACAGCCTCATGCAAGTGTTCATGGCCGTTTAGAAATGAAAATTTCTTCCACTGCTCTCAAGACCCTCATTCCTTCTGAATATCTCCTCCAGCCTCACTGATGTCTAGCCAGCTTTTCCTCCTCCCCACCCTCACGTCAGTGAAATGCAAACCTAGGCACACAAGTTCAATTTTTGAGTCATCATACTGGAGCAGGTCTGAATTAATGCTTTTAGTTCCCCTCTCGTTAGTCGCTCCGCATTAGATCATCATTTAAGTGCACACAACTAAAAATTACTCAATAAAGAGTAAAAATGGGTTAGCGTTTAGTCTCCGCCTGAAGTGTTCCTCTGCACAGAGCTCCCATTTCCTATCAGATGGAAACATCATTAATGCCGCTGTATCAATGTTTGGTTTTGTTTGCTTTTCCCCAAGCAGAAGTTATCTGATTTTTCTGCGATAAGCCTAGCCTGCATGCAAATCTCAGCATCTGAGCTTACATCCCATTAACCCCCTTAGAAGACAGTGGCCTATTGCTAACATGTAAAATCAGAAATATCCAGTGGCTTTAAACAAGAAATCTGCACTACACACTTATTTTTTAATGTGTCTAAGTTAGTTCCTGTGCTACTTTAATGAAAATAAAGTTGACTTAATTTTGTAATCTGTGTAGGTATCAAAATCCATCTGTTTAGACCTATGAAATCTACCCAGAAGCTGAATCCCATCTTTCTTACGAAGTTTTTCATAAAAGTTAAAAGTTCAGAGATGGATACAGTATTTCTCCCCGCCCCCCCCCCAAAAAAAAGGAACAAGGAAACATCAGCTATCAAAGGCAGCTGCACAGCAGCAGCTCCTCCCTTCCCCATGCCTCTCTCCATTGCAGAATCCTGTATGCTAGAACTGGTGACAGGCTTTGCTTTGTAAGCCATCATACTAGCTGAATGCTTAAAGATCGTTTCAGAGTCATCTGGAAATTCAGCATTTCACATCTTGTATAAAAACCTTTCAAGAGGTATTTAGGGAAAGGCAACAGAAGCTTTGATGGATATCATCAAGCCTCAGACAGGGCAAAATTTGCACTAACGCCATGCAGCTTGTGCACCTCTGGTGTATGCAATGAAAAGCTGCACCCACTATCCTTCAACCACTCCTTTGTAAAAAAAACAAAACAAAACCACAAACAAAACAAAATAAACAACAAAACAAAAAAACACAAACAAAACCCACCGCGTTTTTCTTTTTACCATCATGAAAACATTAGTGAGTGAACTATTCTACCAGCTTAGCAACCAGAGGTTAAAAAGGAGTCTTAGATGCATTGTATTTAAATTATGTTTTAAAAGCCACTTTCTGGTGGGAGGGGCATAAGTAATGGAGTAAAAACAAAGTGCAGTGTACAGAAGAATTTTGTTATTAAAATTGTGTATACTGTAAAACTGAATTTGCCTCTTTCTTCCTCCCTTTTCAAGCAGAGGCGTCAAAAGCTCATCCTTTCATAATATGTAAAGACCAGTCTATATTCTCTGCAATTTAAGAGCACATCAGCACTATCCAAAGCAGACAAGTCAGGTTTGCTATTTGCCATAATCGTATCAAATACAGCACTTTCTATTTTACTACAATAAATGAGTTGGTTTGCATGGGTTCGTCTCAAACAAGATGTCTCTTGATGAGCAAAAATTGTTTGTATAAGCAAGATGAGAGAGCAAAAGCCAAACCAAAGCCAAACTCTCAGCCCTTGAGACTGAGCCCCTTTGAGTACCTGCTTCAGAAACAGCACAGGTAGTAGCGTCCTCTCCAGCGTGCTGGTGTGAGCCTTGGCATGACCCAGCAGAGGCTGGCTGCAGGGCTGCCAAGGCCTGGCTCTAACCGTGGGTGTTCCCTCGGGTCGCCTGGTAGACCAACCGTTGGTCATGGTGTCAGGCAGAAATATGGTGTTTCAAACAGGACTACCTTGCCAAGAATCTAGCAAGGACAAACGATCCGCATCATTTAGAGACGTCAAACCAGCAAGACATCACTTCAGCTTTGTATTACAGAAAGTGTCAGAAATCCATTCGCTGTACAAGAAGTGTTCTTTATATGGGCTACTGCAACGAACGTAACGTTCAAAGTCATGGTGCTTCAATAACATGAGAAAGATTTCTGATTTAGAGAAGTGACGAGTTCACGAACACAACCCAAAAGCCTTGATACCGCAGTTGAACAAAAGAACAGGTTTCAGGATGTTCCAAAATGATTACATGCACTGAACTGCCAGCTGAAGTCATTTTAGTAACTGAGCCTTACCTGCATTTACTTTTTTGCAAGAGGTTTGGCTGAAACAAGTTCTCAAGTGTTTTAAATGTCAGTTGGCTAACTGCCTCTCAAATCCTTCTAATACTTCAAAGCAGCACATGATAAATCCATTTTCTTAAACTCTCAAAGAGACCAATTTTAAGATAAAAAGCATCTCTCTCAAATGCAAAATCAGTTTTCACAAGCAAAGGTAAGATATGTAAGAGAAAAAACGGTATTCTGAGTGTACTATGCAAAACCTTTGTATCCAATTAGTAACAAGGAAATGTCAACATCACTAGCAACTTACTTTTAGATGTAGGCTGTGTTAAGACAACTGCAAAAAATTTGAGACTCAAAAACCTGACCAGAGAGGGCTGCACAAATGAACTGAAAATCGCAGTACATCTGGGAAAGCGCCAACCCCCTTGTCCGGTGAGTGTACAGGCTGAGGGCCAGAATTTGGTGCAAGCGTTCATCCAGCACAAAACCCTAATGTTAATATTTACTGTAATCTGTCCTTCTGGAAAAAACCTTTATGAAATCATCGTTACCTAATCAACAGTTTCATTGCTGTTCAGATACTAGGAAAGCAATTGTACTATAATGAATTAAAGCTTTGTCATATTTGACATCAAGAACCATGTGCTCTGGGACTTATCCCATGTAACAGGAAAAAAAAATTATAACTGCCTCATTTGCAAAGTTTCATATTTATTTCTGTGATGAATGACTAAAGAGGTTTGGCTACTAAGGGCATTTAGCAAATGTCTCCGTGCTTAGAGATAACCAAAACACTATTTTGGTTCTTCTGCTGGTTTTAATCAACAAGGTCTAGGAAATTTGACTTTTTCTTCTTTCTTAGTCTGCTAAAAGCACAGGACCAAAGACTTAAAATATACACAAAAATCATTTGAGATCTTCTGAACTGGCAGCATAAGAAACAGCAGGTAGGAGCTGAACAGTGACAAGAGGGGAGTATATCTCGAGTTAAATACAAGGTCTTCTCCCCAGTATGTACCACAAACACCTCCAGTACACACAAAAGCAAAACTAAAGTGGTATTCTCTACTGCCAGGACATCCTAAGAAACTAAGTCTTCCTTTTAAAAAAAAACTAAATTATTTTAAATGCTGTTCAAGTAACTTACCCGTTTGCTCCCAGCAGGCTCTACTGCTTGTACGTTGAATACTCAAGCAAACCAGACACAGAGAAAGTGCCTTTTTTCTTTTCCACTAATCCTTACCCCTAAAGGGTGTGCAGTGCGTCCATTGTTTGATACAGATGCATTATGCTTTACACCAGTTTAAAAAAGCAGTCTTATATCATGAAAAGTCTTGAAGTAAGTGGAACAGGTTTATCAAGAAGGTTCTTAAATAATGGATGGGTCATAATTCTTTACAGTCAAAAGCAATTAATTTTCTGTATTATAATCAGGAGAATAAATCTGAAAAATCCATTCTAATGGCTCTGAATCTGAAGGTAGTGTTGCAGCTGAGTTTTTAATCTTAAAATACAGGAGCAATGAGGACTTGTGCTGTTTAAACCATACAGAACAGCTTTACTGCATATTTAATAGGTAGAACAGGTTTTACGAGACCACATGAGATTGAAGACAGCACTAGATACAGGAAATGCATTTCAAGTAGAAAGGTCCTTCCAAGATACTTCAACTGTACAGCTACAAAAATTCTTGAAATATCTTTTATGAAGTGTACAAAATACTGCAGAAAAGCTTATTGCAAAAAGTAGCTTTACTTCTGTGTGCGCAAAAAGCTAAAATATTGAGGAGAGTGTTAATGAAGAATCCAGCTCAATCCTACAGCAAATATTCTTATTACGATGCATTTGCTCTCTTCCCTTTAACTAGCTCCTAAATAATCCATCACATATCCAGAACCTCTGCCTCAAATGCCATGTGCTGTTAGCTGGGGCTATCAATTTCTGCCCTCAAATAGACTGCTTCAACCCTGATACCACCTTAAGTTTTTAATCTTTCAGAGAAGAACGAACTGTAAAATTAATAGAGCTCTTAGTAAAGCTAATAATGACACAATCTGTTAGCAGGGAGAACATGGGAAAGAGGACAGGGACAGAAGCTTCAAGTGAGTTTCCATCTCTAAAGGCACCACACAACAGTTAACACTGGGAGAACACACATGCATTCCCCTGTGCTGCAGATGCTTCCAGAAGCTTTGTTAACAGTCTCTCCTTGCAGTAAGTCAAATTTTGGGTACTCAAGCTCACTCACCTGACCCAGAAGGGAGTCACACAGTGAACATCCTCAGCACACACCTATCGAAGGATATGAGGCAGGAACAAACTACTAAGTTAGGAAAACCACAGAGCAAGCCATTCTGCAAGCCCCCAGGTCTAACCATATACTTCTCATTTAAAGAGCAAGAGATATTAAAGCATCATCTATGTTGTCCTCGGGATAAGACAACATGCTTCAGTAAAGACATGGAACTACTTATTGATCAAGTCTAGCCCTGAAGCATGTCATCCCCAAACAAACAGCAACATCTGTTGTGCCAAGGTCTACAGAGACTTAGGATTAACTCCATGCTTGAAATTCTGGTTGAATAATTTAAAGGTTAAGGAATTCCTCCTCAGTCTTTCCAGATGGTCCTGAAGATGGCAATAGCTGTGTGGCTGTTTCCAGGTAGGACAGACACCTAGTTTAGCATGCGGGGAGCAGCAGACCACTGTAAGGCAGATCCGGAGGACAGGTAGCCAAGTCTGGTAACTCCTAGTGAGAGCTGGAAGCTCTATAGGTATCAAGTGCATATCTTCAGGGTTCAGACTTTCAAGAATTTAACAGCCACAGGGCAGGGAGGAAGAGGAAGTCATCTCTAGTTTATATTCTTCTCTGTGGACGCCCGGTTTAGCTCTGGGACATCTATTAGCACCATGGCAGCTGTGGAACTTGGAAATAAGAGAGCTTTGACTACATGACAGATGCCTTTTGCTTACAATTAGGAACCAGTGCTAAGACACCAGAAACTTCAAGAAAGGCTAAGGTTAGATATTTGATTAGGCTGAACTACAGAAAAAAAATACAGTAAGCTTTGGCAGGTACCACATCTCTAACATGACAACTACGCTCTTGAGTGAAACAAAAATAACAAATACCTTTGACAAGTTACTGTAGTCTATAGTGACAATTAACTTTTAGGAGATGTCTGTACATCCTTTACCAAAATTACAAAGTAGCATGCTCAATGTCCCATGTGTAATGAGCTTTTGCTGTGTATTATCTCTGCCTGTGAGTGGAGAGCAAGTCTCTAGACCAGCTAAAATATGTCAGTCCTTTGGATGAGGGACATCTGGTGCCCATAGTTAAAATAATTAAACACCCACAGTCCCCCATGTAACATAATGCAACAATGAAATCAGGACCAAGGCATTTCAGATATTTACAGACCACACGTGCAACTTCAATATACCTTCAGTGCTGGGAACTGCTGAGTAAGTTGCAGTGCCTCTTCCACTCCAAGTTTCGGATTTGTCAGCCATGTAGGTATTTATTGACAAATCTGAAACTTGGAGAAAACCCACCGCTTTGTTCCAAATCTGAGCAGTGTTTATGGAATGAATTGAAAGCTCTTGCTCCCATGCTGCAGAGATGTGCCCTTACCAGCAGGGACAGGCACTGCAAACACCCCCTGACACACAGCAAGGTTCTCATGCAAAAAGCACTGACGCCAAAGCAGTAATGTCACATGGAGACCTGGAACGTGAAAGCGCTCAGCACTCTCCTCTAACGAAGCTCAAGCCTACTCCAGGATCTTCCCATGACTAAGAGCTGTCTGACAGCACGCCGTAAAACACAGCGGACAAATGAAAGCACTGACAAAGTGGAGAACGACTCCAGTGCACTAGGCAGATAAATTTCAGGGATATTACCCCTTCATATCTACAACTGTCTATGGACAACAATTAACTTGACAAAGCATGCCAATGAGAGTGTCCAGAGACACATGAAAAAGTTTTATACTACATTCAAATGAGCTGATGCTACTAGACTGCAGACTGCTTTCTTCTTCTTAGTGGGCACTCGATCATTTGAACATACCACAGTAAAGCTGCACCATCAAAACAGAAACTTTGCGACACCTACTGTTAGTGTCCATTTATTCAAAAATAGTAATCTTCATCAGGCAAATTAGTAAGTGATCATCAGCTTTAAAAACCAGTTTCAATTGTTTATGCAAACCTAGCTACATTGCAGCACATTCCGTTCACTGCAACTCCTCTGACTGCAACTCTTGCTGTAGCAGCCAAGAACAAAATTTAGTCTGTACTCACTGACCATCAGACACCCACTGGGAACCATGAAAAAACATGAAAACCACTCCAAAAAGATGAGGTTACATAAGTAATGAGACAACCCAACCATCCTATTCCTCTAAAAAATTAATTATGCACATATATGCAATGAATAAAAAAAATATAATAGAGATGTGACACAGTAAATCCACATGAAACAATACGAAATACATGCAACCAGTGATCCTGGGGTACTAACTGAAAGCAATATTTAAAAATCAAAATTAAATCTCACTCCAACCGCTAATGGGGAAGTTTACCTATGGAGGGCAGAAAAACTTCTAAAATTTCAGTTTCAAGAAGGGTTTGGGCCTCTGAAGATGGAAATCTCTGCACAGTTTCAAGAATAGAAATATTATCGTAGTACCAGACTCCTCAGTTATTACGTTAACCACCAACTTAATGTTATCTTTTCCTGTATGTAAGTACATCGGCTCTGACCATATCATCTTACCCTGAACATATGTCTGTTAAAATTGTGTGCCTACTACTTTACAACTGCCTTCTTCTGAGCTTTTTACCCATCACCAGCAGCAGGTCTTGCACTTTGGGCATTTTCTGGTTGTCTGAATCTCCAGCTAGTCTAAGTATTAAATTGATTTATGGCAACTGAGCAAATGGGTAAACTAAGCTAAAAATATTGCTAACTTTAATGCGAGGGGAGGGGTGGTTTTGAATGATTACCATATACTGTTTCCTACATTTGCTTACACAAGACAAATGTTTTAAATTACTGAAAGAATTAGGACTAAATGACAAGTCCACATACTGGACGCAGACTGCTTAGACACAAGGTGTAAAATATGATAAAGAACAAGAACAGGTTTCAGAGATCTGAGCCAGGGGAAAAAAAAACACCCCACACCATTCTGCACAGAAAAAAGGACTTTTTTTGTGGTTATTAAAACAGCTTCTACCGAGGTCACTACACAGACCGATTTTTATTTTGACAAGTGGTTTGGTTATTTCTTTTTTTATGTAATACAGTTATCATCAGGAAAGGCCTATTTTACCAGTATGTTATCAAAGGCATTCTACTGTCTTTGAAACAATACTTCAAATTAGTATCAAATTAGTATCTTCATTAAGATAATGCAGACCTGAGAGACACACCAGAATTGCTGGTAAAAGCTCTATTTTAAACCTACAGTGTTTCTTCATGCAGCACGCAGGTGGAAATGATGCTGGATCACCCCCGATTGCTGTGCAACCAGGTGAGGCCTAATCCAGGCTGCTCATGAATGACAACCGAGGAGCTCAAGGAGGGCAGCACAATATTTTGTCAATACTTACAGCTGTTTCCTCACAAGCAATTTTGTTGAATGACGACTAGTTAAGCTTGGCTACAGGTCAATTCATCTCACTTTCAGTATGGCTGGGTAGATGGGAGTAGCAGAATGGATGGGGGAATGTCTCAGAATACCAAATCAGAGGGACAAAATGCTTCTGTAGGAGCCACGAGACAGCTGCTGGGGCTGCTGAGTAATCTGCTACCATGGAGCCGCCTTTACAGGCATGATTTTTCATTTTGATGTTAATTAGTAACCTTATCTAAAGAATATCTCAAGTTTTTCCTTTGCAAGTTACATGAACTAATAGATAAATCCAGAAAAATTAAAAGCAGGCTAAAGTTTACACCTGCAGTAATTCTAGAGACCCTTAAAATATTTTAGTTTTTATCATATTTTACATGCATGTGAAAGGCTTTAGAAATAGAACAACTAAAATTGGAACAACACAGACCCCTGCAAAACTCAAATTAAAAAGAGTGAGCCAAGACAGCATATGCCCTTTCCAAGAGGAAGAGAATGCATTATAAATCTGGGAATAAAGCCACCTAACTCCTGGCAAGACAGCTCAGAGAAACAGATAATAAAATAATTCTACCAGTACAGTCATAAGACATTCAAAGCTAGAATTAATGTATCCTTTATTCATTATTAGAAATATAAATAGCTTTAGTTTGTGACAGATTTTAAGTATTTCCTGTAGGAAGGGATTCAGCAGTCTTAACCTGTAATACAGCAGCAAAAAAACCCTAGTTGCCTTCAACAGGAAGCAAAAGGCATTAAAAACTGGAAATAACATCAAAAGCTGACTAACTGTCGAGGGACTAGCAACCGAGCACCTCTAGCCTTACCAGCACCAAAAACCAGAAGTATCTCCTGTCCCTCCCACACATGCATGTTGGTAGCTTCACTTGCCTGCACAGAAGACAGAACTGCTTGGAAGAAGAACTCCCCTGCTTGACCACGAGGCTGACCCCATTGCTGGCAACTAAAGAAAACCAGCAACCTTATTCGCATCACCTCCATTTACCTAAGCCAAGTGACTCACCAAGGAACAGTTCAGGATTAAAAAGACACTAAAAACATGGCATGCATAACGTCATCCTTTACACAGACACTATCAAGCCATTATTTACTAAGCTAACTAATTAGCCAGCCACTCTTGCAGATAATGAGAATGCATTAAAGTATTTAAAATTCCAGCACAAGCCTGACACATACAAAGTGGCTGCCCTTCTTCAAAAGAAAATGAATGTCAAAGGAAATAAACCATTTAGGAACAGTCAGCACATCCGAGGTAGAACGGGAAGGTAACATCACCTAGGGTAAGCCTTCAGAAAAAGAAAGTAAAGCAAAGCAGAGAGCTATAAGATGCAGAGGTATTTCGCATTTTTATTGTATCAGCCTCTACTTGTAAAGAAATCATTAGTCAGATGACTTAAATTAGCAATAGATAGATGATAAAGCAACAGCTACTCAAAACAAACAGCATTAGTGTAAAGAACCGTACAGTCTTGCACAGAAAAACAGGGAAATTGAATGTATTTAAGCTGACAGTGATCTGAAAAGCCCAGCTGGTTAAATTCAGTTTTACACCAAGAAATAAGCTTTAACTGCATATACACTTCACTGCAGTTTAGTACTGGAAGCACCTTCCCTTCACATAGGCACTGCTCCAGGAGTGGGTAATACAACCAAAGTCATAGACCAAGTTTACAAAATACATAAAATAAATGAATCCATCTACTGGAAATGACACCAGGAATACTCCCGGGGATAAGACTTCCCTGTGCACTTGATATAGTCCTGCTCTTTCAAAAACACTTCCTAAACTCCTGCTAANGGAGGAGGTGTTTGCACAGCAACTATGAAACTGAGGATAAAAATTTAGAGGCAGTTTGGAGATTTCAGCACCTATCACCAAAGAGCCAGTTTTACATCCTCTGTAAGTCTTCATGAAAGCATATGGGGGAGTATCAGGACATGAAGATTTGCTGTTTAATTACTACCTTTTTGTCTACACACATATTCCTTATAGGATCTCCTCATTCACATTAGTCGCAGTTCCTGTAGTACAGTCCCACAGCACCTGCACAGACAGGAGCAGCCTTTCGGGGTGAAAAGCTGCGTATGACAACAGAAGTGGGAGATGAGCAGATCACCGTACCCAGGCCAGCCTGGGCAGCAATCTTACCTGCAGCTACAGGAGAGCCAAGCCTGCTTCAAACCAATTCCCACAACACAGCATAAACTTTTAAGTTTGTGAAGACCCTGCCTTCCTTAGTTAAAAGATCCCACAGGAAGAAACGCAACCATCTTGTAGGCCATTAGCTCCAAAGGGGTCAACTGCTCAGGTGCAAGACAGAAGGGCTTTCAACTTCTTTTTTTTTTTAAACATGTCAGTTATTTCTACATTAACTTCTCATTTTCTTGGCTTTTTTCAGTCCAGTAACCTCTAGAATTGAGATTCTTTGACTCCTGGAGAGGGGCCCAAAAACTCATTCTGCCTCTACGGAAATTCACAATTTGGCATTTAAAGGGAACAGTATCAAATGATATAGATGCAGTCTTAGTCTGTACTTGACATCAGAGCTCTCCTGTCACCTTCCTCCCCTGAAATGACTCAATAAAGACAGTCCTTAAAGGAGAGGTTCAAAGACATAGCACAAGCAAGCCCCACGTTGCAAGTTTTTCCCTACACAGTCCAAGAAGCTGACTGGGGAGGTGGGGAAGATACACATGAACTCTTCAAAAAAAGGGAAATGAAATTGAAGCCACAGAAGCCACCTGGGTAGTGTAACATAGCCAGTTGCTTGATCTCTACTGAAGTAGAATTAATTGCTGTGGTTTAGTTAAGATGTTTTGAATAAAATTAATGCATACTTAAAAGGAATGCACAGTATTAGGTTAAAAAACGTGGGGACAGCATGTATATGGAGGTATGTGACTTGGGCCACCGCTGACATTCACAGCTGTGGCTCAGCTGCTAGGAAGCTTGAAAAGGAGAAACACCCATCAAGACCTTCCAACACTAGACACAGGACAGACTATGTGTGCTACAGACAAGTCCCAGGGTTGTCTTCCTACTCAGGATTTTTTGAACACACCATATAGCAATGTTGCTAATTAACACCTGGAATGAACCCGAAACCTTTCAATATAAATGGTCACAAGCTGATATCAGGAAGGAAAAGAAATTTCAAAATATAGATAACTCTCAAGCATATAATAAGAGGTGTCTTGAAGTTGCAGGAAGATACTTCAGGATCTCCAGCGTTCCTTAATATTTCTGTGTGTATTTCTTTTAATTTTGGAGAAATTATGCAACTACATTCATACATCAAGACCACATAAAAAAATTAACAGTATCAGAATTATCTGAAGTATTGAATAGTTTAAAATAGTAAATGCCCTTACTCTCCCAAACTGCCCCTATGTGCAGCCTCACACTGCAGGGACAAATCTTAACCTGTCATTACAAAAAAAAAAAAAAAAAAACCAAAAAAAAAAAAAAAAAAACAAAAAAAAAACCAAACCAACAAACAACTGAAAAGTCACACAACAAAAACAAAGATTTCCCCCATTCCTCTCTTTTAGTTGAGAAATTATTTTTTT
>VYXH01000773.1:467-19833 GCA_013397275.1 Burhinus bistriatus | reverse complement strand
AAAACCAAAACAAAACAACAACACACCACAGAAAAACCCAACCCAACAAACAAAAAAAACCCCAAACCATACACACAAACCCAACGCAAACACACAAACCCAACACAAACACACAAAAAGGTGCCTGCCTCAGTTGTAGGTGGGAACCTTAGTCCAGAATTCAAACAACTTAACACAAAGTCAATAAGAAATACTTACATTTTACTTTTTTTTTAAAAAAGGAGTCCATCTTTTAAATATGAGCCCAAAATAGATTCCCTAAAATGCAGCAGATTAAAGGCAAGCTAGAAGGATAGTCTGAAGCAAGCAAGAAGCAGAAAGGGCCAGGTGGCCAGAGAGCCCCCCACCAAGGGCACCTGACGGCTGCCTGCACACCTTAGCCTGGCAGAGCCAGTAAACTGGTCTGCAACCACCAAGACTAACTTCTTTGCATCCACAAGACCTGTACCTCTTCTCCAGTCATTCCACTGCACACTGCCACATCACCCGTGTTTCCTTTGCTCCACAAAGATACTTAGCTCTCAAGATACCATACCTACAAAGTTTCTAAAGCAAGAACCTTTTGTTTTCAAAGCCTTTTTTATTTTTATTTTTTTCCAAGGAGTTACCAGGCTTCATTTTCCAAGCCCTTCTGGCAGGTTTCATAAAGTAACTGATAATGTCAATTCAAGTTACATATTCAGTAAGCCACAAACGACAGCACCTCAGGCATACAGAAGAGATTCTGAGCTGAGAAGCAATTTGATTTTTTTTTTCTGGCCACATATGGCAGCACCCCATGAATGGCAAAAGCCTTTTTTCTTGACATTCAGAGGTTAACGTATAAGCAGTACGAGTAAATAATCCACGAATGGTTGCACATCATGCAACATTTGCATTCAATCTGAAACATGCACACGTTAAAGAAAAATACACACAATTTATGAAAGGCATAGTTACTTGTGAAAACAAGCTCAGAATTATATGAATGCCTTTTCACTGGCTACTGCTAATTTTGCAAATGCCCTGGTGTTCCCCTTACGGCCTAATACCCAGTGAAAACTTTTTTTTAATTGCACACCTTTGCAAGGAAGTGCTTGACCTGAGAGCCTATAGGTTTGTTGCCGTTATTGTAAAGAAACCACTCTTTTAGAGTGCCAATTCAGCAAGAATAATTTTTGAGTATAGAGTCTCCAAAGTCATGAAGTAAGTCTTTTCAAACAAGTCTGAGCAGAAGATTTTTAACCCTGGCATACACAAGTTGTCTCTGCTGTTTCTCCTCTACCTATTTGTCTTTAACTCCTGTCCCTCCTGCTGAAGAAACATGTCCCTCTGCAGACCAGAAGGAAGCCAAAATTTTCTCCTCTATTTCAACAGCTTTCCAAGATACAGCTTAACCCACATCCTTCCCTCAGACACGAGGAGGATTAAGTCACTCTTCTGCCTCTATTTATATTCAAGAGGGCTGCCACTACTTGGATAAGCCACAAACTCTCATTATTCTGCATTGATTCAGTTGACTTTCTGGGACAAAGTAAGTCTAAAGCTCCAGGACATGTTATGAGCATTACAGAACATCACCTTTCTTACACAGGATAAAAAAGGTTAAGCAAAGAGCACCATCTAGATATTAAACACCACATATCTAGAATAGAAATTCTAGGTTCCCATCAAGACCTCTACTGCTTGCATCAGGATCTATAAAAAAGGTGAAGAGATATTGAAAAGCATAAAAAAAGCAGAGGGCCAGAAGTTTTGTGTATCACCAGAGAATTGGAGAAGATATAATTGCTACCACACAATAACAGGGACATGTGTGTACATGCACAGCAACCGGCATCATTCTCTGACTTCATTATCTTCTGAATCCCATCTTGCAGAAAGATAGGGACTTAATCCAGAGTTTGTATTTGATCATGGCTAAAGAAAAAAGGGGAAGTCCAGGACTTGAGATGCAAGTGTTTTGCTGTAATACAAGAATTGTAGTATTCCAACTTTGTAATAATTCCATCATTCCTTTCCTCCAACAAGAGAAATTCAAAAGCCCAGTTGTGTGTGTAATACTTCTGCACACTGAGAGCATGATCCTGCTGGAGGCTAAAAGACTGTTTATCCACAGATCAGTAGCCACTGTGCAAAATTACATGCTCTGTTCCATCTGATACTCCACAACTTTGGCTTTGAGAGAGTACTCAAGTATCACCAAATGGAGCTTCATTAGGGATAATTATATATTTAATCTTACATAGGCAGATAGAGTTCAAATATTTTCCTACAAAACAGTAGAATTCAAATGAATTAAATCACAAAACACAGAATTTTAAAGCAGAATCCATGCACAGCATTATAGCATAAGTAAAATGGTTTACAGCTCAACAAAAGTAAAATGCTGCTAAATGCCAACTGCCATATCACAAACAACTGTGCACACATTATTTTGGGTCTTCCTTCCACCAATCTTAAATGTTATTTGGTCAACATTAGATAAAGAAAGGCCTGGATTTATAATGTAATATTAGAAGATATTAGACACATGTTAACATTGGAGATAGACATATGTCTAACAAGAACGGAAAAATAGATGTTTTATCAATACAAACCTGAATGGGCAGGGGAGGAAAGGAGGGACCGTGTAAGACGGAAGGCTTCACTGCCACACAAGGTATCCACAAGACTCAATTCTCAAGTTTAGAGATAGCACTAGACTTCAATCCTGCTGCACACATGAATGGAGTAAGCATTGTAAGTGAGGGCAGCAGCCTTCCTTATTTTACATATATAAGAGTCTACAACAAAAATGCTGAAAAGCCTGGAAAGACTGCAAGGTTGAGTACTGCTGTACAAGACAGTTTAGACTAAGTCCCAGCCGCTGTCAAATCTATTCAGTTTAAGAGTTATTACTAGCAATTTTGTGCCAAACAAGCATCAAAGACTGAAGGAAGTGGCCGGAGATGAGCAATGATTTAAGATTTCAACAGCCCACTAAGCTTGTGCTGGAACTAGACTTCAGGTGCAAGTGTTGGGCTTCACTGGGCTTCTTTAAGTAGGCATTAAGTCAGGCTATATGCTTCTTCAAGAAACACATTCTCGCTGCACAAAAACTGCCTTAGGCCTGAAAAAGTATTCAGGACTTTCCAGTTGTGCCACCTGCAAAAATGAATCGGTAGCCTCAGGAGAGGCTGCACGGACTCCACCAGCCGCGACAGACAACTGGAGTCCAGGTGTGCTGTTCTCCCTCCCGTCTGAGGCTGAGCACCCTCATGGTGCTGCCCTCCCTGTCCTCTGAGGCTGAGCACCCTCATCGCAGCAGTTGCTCAGGATCTCTAAACCAGCAATTCCACGTGCCCATCAGGATGAGCTGAGAGTAATCACTGGAATGACAGGGAGCTATGAAAAGCTTTAAAACCCAAAGCCCACCAGGCTGATAAAGCTTTGCATGAGCTGGCTTCCATTTATTTCCACAGGCCCTTGTATTACTGTTGTAGTAAAATTGATATTAACTAGAAAAATGAAATGTAAAATGCAATTGAAGCAACTAAGGAAACCTGCTGCTGCTAGAGTCCTCTATACTGCCCCAACCCTATTTAATTATTTACCTAATATCGAAATACAGAAATAGTAACTAGACATGATTTATCTATGATTCAATTAAGGAACTAACCACTAGACAATGTAGCTTTGTTGATAAGTAGGATATTCCTGTCAAGAGAGTGATGAAATGTAGGCCTGGTCAGCAAACCAAGAAAATCTCCTGGACCTGCCTAGATTAGAGGAGAAGGAAAAGGTAATTTCAGCAGGGGGAGATCACGACCACCGACTCATTGACCACCTACCCAAATGACACCACCTACTCAAAAGAGAACAATGGAAGAAGACGACCAAGCCTGCGTGCTAATTTACATGGGAAGCAAAGAAATCTTGACTGATCATTAAAGAGAATAACAATGAATATGTATTAATTGTTTGAATATGTAATAATGTATAAAAGTGGAGATTTTTGAAACTGAGGTGTGCTCCCATTTTGG
Source organism: Burhinus bistriatus (assembly GCA_013397275.1). NCBI lineage: Eukaryota > Metazoa > Chordata > Aves > Charadriiformes > Burhinidae > Burhinus > Burhinus bistriatus. Next base: position 15,829 of record VYXH01000773.1, on the reverse strand, counting down.
GACGAGCACCCCATTTCTGTGCAGTAATGGAATAAACTTAGAAATACCTCTGCTCTGTGTGTTATTGGCTTGCACACTGGGTAAAGAACCCCGATAGTAATGTTGTCCCAAACCTAAGAAATGAAAGTTTCCAGAACGTCTTCTGAAAACATACCCCATGCCAAGTCCCAAACCAGGATATCGGGTAAGCAACCTGGAAGCTTGTTTCTGTGGCCCAAAAATGCCCAACGGATGCAGTGTGAAATTCTTATCTTCATCAGGCTTCACTCCAAGTATGCTGAATTATTTATTCTATGTGAGCCTGTAAATGTTAACCTTAAAAAATGTATCACTTCAGAATTTTTGTTTTTAAAGTGGCATCTTTGTCAAACTGATAATGTCTATGGAAATTAGCGCCCAGCATAACACCATAGCTCTCTTTACTGAACAGCAAAGTCCATGACAGGAAAATCCATCTAGGCTTTCAAACCATGTCCATCACACCAGCATTCAAGCATCTTAAACTGACAGAAACAATATTAAAAAAGAAAGTGTAGATTATCTCAAGGCAGAATCTTTATCAGCATCTTTATCATAAATAAATATGAATCAGTCTGCCATTTTAATTCACATCTATTTCCACAGAAATAGTTGCTTTCATTAAAAGGGCTATGCAAGACCCCTTTCAAATATACAGATACTTGCTGCAAATAAAGTTTTACAGTCATGTGAAAATTCACACGCGTTCCTTTCCAAGCCTAGATCCTTGATGGGAATAGAAAGCTGTGGATCAACATTATTAATAGGCAAACTCATAATGAAAACACATATCCATTCTGTAAATCGCAAGTGTATCAGGACTAGAAATAACCTTCGCTGGTAGTTCTAAAGACAAAATTATTTCTCCCAAAAGATACTGAACAGATAAGCTAGGCGCTTTCTTGCCCATTCATTTTCAAGCATCAGAGATGCTCAAAGAAGCTTAGGGAAGAAAAGCAAAATAGCACAATTAAGATCGAGGAGACAGTACTTGTTTGGAGTAGTACATTTCCATAAGCGCACTAAACAGAGAAACAGGGTGCAAAACAAGCGTTTCATAAGTTATGAGACCACCAAGTCTAAAAGCAGAAGTGTCGAGACCTGCTTCAGATATCTGGAGAGCCAAACCACACTGGCCAGCATGCAAGAGACCCTACTAGGCAGTGTAGCACAGCAACCTGGGGTTCAACCACCTCACCTACCTTCAATTGTGCTGTACAACTATGGAGTAGATTAAAATCTAACACTAAAAGAAATACAGCCCCCCACCTGCAAACAAACCCAGCTATGGTACTCAACCACTTGAGGCCAAACAGAAGATGGGAACTTGGGGTGTGTGTGTAAATCAGCTCATCTGTGCCTGGAATGCCTGCTCGGAAACCAGCCCGCAATGGTTTTTCTCCATTTGCTGCCAAGCACCTCTAACGCAATCCAGACAGTTAAGGACACAGTGAGAATGTTAATATGAAAGCATTAAAATTCCCATTGAAATAGGACCTGTCAAGCTACTTTATGTAACATGATTTATCATTTCCAAATGTAGTAACAAGGGATTTTATTGTACAAGAGCATGTTGTACACAATGGGGCTCTGGGTTCGCATTCCACACTAGACAAACTAGAATTTCTGACAAAGTTTATGCTAGTACATGTCTGAGTTACTGGTGTGTGTATGAAAGGGTAGCTATATGCATTAGAAATTGATACATAGAATTGGGGTATAGAATACGTTTAAAGTGAGAGCTCTCTGCTTATTTCTGTGCATACTAAATAGAACCAGACACCTCTGATGACTGCTGCTGAAAGGCGCTAGAACTGTACTTATGGAAAGAAGCCAAACTGCCCCCATCCCTCAGGGCACTTGCATCAAGCAATAAAAATGGACTGTCAAAAGCTTAAGGAAGTTTTTATTTCCAGTCTTACATGTCAATCAGATAACTGATGTCTTCTGCAAATTCAACGTAGTCAAACTGAGAGCAGACTGGAAACTTCTGGTTAAGTTTCCAGCAGATGGCCTGCACTTTCTAACCCATTAAAGCCCAGCCTCAAAAACCACAATCTCCTATGTTTATCACATTTAACATAGCAGCTAAAAATCAAGGCAAGCTGCCCAAGTTCTGCACTAAAAACACTCGTGGAGAGGTACATCACAGAGCACATACCCTGTCACAAAAATCCACAAACTAAGTCGTATCTGTAGACACATTCTTCCCTCTCCATTCTACAGACCAGCTTCTCAGAAATGCAGAAATATTTCAGCTCTATCAGCCCACTGTTCTTTTTTTATTAATTCACTTTAGGTAGTTCAGATAATGTAACTGCAGTGAAAACTACACATTTGAGGCAGAGATGACTAGTACAGTACAGAAAAGCAGAGACATTGACCAGAATCGTACCTCTCCTCTACACTGCAAGAGGTATCACACCAGTTGCTAGTGCAAAGGTAACACTGGGATAAATTGGTAGTAGTGTCAAAAAAATATTCTGCTTCATATTTTTTATTTAGAGCAAACTGTAACCAGTCAGTGTCTACCCACGCAAGATTATGTCGTTAAATACAAAGGACTGTTTCCTATTGTATTTTGTTACATAGCTGCACTCAAGACCCTAGCTTTCTTACTAACTTCTTCATTGGTGTACTATTAACTTCGAACATCATTCAAGCAGATGTTTTGTTCTGTCCTCTTCCCCTGCCCAAGTCTGGTATCAATGTCCAACTAAACTCAAATATGCTTTGCAATTTTTTCATTTAATTAATAAAATACACACCAAGAATGCCTGACTGCAACAGATCACACAGAGATCTGGATCTTGCCATCAATTACTTGCACTACAAAGTCAGCTACAGCTGATGTGGTCAATTTATTGCATTCCAGGCAGTTGATTCCAGACCCAAGACCTTGGACTACTCTGCTTTTACAACGCTAGACAGAATCAATAATTAATTTTTTTAGGCCTTCCCATTCTTGCTTTGCCATTTAGCATTAGCAGTAAGAATCAATCTTACTCCAAGTAATAAAAACCAAGTGTATATAGACATACATGTTTGCTATTTCAATCCAGGAGGGATTTGCAATGCAAGTTTAAAAAGGAAAACTGTTTTCTGTTGGAATTGTGAGAAGTGAGCAAAAGCCATAATGGAAACCAGTTTGCCCTAGGCGAAGTGGAAGATGAAGGGAAAAAACTAAAGAATTAGATGCTAAAATTAAGGCATGAACAGCTGGCGGTTTAAGGAGTGTGGCTGGGTAATAAAATGGCAGATAAAGTTCAGTGGACACAGGTAGTAAGTGATGCACAAGGGAAAGACCATCTAACCTAATATTCACAGAAACAGACTCCTACCACTATGACTCAGAAGCTAAATCTTGACAGTAGCTGTTTCATCAAGATACCACCTCAATGCTCAGCAGCTATAAGAGAGCAAACAAAGCGTTAGGCATTGTTAGTACAGAACTAAAGAACAAAACCAGGAGATAACATGACACTGCCTGAATCCTGAACGGCGGATACAGTTCTGGTGCCCAGATCGCAAAGGGCATTTGTAGATCCAGACAAAGCGCAGGAGGAGATCGTGGAATGTGTCTACACCAGCATTTTGGCTTAGATCAGAAGTGCGCTTTTGAAACTCATCTCTGTCACTGCCACTTCGTGCACTGCGATTCTCATCTCAGAGCCTTCTTGGGCCACATGAGCTGGATTCTCTGAGTGAATCCAAACAAGGAGACAGCCACTACTGCATCAAATGCTAAACAGCACCCAGTCCACAGGACTAGGCCAAAATCGGTCAATGCAAACTTCTGTGAAGTACAGATAAGCACAGGCATTGAGTCCTAATTCACTGTACAAATCCTGTCCTAATCCACCATGCTGTTTGACAACGAGGGCATAGACAAAGCTGAGGTGTTGAATATCTTGTTTATGGCAAGCACCTGATAAAACTAGGACACTTCATTCTAGGGAAGATAAAAATCAAAGTCTCCTACATGATATGGCTCTGAAACAACATAAGTGGCATAGAAAAGGATGAGCAAGGAGTAACTGCTCGGGGTTTTTTCCTAAACGAGATGGAGGAAAACATCCAACAGAACAGGCAGAAGGCCGTTCTGCTTCAAAAGAAAAGGAGCTGTTTCTACACACAGCACCTATAGCAAGGAGTTTTCCTGCTTAAAATGAAGATTATCAATGCTGTAAGTTTACAAGGGTTCAGAAAGAAACTATACAGATTCATTGGGGAAAAGTCCATCAAGAGCCATTGAACGCAGTCAGCAAAGCTAGCTCTGGAAGTACCTGAGCTGCAGACTGCTAGCACTTGGGGGATACTTTGAATAAGGAAAACTACACACCTCCCTTGTTACTGTCCTCTTTCTTGTAGGATCCACTACTGACCACTGTCAAGACAGGATACTGACCTTGACATACAAAATTTAGCCTGGCCAAGTTGGACTACTCTTGAAAATGGCAAGACTGGTGTGCTAGATGGAAAAGGAAATAAAACTCACACCAATCTAAGAAAAGAGGATGCAAACTTCTGTAACAAACTACTGAACAAGCAAATCTTGCCCTTCTTTTAGGCACACAATCACAGGCTGCAGATGCAGCACAGGTCAAGAGCTCCTACAATTTAGTTTATTACTGAAAACTGTTATTTAGACAGAAACTTCTGCCACACATCATAACGCAGCCTGCAATGCTTGCGGATCGACAGACCCTTGGGGACAGGCCCAGAAAGACAGTTAAACTATGGGTCCAAACCACTAAACTTTGAGTTATAAACTGTCTAGGAAACAGCCTTTTTATTGCCAGAGATCTGAAAGGAAACCCAAAAGCTAGAGGAAGTCAATAAACCAGAAGGCATTTAAAGCTAAAGGGAATCTGCCTCAAGACATTCCTGTGCTTCAACCTTTGCAGTGTATTCCTCATCCAATCTTCTCTCTGAATTTTTACACTTGGCCAATAAATACCTCTTATTCTAGCACTCAGATACGATTTATGACGCACTGCAAGTTCTGTGCAATTAACAGATTTAATGCCCAATTCACTTCCTTCTTCAAAGGGAGACTGGAGAAAAGCACAACAGGAGACGGCTGGGTACTGTAGCTGTGGGTATATCATACATATACATGATATGACATTTCCTCTACCACTACTGTAAGCCAGCACATCCCTACTCTTCCTGTAGATGTATCAAGTCTTTTTCACTGTTTAGATTCCCAACTATTATTCATTCTTCAGCTTAATCATTGAGGGTTTTTTTCCTACCCTCAGTATAGATTTTTACACACCATCCCACATTTTCACCATAATTTATCAATTGCTTTTTCTTTCCACTCCATTTCACTGAATTTCTAATCTCATTTCCCCAACTACACTGTCTACAATCATAACATAGCAGTGGCTTTAAAAAATTCAGTATGCTCCACTAATTTCACAATGTGTTAAAAGAGATAACAGAGGGAAGACATTCTTTCAATCTCAGCGTGATTACTTTAACTTGCATATCAGAGACAACTGTACACAGCCAAGGATGAGGATAGGCATTTCTACGAAAGGAAGTCAAAGCTCTGCAATCTTACACAAGTATTGACCAACTTTCAATGAGAGAAATGCCACCAACCCTTATGTGCAAGACCGAGCATTTACCTCTTCCACATTTTTAATTAGCATTTGATGGATGTTTTATTCTGAATCACGCAGATAGGGCTTCATCCAATCCAGCAGCACATTTGTTTGAGGGATATTACAGATGCATCATATACTAATAAAACACCCTGCTCTGAAAAGAATTTTAAACGGTGCAACTTAGCGGCTTGCTTCCCAGATGCATTCCTAACTTCTATATAATGTCAATGCTGAGCACAAGCTACTTTCACAAGCAATTAAGACAGACTACATGAAGTACCTAGCTCAGCCTGCAGGCCATATAAGACTTGGCTTTCAGTTTTATTCAATTACTTTGTCCTTGTCTTCGGTAAACAGAAATCCTTGTTTTACTTTCTCTCTACCACACACTGCATCTGTTCTCCAAATTACACCACCCTAATCCCCACATGGGAGCCTTTGGACCAGTTTTACACTACGCTTTAGTAGTTTTTGCCAAAAGAGTTGAAGGTAAGGTACATAACACAGTGTTATTCCTAAATAAATTCTACTGTCGGGGGTGGGGTGGGGAGTGTCTGTGAACTAAGTTTCACCTCAAACATTCTCAAAAGCGTAAATAAGACTCCACCTCATCCCATTAACATTTCTTCAGCCAATTTTACTTGCCACAGTGCTACAAGCCATGTAGTTTGCTTAAGTTGTTGCCATTTCTGCTTTATTTCTGAAATCAACTTTAGCAGTATTTAAATTTAAAGTCTAGATGTAGTCTAAATCTTATGATATCCCAACCTCATCTCTCAACAAGCAAGAGCTATTCAGATTAAAACCCACTGGGATAAGAAGAAAGAGGCAATGGAGGGGAAGGAAGTCCACTATTATATCATGATGCCTTCAAACACAGAAGCTCATCTGCATGACATAACGCCTACTCCAACCATAGAAACACTCTCAGGCTTCAAATATTATGTGCACACTAAATGCCTGAACACTGGAAAAAACCCTGCTCAGAGTCCAATATTTATACCAAACTGTTCTCCAGACTTCTTACTAAATATTTAACTTTGTACATCATTTCTACACAAACTGAGTAGCAACAGTAATTAACTTGATTCTGAGAATCTATACCTTTTAGATAAAAAGGATGACACAGTTAAACTTTCCAAGCTTCAACAGAAGTAAAGAAGTACTACTTTTTCCATAAGCCAAGTTACCTTATTGTAAACTGAGGTGGAAAACCAGACTAATTCTATTGGATTTCTAGACAAACCAGTATTAACAGTCATAAAATATAAACAGTGCCAAAGGGTTAACACTTTAGGATGATAATAGCTCCTTGGAAGATTAGAGATCAATTTTAAGGTAAGCATCATTGATTATTTAAGTATGTCTGATCCTGCCTCCTGACAAACCTTTCAAGACTACTGGTTACTGTTCAAGTTCTGTTTGGGAACAGAACAAACCAGCTTCGAGACACACAGCTTCAATTCCACATTTTAGATAATCACATGGCATTAAAAACCACACAAACTAAACAAACAGAACAGAAGATACTCACATTCCCCATGTATTCTGAAAGTAGATCCTGCAAGGCTTGTCGCACTGCATTACACTCGGCAACTATACGTTCCCGTCGGTCATCACGTGTGCATGATGAATCAGCCATCAGGGCTGCTCCGCTAATGATGCTCTCCAGGCGCTCTTCCAGGGAAGGCCTAAAACGTTCTTCACTGAAGGTCGATGGATCCACAATAATTTGTTTCTAGTAAAATAAAGGTTTTAGCAATTAGTAATCAGACCAAGCAGTAAGTTACTGTTAAGTCATGAAGACAACCAACTTTTACAGCAAACCCCTGATCAGGCATAAAACGCAAACAACATAATTTTGGCATTGAAGATGATTTTCATGAGTAATTTTGTAAAATTACTAAAAGGTTCCCCATCAGATTACATTGCTAGTCATTTCTTGTGCTGCTTTGACAGCTAAACAAAACTCGGCCACAGGAAGCCACATTACATGAATGGCAAAAAATCAAACATGCCAGCACAAATAAGGTTCAAAGCACAGAACTCTTCTTAACTACATGTCAATCCGGACATGTCTTCACTAGTTAACTTGTCAGCTATAGTTATCCCATCACGAACAAAAAAACAAGGAAAACAAACGTCCAAAATTAGCCCTATATATAGTGCTCTGTTGTCCGAGTCAATCCAGTCTTTCTTCTCTTCACTGTTATGCAGGTAAAAACAATAGTATTCTCAAAAATTCTCAAAGTGAAGCATCAACACGAACATTTCAAACAGCACAGAAATCAATTTTTTCATGGCAGAACACTATCACAGGTTTATCTCGACAGAGTATTAGCAAGCACAGCTCATACTGAGAGACTTAAGGCTGAAACAGCAGTACTGATGGATCTGTTTTTCAAGGGGCCAATACTACCACCCATAGAAGGTCACCAGGAAAAAGCAGTGAGTATTTATCACCTTGCGAGTATTTCCAGGCTGTTCATTTAAACAGGTTTGCAACTTATTAAGAAAGAATTACGTGGCCATTTCAAGGTTTGGTGGTTTGTTTTGGGTTTGGGTGGTGTTCTTCTTAGTGCAGGGGCAGGAGGGGAAGATATTACTAACTCTTTATAAAAGAAGCCCCAAAGTTTTTTGAAATGAGAGTTTTCACAATCAGTTTGTATGCCAGCTAACTTCAATAGCAACGTCACAACCACTGCTTCTGCCAGCCAGCACATTTTGTGTCCCTATGGAGTAACCATGCAGCCTTCACAGCAGGATTAGAATATGGCATGTTCTCCAACATGCTTCTCTTTTTTCCTAAAACTTTTAATCATGCAGGTAATACAATGGCAGTATGCTACAACTCCAGAACTGCACCATCAAAACCAGAGATAGTGATTATCTTGTTATCTTCTGGTAGCCATTTAATATTTTACGATCACAGTAAAAACACCGGAGTATTTGGGGGCGTGTGTGTGCAAAGCCTGTATTACAAGAGCGCAATAATACTCAAACGTTAGCAGGAAATGAAGTGCAGTGATAACATCTGCCAAGAACCTGAACACATTTGTTTTGTCAGTCTCCTTTGGCAGGAACAAGACGACAAAGCTATTGCATACAACACGCAATGAAGCTGGCCTGCTGAACAAGCCCTGCTGCTATTAGGAGAGCCTCACAAAGCAGAACTAAAAGTTCTAAAGCTCTATGTGAATGACAAAGCTCAAAAACAGTCTCTGGCTATATATATTAGAGAGTTGATATAGTAAAATATGGCCATACATCAGAAATCGCATGGAATGGTTTGAGCTAGATTAGCCAATCCATGAATCTGAACTGAATTGCTTCTTCAATTCTACATACCCAAGTCAGTCCTTAACACTGTGTGCTGTTACAGGCCCTGCCTTCCCCTTCCACAGATACCTGCTGAAACCTGCAATCCCTTGGCTGCTACACTGAGGCACGCTCTTAAGACTTGCGTAGCTGAAAATACAATGGAAAATTTAAGAAAAGTAGACTTAAAACTGAAATCATAGTCACAAAGATCAAGACAACCATGACATCCTCTTGTTCCCTAAGAGATCACATAGAAAGGCTTCACACTGGGCACAGGAAGAACTCAAATAGTCAATCCTGGTAAAAGAAATACGGCAGAGAAGGTAGTGTAGGGGAGGAACAAGAGTGATAAAAGCAAAAAGGAGAAGGTGAGCAATATCTGCCAAAACCAAAAGTATTAAACACCTTTTGAGTGATGGCTTTGCAATATTAAAAAAAGTTTTAGAGGCGAGTTAGTGCCAAGGTGTTTAAAATTCAGAGGCTGAATCAGTGGTAGACACAGAATACTGGCTTCAAAAGGAAAGTGTTCTCAGTAAAAATGCATGGCTATCCTCAGTAACTAACTGAATGCAAGATAAAGAGTACAAAAGATCAGCACAACACATCAGTGTGAAATGACTTCATTCCCAACCAAAGATCATATTAAACTTCCCACTTCATGTTCCTCTCAATAGGTAGTTTCGGCAATTCCAAATACATTATTCACTTTTAATAAGTCATTCCTGTCATCTACAAGAATACATTACATAAATATATTATGAAATAATCAATTTCAAATAAACCAGGGGCTTACATCTAATGTAGCAGTAGGCTAACTGCTATTTCAGAGCTAGTTTAACTTGACAGCCTTCAATCATCAAGAGCTGCATATATAACTTTCTATATTCCATCAATCCTAGCTTGGAAAAAGACTTTTTAAAAAATAAAAGCCTACTTTACCTGGGACTTGCTGTATTTCAGTAGAAAATGATCTTTCAGGCAATATAAATAAAAGCAAGCTGTTGCTAGTAAATCAGGTGAACGAACACAAGAGTTGGAGTTACCACTTCTTTTATATAAAGGGTTCAAAACTTACATCAAAGTTGTTCAGAGCATAAGCCAGCTCTCCACCTCCACCCTGTTGCTGGGCAGCATCATCGGATGCAGTTGCTTGAGCTGCGTTTGAGATGCCCGTGACCGCCTGCTGAAGCTGTTTGTAGATCAAGTCCCTGTTAGCTTTGTAAGCAGCTACGTCAGGGTGCTGCAGACAGGCCTGGGATGCTGTATAAAGAATGGGAACGTTCTTCTGCAGAATTCCTCTGGCTGCTGCCATTTGATCACGGTGACCCACATCTTTCAATTCCTATTAGGAAAATTAAAGAAAAAAAAAACATTTGAGAACATTCCCCACATTTAACATCCATATGCTGTCTCCCTGCATCTTCAAAAGACAGGCAGGTTCTTGGACTAATATTCTCAAATCTAAGTATCTTCTGATTGAGTATCCGTATTCTTAAGGGCTCAACTAATTTCAAAACACAACAGCTTCATAAAGAAAAAAAAAAAAAAGTAGTATTGTAGGGCAAATCACAACACCACAATTCAAAATTTGAGCTTGGATTTTTGCTCCTCTCCACAGTAGAGGACCAGCATTTTGAAAGCTGGTAACACCTTTAAATCAGGAGGACACAGATGTTGTGAGCACACATTTTTCTCCCCACTCTTTCCAGTGTGCATTACATCTAAAAAACCAAAATCACAAAGAAACATAAATCCTCAAAACAGAATACCTTAAATTTTTATGTAACTTAAGAATCAAGTTAATTTTTAACTATCAAATGAACTTGCAGGCTTTCCCTGCAATCTTGTCTTGCACATGAGAAGCAAGATCTTCTTTCATTTAAACTCCAAGACTCACAACCAGAATGCTTTCTTTAATCACACCCAGAAGATGGAGTTTACTATGCTCAAGAGACTTGGGTACTTAATTTTAGAAGAATAAGTATTTCCTCTCATTCAACTACTTCTTCATCTCCAATGAGATGAAATTAATCCAATGACTGTAATTACCACTAATTTAAGATTAGTGAGCAAGTCCATATGTCTTTTCCCAAACACTCACTACTTCAATCTCTAAAGCACCATCACCTCTGTTTTGGACTAGAAGCGCTATGATTAGTTAAAGCTTCTGTGTCCAGCACAACCAGCAAGTTTATAAAAGGAAGAATGAACACAGTTATTAGTAGTATCGTAATTTTAAAGTTACCTCTTAAATCTAACAAAGAGGTGATGAAAATGAAGAAGAGGACTGCCTTACTGAAAAAAAGGGCGGGGGGGGGCGGGGCAGGGGGAGGAAATCTGACAGACTCTTCAAAATGAATGGGTAAACAGGCGACCTCTGTAAGACACACACTAAGCAGGGAGGGTACTGCAGGCAGGCTTACAGATTTACAGATTCAGTATAACCACTTCCCATAGTGCGGGCCAAACCATCACAAACCAGTTTAAGAACATTTATTGCATTGCCATCACAACCCTACTCCCATTCACTGCAATCAGATTTTAGATACATAACCAACTGGCAATCCATTTTAGACCGTACCCAGTTTATTTTCAAAGATGAATCTGTGCAAAAAACCAAGCGGTGTCAGAGGTGCATAAGCGGTTTTGGTTTGTACATATCAGCAGAACAAACAAACAAGAAATGCTTTACAAGAATTATGCTATTTCTGATAAATGGGACTGCCTACACCTCTGCTTTCTTTTGAAAAACTTACCTACACAAGAATGAGTCACAACAGTGTTGTTGAACAAAACAAATTTTACACGTAATTTAAGGTTAAGCACAAGCTATCCAAACATGGAACACACACATAACAGGATTTTAATCCCTTCATGAAATGGGCACTTCAGTGCAAGACTAACTAGCATTGCCACTCACATTCTTGGAAAGAGTTGTAATTCTGTGCCCAGCCACAATTTTTGCTCCCTGTTTAAATGGACACATTCAGTCTGCCTGTGCAAACCAGAAAGGCAGCGTGGTCTAGTGGTGAGTGCACAAGGCACCCAGTCACATCTCAATTCTCTTTCCTTACACACACCTGCCTTGCTTCAAAATGGGAAGTCAAGTCTTGGGAAGCAGCATTTCACTAGGGTACTAAAGCATTAACATAAACAAATGCTACTAGAACAAATTCCATCAGAAGCAGTACACTACAGCTGAGCAGACTTTCTGCTTACCAGGCAAGCTCAAATTTCCTGAGCATGGTGGAGGGCAACACAAAGTACTCAGCAATAAAAATAAAGTGTTGTTTTTTCTTTTTTTTTTTTTTTTTTTAAAAAAAAAAAAAGGGGCATTAGCAGCAATGAGTACTGTCCAAGAGCAGCAAGGCTGCCTTATTCTCTTCTTTTGAAAAAAGAAGGCATAATATACAGAACAAATTGCTGACATCACTATACCTGTTGTCTTTTGGCTGCCATTATGTTAAGCTTGTCCACTTCTGGTTTGAGGGCTTTGTACTGGATACCCAAATCCTGCTCCGTGCCAGCATTTCTTAGTTTCAAGATACCTTCTTCCACCTAAAAGAATATATTTTCACATATTTTCCCAAGTAATACAGTCCACAGTTCAGGAAGTAATTCAGAACGTACTTCATAGCAGATAGAGAAAGTAATCTTCCACTGTCCCTTTTTTTTCTGGAGATACTTCAAAGGCTAATAGTACTCAAGGCTTAGCTACTTCTTCATAGTCACCAGCTACCAGACGCAGCCAAGTACACACATTTGAAAGAGTATGAAGGAGCCCAGGGCCCTTCAGAAGCCCTGCTCTGGCAGAGCTCTGCCCAGTAGAGCTGCAGCAGTGGCCATCAAAGGGCACAAGGAGAGTCCTTAAAGCCCTGCCGCAAAAGCAGGCCCAGTATCAAATCTCATTTCGTTGCAGACTCTGTAACCACCCACCCACCCTCCTGCTTGTGAGAAGAAAAGGCTTCCTCAAATATTCCACGTTCATTTTATTTAGTCTACCGAAGCTACTCATCCCTAGTAGCTACAAGGGAGTACTGGTTATAAGAAAGCCAAATTATTTCTTTAAGATGAAAAAAGCTGGCTACAACCTGCAGTTGCAGACCATAGTTCATTCAGTTTCAATACTAAAAGTTCAGAATAAAGTGCAACACAATGTCAAAAGCTACTGACAAGTGAGAGGAAAAACCCTAAAAACCTCCCTGCTCCAGAAGCGAGCCGCTGACAGCGCACACATCGGGGTCAGTGCACATACATAAAACAAAGCCACTTGACAAAGCACGCCTAGCATGCCAATCACAGCAAAGGGAATCACAGCAAAGAACTACACTTACTACTTTAAGTTGAACAAGCAGCTTGTAGACATCTGCCATGTCAGCCAAAATCAGCAGTCGAGTAACAGCAGAGAGGAGGGCACGCGCCGCTCGGACCATGTTCCCTCGTTTCACAGAGGAGCAGGGGTCATCTGCAAACTCCCCCGAAGCGCTCTTCATCAAGTCACCTGCACAAGGGGAGAAGATGGTCCGACTTTAACATCACACAGCAAGGATTCCTGCACAAGCCAATCTAAGTCTTGAAAACAAAATGCATTTGCTTAAATACAGCCAGGAATCAAGGTTGCATGTAGCTACGTCTAAGTATGGTTACCACATGGTATCAGGTAGAGGGCTTGTGCAGGGAGGAAAAGCTAGGAAATAACACTTTGGTCCTTATTTCCAATTGTACAGGTGTTTTAACATACCAGATTCCCCTGGAGAGGCAAATTCAGCATGCCTTTGCTATTACATGCAGGACTGCAGTTATTTCAAAAACTACAATGCTTTCAAAGCTTAAGCAAGAGCTTTGATTTGTGTGTGTGTAGGAGTTAGGCAGAAAGCAGCAGAAAGTGCTGTAAACACACACGGAAATGCCACAGCTCATGGGACTGTAAACAACTTGGAGCGATGACCTGGCTGGATGTGCCCTGGTTTGCATTCAAAGCAAGGCACCGCTTAGTAAAACGCTTCAATGTTTCGTAGCCTGTGGGTCTGCATCTGGTGCAGGAGGAAAGAATTTGAGTTTCAGATGGTAACAATGCAATTGGTTAACTATAAAAAGCAAAGGCCACTTTGCACAGCTAGAGAAATTCCTCCAGAAGGCATTTGGAAAGCATAAAAGTAACGTCTGCATATAGTCAGAGGAGTAAATTTTGGATTTCTCCCTGTCCTTTCTGGGGAAGCATTTTGCTTCAAGTACCACAGTTCCTACACAGCAGCAAGTTTTGGAATTCACATTATTCTTCTTGGATCTCTTTGCATTTCAGAAACAGTTGGTGAACAGCTAGGATTTAGTTTAGAAAACGCTAGCTACTCAAGGCCAAAGATTTGCAGGCAGCTGGAGATGACCAGAAAGCAGGTGAACTGCGTTGTTATAACTAACTGCTGTGACAGAGGCTTCCCAAACCTGTATGAAAAAGTGCCCATATGGCAAATGCCAAAATAAAAATAGCATATCTCAGATAAGAAGAAAAGAACCTCAAATAGTGCTTCACAAGTGAAAGCTGACAGCAACTCCCATCAAGCCCATTACCAAATGGGGCTAGGCAAGATTTGCACGAAAATCATGGAATTTTTAGAGTTGGAAGAGACCTCTAGAAATCATCTAGTCCAACTCCCCTGCTGACGCAGGAATGCCTAGAGCACGTTACTCAGGACTGCATCCAGGCGGGTCTTGAAAATCTCCGGAGAAGGGGACTCCGCAACCTCCCTGGGCAGCCTGTTCCAGTGCTCTGTCACCCTCACCGTAAAGAAGTTTTTTTTCTTATGTTTGAATGGAACTTCCTATGTTCCAACTTGCGCCTGTTGCCCCTCGTCCTGTCACTGGGAACCACTGAAAAGAGTCTGCCTCCATCCTCCTCCAATCCACCCTTTAGATACTTACAAGCAAGAATAAGGCCTCCCCTCAGCCTTCTCTTCTCCAGGCTAAAGAGTCCCAGCTCTCTCAGCCTTTCCTCATAAGGGAGATATTCCAATCCCCCAATCATCTTTGTTGCCCTACGCTGGACTCTCTCCAGAAGTTCCCTGTCTCGCTTGAGCTGGGGAGCCCAGAACTGGACACAGTATTCCAGTTGTGGCCTCACCAGTGCCGAGTAGAGGGGGAGAATGACCTCCCTCGACCTACTGGCCACACTCTTCCCTATGCAGCCCAGGATTCCATTGGCCTTCCTGGCGACAAGGGCACATTGCTGGCTCATGGATAATTTACTATCTACCAGGACCCCCAGATCCTTCTCCTCAGAACTGCTCTCCAGCACGTCCGCCCCCAGCCTATACTGGTGCCTAGTATTCTTCCTCCCCAGGTGCAGGACCCTACACTTGCTCTTGTTGAACCTCATTAGGTTCTACTCTGCCCAGCACTCCAGCCTGT
>VYXH01000772.1:146284-234141 GCA_013397275.1 Burhinus bistriatus | reverse complement strand
TTTTTTTTTTTTTCTTCTTTAGAAATCTTTCACTGGTAGCTGTAGTTTGTGTAGAAATGCACGGTTTTGTTGTCAGTTTTGTATCAAGTTTACTTAGGAGAACCTGTGTGAAAGCACAGCAAATAGCTTTGTTTTTTCCTCAAACCACTGCTGTCTGTGTTCGGATGCTGGGTCCGATTTTAGGCCTCCGCTCTCCTCCTGGAGCTGCCGGTGCGATGCCGGGGGCTGCTGATCCCACCTGGGATGCCGGGAGCCTGCGCCCCGCAGCGTGCCCCCTATGGGCTCCCACACGGGGGTTCTTCTCCGCCAGTCCTCAGCACTGTAAACCAAAATGCACTTAAAGTAATCTTATTTGCTACCTGTCTGCCTAGTATTTTGTCATCTGGAGTGTGTTCCGAATGTTTGTTGGAAATGATAATTTTGTTTGACTGCTGTTTAGTATTTCTTCTGTTTTCTCCTGTTAGTAGATGGTTCCAGCCAGCTGTTTTTGCCTATCGCTGCGATTCATCATCTAAAGTGAATTGCATATGAAGCAGAGAATTGTCATACACTGGATTGAATTTTAATATTTTCCTTTTGAACTATGTCATAGATATATTAAATTATCTCTGCAATCTCTGCTGGCCTGGTACAGGTAAATCTCTTCCAGCATTGCCAGCATTGCCTCTTCGTGGAGGAGCTTTACAAGTTTAGCTGTAAAAATTCATTTCTGGCTTCAGGATAGCAGAGGGAGCAGTCAGAAACTACCGAGTTTTATCAAAATTGTATGAGCCAGCGAACCGAGAGTCTGAAACAACCACGATGCCTGTCTGTTTTTAAGCAACAGGACTGGATTTAGATCCTCTTTGTTCTTTTATAAGTTAAATATGTTTTGTTTTAAAAATAACGTTTGGGGCATCTGCTTTGCATTATGAGTTAATTCCATTCATTGTTTTAAAATAGTTATTAACCTTTTGCAAATTATATACTGCACATGAACAGTAATTTTTTCAATAATCTTTAAATGTGCATACTGTAACAGCGCCATAATGTGGACTGACATAATATGAATTGACAGTAAATTTTTAGTTGCCTAAATACGTATTTAAATGATAGAGCTGAAGAGTCATCTGCAAAAAGCTATTATGATCCAGAGAGTTAATTTATATATAGATAATTTCTCCAGCATACATTAAGGAAGAATTTTTCTTTTTCCATTATCATTTAAATTATTTTCAAAAATCCTGAAACATAACCCAAAAATCTTTATATTTAGAATCAAGGTGTGCCTGTGACTTGAAATGGTAAAATCCAGGTTGCTTCGAGGAGTAACTTTATCCTTAACCCACCATGTTCTGCTTATTTATCTGATACGGTGCTCAGCCGGGGGCATCTCCTAACAAGTGCTGATGTTTCATTTCATAGGCAGTGCAGAATATTGAGGCGTAATCTGTTAAATACAGAATTTTAGCATTAACTGAGAATAACTGTGAACTGTTTTAAACTTTTTTTTTTTTTTTTTAATGGAAGAAAAAGAAAAAGGGTAGTAGCATATTTTCCATAGCATAAAGTAGAAAAATGCTGTTGCCGAATTTCATGAGAGGAAGGATCAGCTTTTGACCATACAGTTAAGTCCCGATTTGGAATTCTTTACTTTAAATCACTGATAGCGATGAGCTGGGAAACTGCACTGGGGAAGGATAACTCCGTAAATACTGTATACTTGCATTCTCTCCTGTGAATTTCCCTCGGTCTCTTTTAGAGGTGGGATATTGGACTGGAAGGACCCTAAGCGGCAGTTCAGGATACATTCACCAAAACTAATGAAGCTGCTTCCATGAGTTGCAATTGAGGAGATGGATCACAACATGTATTTCAGTTCATATTGCTTTAAACATCGTTTTGTGATAATTACATTTAGAATCAACATCCTCCTGCGGCAGGTGTATGAACATACGCAATGCAATTTCCAAAATTGTATGGAAAGATCCTGTAAATAGTCTGTATCCAAACAGGTTATTGGGAATAAACAGAAACTTTCAAAAATATTCTAAACATGTTTTTTAATACTCTTAATGTTATGGTTTTGATGTAATAAAAGTCTAAAGTTTTTATTATGTGCCTCTTGGAGTACTCATGTGGGTGACACCTACATAACTTTCTGTTCACTAGTCTGTTTAAAGGTACCCTTTTCACTCCAGAACTAATTTACTGTAGATATTTTCCTTGCATCCCGTGTACTTTGCATCTTCCTTGTGAAGAAGAAAGTTACTTCGGTATGAAGCAACAAACACTTTTTTTTTTTTTTTTAAACAAATACCAGACAGTCGGATTTTATGTCCACTGGAAGGCTGAAATTAGCCGTAAGTCCAGAAACAGATGAGCAAGTGCAATTAAAATTTCCCAATGCACCTTGCCACACAACTGGATGTTCCTCCATTAAAATAAGAGGGTGTTTTGGTCATGAAATTTTATTAATCCTTAGAATTTGTAGAATTATTCTCTAAGTTAGCCAGATGGCTAAGTTCGACTTAAATTCCTTTTGATCCAAAACAAGCTTGGGTTCAAGCTAAAGCTTTCAGACTAGTTTTCTTATTCACATTATACTTTTATGTAATACTGAAAATAATGCACCTTGACTATTAAGACGTATTTTTTTGTTTAATTTGTTCCTTAGATTGTATGACTGAGTGGGCCATATAGCCATATAGAACAGTCATGTGCATATAGACTACCTGGCTGACAAAATAACAGAGATACATACTGGAACTGCATGGGGCTGGGGAGAAGAGGGAGAGTCAGTGGGACTGCTGCAAACATTTTAGCGTAATTGACAGCTAAAATATATTTGTAACGTTACATGATTGAAGTTCGTAACTCTGAATAACGTTCATGTTAGAGCCCTTGTTAACGATACTGTACTGAGAACAGGTAATAGATATTTTACATTTGGACCAAAAGCCGTCGTTTGGGACATGTGTCTCAGAATATGCTTGTATTTACAAATTGCTGTAGAATAGGAATTATTTTAAAATCTGACTTTTGGGAAATGCTTGACATTATTATCTTACATAAAACAATTGTAAGGGATCGAAAATAGAGTAGCTGTGTAAAGTAGACTATAAAGGGAACAGGTACTATATATTTCAGTACTATTCAATTACGTCTTTGTAACCTTGATTTCAGGTTGTTCTCATAGTTTTTTTTTTTTTTTTAAAAAATAAAGAGCTAGGTCTTGCTTTTATGTATGGGACAAAAAAAAGCTGCTTTCAGGTTATAGGTACTGTATTTTTAAGAGAAGTACAAACAATGCATGACATTTTTATCAGTGATAAATCTAGTCAGGCCTTATTAATAGTTTGAGCATTCTTTAAAAAACATTACTAAAGCTATTATTTTTGAATGTTATTTTTCCAAATGTAGTAAAAATATAAACTTAATATTTTAATTGGTTTTATATGATGTTTTAATGAATGCCAGCATTATCTGTCCTTACAAAGCATATAATTTGTTTCCAGTCTCCTGGCCTGCTGTAAAAACCTTTCTTTGTTGCAGAAGGTCACCTGTAGGACTTGGCTATTTACATTAAAATAAAAATGCCGTGGTTTTAAACCATATGCTTAGCTTTAAGAATGTGGATAGTCCTGTTGCCTTCAATAGCCTACATACATCTTTTAAACCAAGCATATGAAAAATATATTTGGAAGTGCTATAAAAGAATCAGTTGACATCTTTGGTAGGAAGTTGTCTTACTGTATTCTTTATTGCATTTGTAGGGACAGTTTGAAAGCATTGAAAAAAGGCTTTAGATGTCTGCTGTAAATTAGCACTTGTTGCATAAAATAGATTCATGATGCATTTTTTTAACATTTTGGTAAGTATTGCCTTCTTTTGTATGAATTAATTTTAGGAAATCAGGGCAACATCTTGGCAGGAATGAGTGTCAGAATGTGGTATAACCCGTGGCTGGGATTTTTCTATTCATTTTTGTAGAACAGAAGCAGCCTCTCTCTTTTGGAAGGGAATGGACACTTCCAAGATGTGTGCCATGGCTGTCCCTTTTCACATATTAGTTCTGACACTCACTGATAGTTTGGTGGGAAGGAAGTGAAACCATTTCCCAATTGTTTTCTGTTTCCTTAAATTTCTGCTTAAAAGCTTAAGAAAAAATGGGGAGGGGGAAGGAAAATACCTCAGGTGCTATTAAGTGTATAATAAAGACTCATACAAATTAAAAGTTCTCTATTTTTTTTAATATATTTTTCCCTTAGCTTGTTAGAACAATTCTTACAATTTAGATGATATGTAGGACTTTATTATTTCTCCATGTCTGTGTCTACAAAGACTAATGCCACGTTTCTCTTGTAAATTTTGTTGTATATTGTTTTATTGTTCTAATTCAAAGCAGGATCAGTTGGGGGTTTTTTTGGTGATTTTTTTTTTTTTTTTTTAGATTAAGCTCATAGCTTTTACCAAGCCAAGTTCAAAAATAAACATGAAATGCAAATAATTTGTTTTGTCTTATAGTACTGGGTATTGTAGATGGCTTATGATTCTACTGATTTCCTTTGAAATTAATTTGCTGCTGAAATATCACATTAAAAATAAAGATAGTAGTAGAAAATGGAGCTTCTGCTACAGTAATTTTCTGTTCAAAGTATAGCTAAGTATAAAATACATTTTTGAGGAGCTATGAGGAAAATGTATCAGAAATACTAATTTAACAGCATATAGCTATTTCAGGAGCCCATATGCAAATTGTATAAGGAAGGAGTCATAACATTTCCTGGGGAGGGCATCAATGAGGTTTTTAGTCAAGATTCGTGGCTGTAGCCACAGCTGTTGGATTGGCTTGAGGCCACCTCAAGGTACAACAGGTGGGATGTGGCTAAGAATTAATACACTTTCAACAGATTTTACCTTTCAGAGCTTCTCTAGCATCACTGGTAGAGTGGAGGAAAGGGTGGAATTTATCTTCAGAAGAAGCAGCCCACCTCCATAGTATGTAGATCTCGGGTTTACACACACCAAGAAAGTAATTTGCTTAAAGACGCTCAATTTCTTTGTCTGTTATCCTTCCTCCGCTCTTTGAATCTGTTGTTAAAAGCTCCCCCCTTGCCCCCGGTGTCTGTCCCTGTGGGGAGGTCCCTGCACAGATCAGTCTACCTCTGGGCTGAGATGGGGTAGTCCTTGGTGCCTCCTGGCCTTTGGCCTGTGTATGGACATTACAAGATCACAGAATCACAGAAGAGTAGGGGTTGGAAGGGACCTTCGGAGATCATCTAGTCCAATCCCCCTGTCAAAGCAGGTTCACCTAGAGTAGGTTGGACAGGAACGCATCCAGGTGGGCATCCAAGATGTTTGTGTGGAGCTGGCCAATACACCCTTTTACACAGGCTGGGCAAGCTTTAGTAGACTCAGAAGAATTACGGTCCCGTCATTTGAGTGGTCAGACTCGACCCATTATCATTCCGGCCTCATTGCAAAGAAGTTCAGACCCTAGTACCTAGTGCATGGGACATGATGTTAAACACAGTAATTTCAGGTTGTTCCTGGAGGAGAGGAGCACCCATGGCATTTAGCTCTCTGCTGCTGAGCCTTTGCTGGTGTGGCTCTGCCAAGCACAGGTTTCATCTTTTCTGGTGACCCCTTCTGTGATTTTGTCTTCTTGCATCTTATTTTACATACTTTATTACTGAAATTAGGATAATACAATTGATATCATGAGAGGTAGTAAAATAATAGTTATGAAAGGCTTTGTGAAGCATACACGTATTCACAAATATTCCAAAGTATGACTACATGAGTAAAACATTTGACTATTAAAGGAGAAGGATGTCGTCAGTTAAAACTGCTGGCACTGTTATGGGATAAGGTCGTCTGCTCTTTTATATGGTGTGCCAGCTGATGAAAGAAAAATATTTATTTTTTTAGAGGCAAAAAAAGCAGGCATTTTCATCAGCTTAAATGAAAAGAGCCAACTAGGTCTAAATACTGTTTTGTGAAATCGTGTTTCACCCCTGTAAGTGATTTTCTGTGTGGAAGGTGTGCTGTAAGCGGGATGGGTCTGTCTTTTCAGCTTGGCTAATCGTTTCCTTTCACAAATCCAGAACGCATGCAGATTTGAACTTGTAGCCAGGAAAAAGTGCTGCCATGCTTCAAATTGCCAAAGGACCTCAAGGGACAGAAACTTGACCTGGTTTTATGAAACCATAGAATTACATTTATACAAGTTACCCCATGGGAAAGGAATGAACTGATCCCAATTCATTTCTAAATACTGGGCCCTTATGGGTCACATTTGAATTCTCTCCTACACCTGTTTTTCTACTAAATTTTTCTGAGGACATTTTTAGAAACTTACTTTACATTAGGTATGGGTCATGTGCCTAATATTTAACAGTTCAGTGTTCTAATTCTTTAAAATGTCTAATGGTTTTGCAATATAATTAAGCTGCGAAAAGTTTAAATTATGGAATTTGTGCGGTATGGGCTAAATCCTCAAACCGTGAACTCTCCTCTGGGTTTAGTAACTTAGGCTTCGTTTTCCTGCATGTGGAATGCAAACATAGAGCAGGCAGTGACTATAGTCAGTACATGTTGTATGGTCTTCTCTATGAAGAGAGTGACTCTGCAGCCGAGTCATTCCGCAGCTCACCTGGGATGTGGGACATGGTTCAGAAAGGGTTACCCAATGAGACAGTTTACAAGAAGACACCGAGGCTCCTTTCCTCCTTCCTCCAAAAGAACCTTTCTTCTTCCCTCAATTAGATTAAACATTTGGGACATGGAAAGTCTGGGTTCAGACCTCCTCTCGGAATCTGTGAAGGTAATGAGTAGGTGCTACCATAGCTTTCCTCTTTCAGTACTTTGGTTTGAGCTAGAAGCCTCAATACCCTACGGTGAGTGCTTACCCCTCTCTGGTGAGGTGGTGTCTGGTACTCGGGGTGTCCGAGAGTATCTGCCAGCGTAGTGCCAGGTTGGAGTATGCCAGCTAAGTTGAAACAGTGGGTGCTAAGGACAGGGAAGGGTTCCTTAGTTCATTTGAATATCTGGAACTATGTGCTTATAGGGTTACATTAAAATTAGAATTAGCTGGCATTTATTTAACAAACTAAGTGAGCACTCTGTTCAGCTTAAGTTTGCCTCAGCAATTACTATCCCACAGAGGCTCCGCAAACCTTCCAGGCTTTGCTTCCACCTTCTCGTGGAAACCATTTCCTTTTCTCAGGCAAGCTTTCTCATCCTTGAAAGACATTTTCAGTGCTGAAATTGGCATTAAGTGCCTGCATAAGTCTACCTGTTTCTAGTGAATGAGTGACAGATTTGGATACTACTCATGTAGTATAGATTGCTTTTCTCTTTATACACCATTTTAACACTTCAGATTGACTAAACAGCTCAGCTGATGATCCCTGGCTGTAGACTTTCTACCCTTCAATGTGGATGCAGCAGAAGAGGCTTTTGCGTGGAATTACTGCTCCCACTGTCACCTAGTCCCAAATTTGTAGTCATTTTTTTGGCTTGGGCAAAAAGGATTGGAAGGCGAGAAATGGGAGTAACGGTGTTATCACAACAAGTAAGATGATATTTATTTACTCTGTTTGCTTTTCACACTGGTGAATTTTTCCGTACAGTTTGTTTTAAGCCATTCATGACTTTGCCATTCTGGATAACCAGACTGGTTCGTGAGGCATCATCACAGGGCCATTATTTGACTGGCAGAGTGAAGGGCAAGTCTTCTAAATGGCGATTACTTATCACCATTATGTATTTATTATAAATGTGTACATAATGTCCCTTTCTAATTCACCTCCAAGAAGTGATCATATCGATCCCTAAGCTCTTCTTTTGTCTTTGTCAGCCTTATGCTTTTAGCGATTCAGTTTTTGTTGATGCCATCAACAGGTTTAACTACTGTGTAATGCTGATATCCTGAGTGCGTAGAGCAGGACATTTTTTCCAAGACACACGGAGTGGTTTTGTTCCCAAATGATTTGTAATGGAAGGTAGAGGTCCAGTTGCATTGGGGGGCTTAAACATTTTTCTTAAGCACTTATTTGCTTGGCTTTCCTTTTGTAGTTCTGTTGTTCCTAAGTTGGGTAGAAGATGCATTAATTTTACTGTGTCCAGTAAAGTTTAGATCAGACTAGTCTAAGGCTTTCGACTTAGCAATAAAATGTTTTGTCTGCTTTCTGATTTCAGTGGTAAATAAGGGAAATCTTTAAGATCAGCTGTAGGGGCAATGAATGCTTCGTTACGATTGAAATGTTTGTCTTAAATTTTCTTTGCATCTAAACTAGAGAGGAAAAAATTCCTTTGTTATCTGTTTAATCATAAAACAACAACTCAGAGTGAAGGAACAAATTCAGATCTTTGAAAATCCAAACTCTCAGTATCCCTTTCCTCTCCTCCTGTTTATTTTCTCCCCCCCCTCACACAGCTCTCTGGGTGTTGAAGAAAATGAAGATGAAAATTTACAATTCTTCATGGAAGCCCCATTTTATTAGGCACTGTGAAAACTTCAAATACAGAGGATTCCTGGTTGGAAGCAGTTGCTAGCTCTAGCAGTAGCAGTAGGGACAAGAGCCCTGAGGCTATGGGGCTGGGAACATGCTGAAGACTAGGGTAGTGAAGAGACAAAAGTGAAAGGCTGGTTGACAGCATGTTAAAGCAGATTTACCCGGTGTTACTATTACATGCAGCCTTATAAGTTTACATATGTATGATCAAATTTTCAATCTTTGGATCACAAATGTCTCCTTTCTCTTCACTAAGTAAGGCTGTGTTTAGAGTAGCACCTGGGGAAGCAAGCAAGAAGAAGTAAGTTTGACTTTGAAGTTTGATATGGGATGAGATTCTTGCGGCAGGGATGCTAGATGGGAAGAAGGTGTTTGTGTTTTTATTACATACCCGAGAGAAAGTATTACCTCCATCTCCTTTAATCGCCTCTTTTCTGGGGCTGGTATCCATATGTAGATAAAAGAAGGTACTGTTAGAATGTAAGACTGAGTTTTGCTTATTACTCCTCCACTGAACACTAACATGCAAATACCAGGCGCTGATTATGCCTCAGCAAGGAGAGAGGCTAGAATGAAAATAGTTTGTTAGACACGTTTGGGTTTTTTTTTTTTTTAGAAATTCACTCATTGTGGAAATTTGCACCTATGCTTTGTATGGTTCTAAGTTTACTTCAGAAGCACGGAGCTGGAATTCCCAGGTTTCTTCATATGTTTCCGTATCACATGTGCAGCAACGAATACAGTCACTGTGATACTGGGTTGCACGTGAAAGTCTTAATCCTGCGAGCAGGAAGGAAACATTGGTATGTGTAAGGACTCCTGTTGCCTATAGCCTCTCAGTTGGACGGTTTATAGGAATAAAATTATGCAGGTCCTTAAATATTGTCAGTATTGGTACACCCACATGGCATAGCTAGCGGAGTTTTCATAAGCTGGAGTTTCACAGATACCGGCAACCGAGTGTGGGAACGATCAAAGAACATTATTTGTAATCAAAATGTGAGTTAGGTGTTTATAAAACAACTGGTGGGTGCTTGTATGCATGTGGAATTTGCTTACACGAGTAGTCCCCATTGATTTAAATGAGAGCATTCATGTGATGAAAACAAGTTCAACGCCGGAACGTTTAGGAGATGATGACCTTAGAAACGAACAGTCGTCTTCAAAAGTACTCAGAGGGTGGTTATTAAAACTTAAAGCCGAGAGTCGCCGTTTGAAGGCAGGAACAGCTAGGAAGATGTTTGGGGAGCTCACCTGCCAGGTAATAATGCGTTTTAATGATGCCGGATAACTCGGCCTCAACTTCCTCTTACTCTTTCTTTTTTTGGGGGGGTGGGGGAAGGGATGGGAAGGAGGGCGAGAGAGGGACGGTGACAGCGAGGCTGTTTGTTTTTCCCGAAAGTTGTTTGTGATTTCAGGTACTCATGGGAAATCTCTTGATCAGATTCACATCTGTTCCTGTCAAAGTGGGTGCTAAGATACCGGTCACCCAGCAACCATGTCCAAGAGGGAATTGGGCCGATAATAACTTCAAAAAGGAATGACAGATGCTAGATTAGGATGAAAGACAAAACGCATGAAAAATGAGCTTGTTAGAATAAAAAAATTGTTCAAGCACCTTCATGCAAATTAAATGAATATTGAACATTTGCATGCAGTAATTTCTACTTTTTCTGTTGATTGAGAAGAAATAAAGACGGTACATATAAAAACATAAATGTAATTTTTTTTTTTTTTGCACCAATTAACATACAAAGCAGTATCTTTCTTCTAAAAATGAGATTAGCCACCTGGGTGCTTGGCTGTATCCCACATATGTCACAACATTTTTGTAATGAGTATGATTCTGTTGAAGGAACACCTTATCTAATTCTTCGTAGCCAAACAAACAAGGAAGCAACCTTATATTAATTTTAAAATATTTTAGGTTAGTGTGGTTGTATTTTTTTTCAGCTGTGGTTTTCAGAGCTGAATTATTTCCTGCTGTCCTTGAATTCAATCGGTATAATGTGCATTAATAAAAGATCACATAAGATGAGTTCAGACCAAATGCTAAGGTTTCCTATTGACTGGTCAAACAATACAGTTTTTGAAACACGATGCCTGTCAGGGTAACGTGAAAAAGAAATAGTCACTTTTCCATGCCGATGTATTAAGAGAATTTAAATAATCTAATAATTTTATTACTGAAACGTTCATATAACAATCAGAATTTGGAAAAGAATGATAAAATGTTCTGATTGAGAAAGGACTCTGTGTCTTGGTTTAGCAATGTCTAATGTGGTCACGTACAGAAATTGATTTTCTTCAGAAATTAATTAATTTTTCATATCGCCCTAAGCTGCAGTTAAAAAGAGTGCATACTTGTCTGTTTTTTCCAGAAATATTGCCTAATCATATTAATACCATTGCCCCAAGGATGAAAAGATAATTGTACAAATGCATTTGGAAATATGTATCACTGAGTATTTATGATTAAATTATGCAAATGACCCAGCTCTCATCCTTTCCAGACCCAGATTGTCTAATTAGGATTGATATGCTGAATAGATGTTCCAGAATTTGAATACAAGCATGTCCAAAGAGCAGAAAATTGGAAATGACAAGGCTGAAATGCTAAGAAAAGTGTCTTTCCCTTTTATACTTTACTAATGTGGTGTTAGCAGTTGCAATTTTTCCTTTGGCTATATTATGTGACTCGTGTCCTACAAGAAATAAGTCAGGAAAGAAAAATCAACTTTCATAAATAGCATTACTTTACTCCGGACTTATTTTTCTTCAAAAGTCAGCTTGTTGTTCCTCTTCTCTTTAAAGCTTTGTATCCTTCATGTTAAAATAATGATGTATTCCACATAAATTACTTCTTAATTTGGAGCACTGTTGTTTGTAGCTTGTCTGCAGCTGCTGGTGCTAGATACTTAGCTCATAAGCTTCTCATATATTCAGATGAGATTTACACACCTAACATTTTAAAGTTTGGTGGGTTTTTTTGGTTCTTATCTGTTTGAGTTCACAATTCCGTAATGTAATTACTTTTTTTTTTTTTTTTTTTTTTTTTTTTTTTTTCTTTAAAAGAAGAGAACCGATGTCTCATTAAGCTTGTTTATGGGCATTCTGAGTTGGACTAATAGCTATCAGCAAGTCTACAGCGTTTAAATCCTTCTTCTTCAGTGGGCTGTTTGTTCATTTATCGCCCTTGGGAAGCTGGGAGAAGAGCCCGGTGAGGAGCAAGGAGGAGTAGTGAACTGTCAGTACTTCAGCCATTGTTAGCAGCGGGAGTCGTTCCCTCTGAACTCTGTTGGCTCCTGCTTCCCATCTGCGGGATGATGGATTGCTATGTTTAATACATTTCAGCTTTTGTCTGTCATAGTGTGGATAGACAGCGCTATCAGTGATTTCAACACTGATTAGAGGGCTGGTTGTACCCACTGCTATTGGGCAGGCACCTCCCAGGAATGTTTGATGTTGGAGCTCGTTGGCACTCTCGCCATGCAAATGAGTCGCTCGGCTATGTCGAGGTGGTTTTAAACACCTACAAAAGACTGCCGGGAATTACTAAATCCGCACAGCGCCCCTCCACCTCTCCCCCCCGCAACAAAATTCAGACACCCCCGCGAACGCTTTGGTACCAAATGTAAACGCTCGTCCCGAGCGATCCCGAGCTCGAGAGAGAAATGCCTCCTGCTTTTAACAGACTGGGGATGGGAGCAGGGATGCAGGGATGCGGGGATGCGTTCCAGGGGGTGTGATGTCAGCCGCACTCGGCCCATCTGTACTTAAGCGTTTTGCTACTGGTGATACGGTAGGAGCGCAAGGGTTGCGTTGAAGCAATAAGATACGACATGACATGTGTCGTACGAGGATTTGCTAAGCCGTGGGTGCTTTGTGATTCACAAGTCCACGGGCTGAATGATTTCAGCCACCAGAGAAGTCGCTGTACACCAGCACAACATATGCCCTGGAGTATCTTCTAATAATTATAAAATGGTGCAGTGGACATAGAAATTATAGGCATCATTTTAGAGAACCGTATATATATTATTTGCGTTATTAGCATATTAATTTTCCACTCTTAGAAGAAACTACTATTCCACAATCTTAAGTGTGAAACAGTATTGTATTAGAAACAAATAGATAATTATGCTTGCTGAAGCATATAATACTGGATTTACAAGATGCTTGACCCAGTTTTCTTGGTTTGGACCATTGCCCACCATGACAGGCCAGGCTGAGGATAACTTTCACTTAATTTTGAACTGTGGGAGGAGGGGAAGTTAAATCAGAAGATATTAATCATCCTTGATTTAGCTTTCTTAGTAGAGATTTTAATTTACAGAACCAGAAGAATGAGTAACTAGTAAAAACTACCAATAACAAGTGGAGAAATTGCCAGGCTTAAATGTGTTTTCATTACCCCTGCTTCACTTTATTTTCACTTGACTGTGGCCTTGGCTGGTTTTTAAAAATTTCTTCACCTTTGGTTATACCAATGTTCAACTTCCATGGCTCTGGTTATAGGCAAGAGTTTGTAATTTTGCTGTTGTGCTTGCTGGAAATCCAAGCTCCACAGCACAGACGTGGGATGCCATTTTTATTCCTTTTTAAGATGATCCAGGCAGTGGCAATGCTCATAGGGAGGAGCGTTCATGCTAATTAAAAGCTCGAGTTTACCTTTCAAAAAAATATTGGCAATTTGCCTGGGAGAAAATTCCATCTTCAGTCACCATTTTTAATTTACTTGGCTGTTTGGACCTATCTTCACTTTAAGAGTTGCCTGGATGTTGAAGTAGTTTCTTTGACATTATTCCTAAGTGCTCACTTGCCATATATGAGGATCAGAGGATCCGAGGGCCTTGTGGAAAGGAGTATCAGTAATAAGGAGGGCATAATCTTGACATTTACAGCTGCCAGCTTTTCTCCATTTAGGCTCCCTTCGTTAGCAATGGCTGTGTGGCCGTGAAACAAGGAAACTTGAGATGCACTTTACAAATTTAAAAGAAAAGTAAAAAATAAATATATTCACATGTTTATACATAAACAGGTTTAAACATAACCAAGTTTAACATATTAAACCTTTCCTGATCTTTCTTTCTCCTTTGAAATAGATAGCATTTGGCTAGAGATACTGAAAGGGGTTGTTCTTCTGCAGAGATCAATAGCCGGAGGATTCGTACATGCGCAGAGAGGAAATAATANCGTGATCGCATTCCTGTACAGCTATGGCTGTACAACCGTGCGTGACCATTTTCTGCACAGGATCAGGTCTAGGTTAAAAATGCTTCCCGCTTACTCCCCTTTTTTCAGTATTATTTTTATTAACCCTCATCTGTTTTGGGAAAACAGTTCACCGTGTGTTTTCATCAGCAGTTGTGCTGTTACGAGTGAACGGGCAATGGGGACAGACATGAATGATGGTGGCGGGCGAGGGGGGGGAACAGTGCCTCTGATTTCAGGTATCGTCGTCCTGTGTGCCATGAAATTGTCCTCCATCCTAACTGCGGTGTCTTGAGCCTGGCCCGGGAAATGAACTGTGGATCACACAGCGGTTTTAACACTATATTTAAAAGGAGGAAACGGGAGGGGACTTAGTGCTAGTGAACGGATAAGTAAAACCTTTGAAAGAAAAATGCATGAATGCAGTGAAAGCCACCTTCCTCTCTCTTGCAAATCTGCTTTACTAAATCTTGGTAAGCTGGCCTGCTGTGTATTGCAAAACAAATGTGGTCGGCCTCTGAGGTACAGCGTGATTTCGGCCTTTGGATGCTCCCCCTTGCCATGTTCTGGTGGCAGGGAAGGAGGAGAGGTGGGCGCACACCGTCTCCCATGCCCCCCATGTCTGGGCTTGCTGAGGGAGGGAAGCCAGCTGGTTACCGAGCATCCTCTGCTCTGCGGCAGGGACCGCGCGGTGGGAGAACCCTGGAACTTAGGTGGAGCCTAACTCTGCGCTGGTGGAGTGAGGTGGAGCGGAAGCCCTGAAGTATTCTCCTTTTTTGGACTTTCATCCCGTGTACATCTTGCCTTCTTTGGGACTTTTTTCCTCTTGGTAACGGCATATCCNTGTTCAACTTCCATGGCTCTGGTTATAGGCAAGAGTTTGTAATTTTGCTGTTGTGCTTGCTGGAAATCTAAGCTCCACAGCACAGACGTGGGATGCCATTTTTATTCCTTTTTAAGATGATCCAGGCAGTGGCAATGCTCATAGGGAGGAGCGTTCATGCTAATTAAAAGCTCGAGTTTACCTTTCAAAAAAATATTGGCAATTTGCCTGGGAGAAAATTCCATCTTCAGTCACCATTTTTAATTTACTTGGCTGTTTGGACCTATCTTCACTTTAAGAGTTGCCTGGATGTTGAAGTAGTTTCTTTGACATTATTCCTAAGTGCTCACTTGCCATATATGAGGATCAGAGGATCCGAGGGCCTTGTGGAAAGGAGTATCAGTAATAAGGAGGGCATAATCTTGACATTTACAGCTGCCAGCTTTTCTCCATTTAGGCTCCCTTCGTTAGCAATGGCTGTGTGGCCGTGAAACAAGGAAACTTGAGATGCACTTTACAAATTTAAAAGAAAAGTAAAAAATAAATATATTCACATGTTTATACATAAACAGGTTTAAACATAACCAAGTTTAACATATTAAACCTTTCCTGATCTTTCTTTCTCCTTTGAAATAGATAGCATTTGGCTAGAGATACTGAAAGGGGTTGTTCTTCTGCAGAGATCAATAGCCGGAGGATTCGTACATGCGCAGAGAGGAAATAATAGCAACTTGAAAGTTAATGAAAAGCAAGTATGAAATAAATCCATGTATTAGTAGGCGATGTGTTAATAAATGTATCACATAAATATGATAGGTAAAGGAATCAGATAAATGGTTCCTTAATCAGATAAAAGATCTCTGTTGCTTATATTCTTTCTGCAGAAGTAAGGCTGTGATTTACAGCCTTTTTTGATAGCAGGGCTGGTTTAGATAATTTTGCCTCTCTTCTGTTTCCTCCAGGCACCGTGATCGCATTGCTGTGTGGCTGTGGCTGTACAGCCATGCGTGACCATTTTCTGNGTGAAAGCCACCTTCCTCTCTCTTGCAAATCTGCTTTACTAAATCTTGGTAAGCTGGCCTGCTGTGTATTGCAAAACAAATGTGGTCGGCCTCTGAGGTACAGCGTGATTTTGGCCTTTGGATGCTCCCCCTTGCCATGTTCTGGTGGCAGGGAAGGAGGAGAGGTGGGCGCACACCGTCTCCCATGCCCCCCATGTCTGGGCTTGCTGAGGGAGGGAAGCCAGCTGGTTACCGAGCATCCTCTGCTCTGCGGCAGGGACCGCGCGGTGGGAGAACCCTGGAACTTAGGTGGAGCCTAACTCTCCCCTGGTGGAGTGAGGTGGAGCAGAAGCCCTAAAGTATTCTCCTTTTTTGAGTGGACTTTCATCCCGTGTACTTCTTGCCTTCTTTGGGACTTTTTTCCTCTTGGTAACGGCATATCCATTAGTATAGAACGCATCTCCTATAGCTACACAGGATCTGACAGTATCACTTAGACCTCTGGGTTCTGATACAGTATAAAATTACTGACTGCTGTTTTATTGTGAGCCCCTAATTCACAATAGTCCTGCCGTATGTTAATGATGATGGAAATACTCCGCTGTCTGTAAGAAAAGCTAGGCTACGATAACCTGTGCACTTTTTGCAAGCTATGTTGATAGAGTTATACTACTTTGTACTTTTTTAGGAATACTCTTTACTCCATTATTATTATTATTCAGAACAGAAAACCTGTTTTAAACACCAGTTGATTTCTTTAGCAGCTTTTTGCAGACGTGGTGGAAATACGTCTGAAGCTACAAGGTCCTTGTCTACATAGAACCAGTGGGAAACTCAAAATTTCCCTGGGTAGGCATGGTTTTAGCAAAACTTCACTCGGTTCAGAATGGTCTGACTTCACTGTAAAGTGGGTTCCACTGTGCTAATCCTCTTGGAATGCAGCAATTATCACCTACCGTATAGGTGTTAAGTGCTGAATTTCAAAGGGATTATCACTTTCCTCCTTTAGTAGCTAAGCAAGAAGAGAAAAGTTGTTAGTACTTCTAAAGGGGAGGGAAGAGGCAAAAGAAAAAGAAAAAGAAATCTCTTGTTTTCTTTCTGTGGTTGCCTTCAGTCTGGCAAAAGATGAGCAAGCTGGGTTTTGCTACAGCTAGTTACTTTGGGTTTGATCTTTAAGAGTTCTAAAGGCATTTATTTCCCACTGCTCCAAAGTACACTTCTTTTGTGGAAAGACGTAAATATAACAGCTATTCAGAATAAAATCCTAAAGTTATGTAGGTGGACAAAATTATATAGGTAAACCAAAGTTCTTTATAGCCTTGGAATACATTTTCATCATCTGGAGACTTTTGTAAGATAAGAATGTAGCAGTACTTCAGATCTTCAAAAATTTGTAGAAGTTGGTATCTTTTCAGTCTAAAAACATAATTGATGGGTTTATTGATGTTGCAGACAGATCATTGGAAATTATCCTAAGACTACTTTTGTGCATATTCTCTTTCCATGTACCTTTTTCTTTTGCTGACATGCCAATATTTTGTTCTTCTACTAGTACTATCTACAATACAGATAATATTAATTTCACATGGTTGTTGGATAGGGTGGGATTGATGTCCTTGAATCCTTCCCTTTTTTTTTTTTTTTTTTTTTAATCCACTCCAAAGAATCTCATCTATGGCTACTTCTGTAAGTACTTGCTCCTGCAATCTTGATCTTCAACGAACTGTTGTCTGGGTACAGAATGGGCAATGAAAGCAGAGCAGAACCCCGCGACCCTAACACTGCACCCTGGATACCATGCAGCAATCACAGGCAATGCTTCTTCCATATTTGATTTTTCACATTATGAGTTCAGTTTCTGCCTGGAAATGAGCTCAACATTCCTCAGTGTCATCTAGTAATTAGCAGGCAGTGTATTCAGCTTTTCCGACCGCTGTGGGTTTTTTTCAGTTACGGGTATGAAAAAGAGGGGACTCCAGTTGCACAGGGACAGATGTGCGCATGTGAGTGCACCACTGAGGTACGTTCTTAAGTAAGTAGAGAAGCCAGAGGCTTGGGTGCCCAGCACATACATGTTATATGCCTGGCTTTTAAGCCTGCGCAGCCTACCTTTCTTTAGAAACGTGTAAGGGTCCGCAGCCGGGTCTCCAGCGGTTGCTTTTGGGTTTGCTGATGCGAACTAAATAGGGAATGGTAGTTAAGGAGAGGACATTCACATCTGGAGAAGGATTTAAGATGTTATAAGAGAGAGAGGTAGTTAATAATGGGCAGGAGAGGGCTGCCTTATGGAGAAGTCTTATTCGTGAGGCTGCAAAATAACCCTGTTAGAGAAAAAGGCAGCATTTGGAATAGTATTGATGATGCTGAATAGGAGGTTTTCATGGAGGAGGGATGCAGAAAATCAGATTGTAAGATTGGCTCCCAGCCTGTTATTTTTATTTTCACGATCACTTTATTGGGATGAAGAATGATAACTTCTGTCAGAAGTGTTTGGTCTAGAGCTGGCTTTCTCAGAGCTAAGAATTTAGAGTTTTAGTGCTGGAAAATGGGTTAAAAAAAAATTGCAGTTTCTTCACAGTCAAATTACAGAAGTCCATGAATTGCAGAATTAAGCTGTATCACAGTGTTTAGGTAGCATTTTCCAGGGATTGCCCCAGAACATCTCAATAAATGATGAAAATTTTCTTCTATTAAATAAAATATTTTAGATGTTATACATAGTGCTCAAAATACAAGATAGTACATCTTGGTGCTGGTAGGATTAGTTCCTATTATAAGAATTTGTAGATACATGCAATCCGTTTTATTGAAAGAAGACATAAAAAATTGCATTTCACTTCTAAAGCTAACAATATTTTCCTGGGAATAACAATCTCCTTCTTAAATGTAAAACAATTTGGCAGAAGAACATATTCTGCTAAACTTAGGAAGTTGTAAAAATGAGTATTCTTAATTTTTAATGAATTTCTGAAATATTAATTC
Source organism: Burhinus bistriatus (assembly GCA_013397275.1). Classification (NCBI taxonomy): domain Eukaryota; kingdom Metazoa; phylum Chordata; class Aves; order Charadriiformes; family Burhinidae; genus Burhinus; species Burhinus bistriatus. The sequence goes on along the minus strand of VYXH01000772.1, from coordinate 215,620 downwards.
ATTTAGTCCATTTTTGATGGCAGTAATGGTTTGCAGACTTTATGGGGCATTTTGAACTGTAAGGGGCTTAACTGTATCAAGATGATAATATTATATACTACCAAATGTCCACAGTGAAGAGAAGGTACTTTGTATTGTTGGAAGTGATGTTCATTTGAGTCTGTTGTGCATGCAAAGAAGGCAGTATTTATGCAGATAGGAATTCAACATGGGCTCAATGCCAAGAGTCATCATCAGATACGGATATTTTTTTCAGGAAGTCAGGAGCACTCTACCATTGTAGGGTGTCCGAGTTATTTGGCTTGTGAATTCTGGCATTTTCCCTAATTTGATTTCATCATAATTTGCATACATTTTGTATGGAATTTCATGCTATAGAAATAAATTTACAACTTCTGGATGAAAAAAAACGGGGCATTTAAAAGTAACGCATTTCTGCCATTTGTTTTGCTGCCTCTTTAGTGTAATGATCCCAGTACCAGCGAACTACAGCTCCTCCTTTGTCAGCAGGATTTATGATAATGTCTTGCCGTTTTTGTAAATTATGTAACACACACTGTTCCTCCTTTGTTACACAGTGAAATTTAGTAGGTTGTTTTAATTGTTTGATTGATTTTTTTTTTCCCTTTGGCATTTGTCTACACTGAAATCTAGTGTCTGAGATTTACTAGGAGGAGCAGTTGAGAAGAATGTCTTTTGTCTGAATTTCTGAAGATGTCAGAAGGTTCAGGAATGTTTGTGATAAGTCTTTTGTTTGGCGAAGTCTAGAATCGGGTACGCAATGCTGTATGAAAAGTGTTGAGCGTTGCTCTATCTTTTAAAATCATCAGCACATTTCTTAACAGGAACAAATGCTAGTCTTTCACACATAGTACTGAATATTCAGCAGCTTTTAGTGGTTCATGTTTATTGTTTTTGAAACAGTAATAATGTTTTAAACACTCCGCTACATAGGACACCTAGAATATAGATTGCTTTGGTCGTTGTTACGCAGTGAACTTGGAGGCAATAGCAAGATGCCCAAAGACTTTAAACTGAGACCTGATACTACCCTGCTGCCTGAAACAAGTAGTTTCCTTACGAAGATGCCAATACCCGTTTACTAAAGCACTCATATTACTTGTTGCCCAGTGATAATCTAGAATGTAAAAGAATTCACAGGTAGAGTCTCTACCTTCCTACGTTTTCAAATGAAAGCATTAAAGCTTATTTTTCATAACTCTTTGGGGTAGACAGGAGAGACTCAACCAAAAACGGCTGAGCCATTCTAGTTCCATTTCGTAAGAGATAAATAGGCGGATGAAAGTTGAGGTGTTTTTAGGATATTTTATGGATTTTCCTTACTTCACTTTGATTACTTACTTACATATACCCAGCATGCTCTTGTTTAAAGGCTGATTCTGGGATAGTATTTTTGAAAAATCTGCCTGTAATTCTCTAGCTGGTGTGTGTGGACTTAACTAGGATTTCATGTATGTGACTGAGCAGCCCAGGTCTGAATTTGCTAGGTTTCCTTTTCTGACAAGTCGCTATTAAAACACTATCCAACCAACTGCTCCTCAGAGCTTTCAAAGAAGTCTGGCTTTATGTTAATTTCAACACACCCTGAATTTAAAATGATCAAGACCCTGATGGGATAAGTGGTCACCAAAATTATTAGTTATATTAATAAAAAGTCCAAATCCATATAGTTGCCATATTTTAAGTTGTAGACATAACCTATAATTTTTACTGCCCTGCCCCTCCCGAAGTTATGTTTTCTCTTTGAATACTTTGGGTCTCTTTACTGATTTAGCTTTTGTTGTGACTGCAAGCAAGACCTCAGCTGAAAACGTGGAGCTCTGGCCTTTGACTTTCAAGTTGAACTACATAAAAATACCTGTTGAGCTCCTCTAATGTATATTTCATTATAAAAGTTACTAGTGTGTGGGGTTTTTTGTTTGTTTTTTACAATTATACTGCTCGGAAACCCTTTAAACTCTCGAGAGGGAGAGAGTTAAGTCATCTTCATTGTCTTTCACTATTGCTGTTATTATTGTGATTATTATTTTATTATCACTGTTCTGAGATGATGATTAATGTTTTGAAAGAGGGACTTCTATAAGATATTTACTGACTAAATAGTGAAGAGTACATTTTCTTTCCTTCCATTTCTCCCCAAGATGTTCTGTTGTTTGTCCAGTTTTTTTGAATGTGTTGGGCTTTGAAGTAATTTGGAGGCTCGTGAGGATAGGCATATTCATGAGATTCATCAGATCTCCACATAAATGGAGCTAAAACGTTGTAGAAGTAATTCTGCAGTTGCTTCTGGCACAACTAGTGAGCTCAGGCATAGGTATAAACCTGAAATGAATGAGCTGAGAGGGCATGGATGATGGAGGCAAAAATGATGTAGATGGAGTATTTGGATTAAGCATTTCAGTCGTCATGTTCCTATGATAGCAGATGCATGGACTATCACTATGGGCAGTTTCTCAGGTTCAGGTGTGCTTTGGTGCATGTGAATGTTGGAAGTTTCCTTATTGACCATTCTATAGTGAACTAATATTCTCTAAGTCCTAGGGGGTTAAAATTGTTTTTGTTTTTCTAATTTGAGATGGAGATCTGGGTGTCAGAAGTGAAAGCTGCAAGAATCATAGCTATTTCAGATTCCAATTTAAATAATGGTTTTGGCTGTATTTGTAGCCATTGTTGAAAATACGTATTGTAAAAAACAAACATTAAACCTGCGGTACTGTCTAGTGAATACCTCTGCAACTTTATGGTTGTTTTTGAATCGTTGTTTTTAATAGAATCTTCTTTCACTACTGCAGATCTGTGCCCATGGACCTGCTCCTGAAACAACTCACAATCAAATGCTTATTTTTATTTTGAACGTAATTATGTTGTATTTTAGTTACTGCTCTGGAAATGTCTCATATTTGCAAATCAGTTTCCAGAAGAACAGATTAATGTCTAAATGAGCTTGTATTCAAGGCTTCTACTAGTTTCAAAGAGTTTTATTACAGTTGTATCTGTAGTAGCAATTTTTTTTGTAAGACTTTGAAATGCTTTTGTCTTCTCAAGTGCCATTCTCTGCTATCCTTTAAGCCATTTGAAATGGAGCATGCGGTTTAGATCAGCTACGATGAATTTCCTTAGATCAGCAAGTGTTCCTGTGAATCTTAAAATATTCTGCACTGTGCCTTTTGTGGTTCTGCTGCCATTTTTTTCTCAAGATTATCAGAACAGAAATAATTGCTTCCATCCATTCTTGAAGATGTTGGAGTTCAAGTATGAAAGCAGTTCAAAAGGGAATTTATGCACACACGTAATCATTCATATAAAAATATTTCCGTTAAAAGTTTGGCAAGGAGCTCTAAATATTTTCCTGCATCTTAATTCAGATAATTGCAAATGCAAAATGAAATAGGATCATTATTTTTGCAAGTTAAAAAATGATTTTCACTAGTAAGGTTCTGAACTATGAAAGACTTTTAATTGATAATTTGTAGAGCATCTAATGTACTTTTTCCTACAATTTCGGGCTTAAATACCTTCTTTCTGCTTTGTACCTTTTTCCGCGTTACGGCAGCACACTAAAATCCCTGTAGCTCTTCCTTTATCCAGGCTGGCTTAGGTAGGGCTAGTTCCTAGGGCAGGTAGGCAAGTCACCTCAGTATAATACAGGAGGTACACAAGGGCACATACTGTTTTGTGCTGTTCTTATGCTCTATCACTTTCCAAATACTTCCACAAGCTTTTTCCACGTTTCAAAGCCCCCTAGTTCGGTTTTCCCATTTTGTTTCCATGTATGCGTCTCATCATGGATAACAACATGTCAGCGCGACTCTTTTTCACTAACTTTCTGAAGCTAGCTCAGGTCCCTTGCTCAGGGAGTTTGCTAATTAGAGATGTTTCTTTGGAGGTAGGGTTCCTCTTCAGAAACTGGTGAAACGACTTTAAAGGTGAAACTGCAAACAGGGCACTGGATGTTCTGCATTCGTGAAAAACACCGAGACTCACTATTACTTGTGAGTGAACAAGAAAAGTCAGGAAGGATGGTTGGGGCACCTTACACCCTCAATGCTGGGGGGGGGCAGTAAATAAATGGCCTGTCTGTGTAATACAGGTTTGGGATTTCTGTTTTAGGTTCAGTAATCATTTGAATATTTATTTCAGAAGAATAATCAAACTTTTGTCAAATTTAAAGTCATAGGGATTCTTCACATCTCATTCCAAGTTTGTTTAGCCTCTACTTTCTGTTATGTTTTTGGGTTTTTTCTTCTACATTTGCTTACTACATGCTTATCAACTGCTTACATTATTGAAATTTTGTTTCCCGGATAGGTATTTTCAGATCTTCACTCCTTCTCTTTGATAAGTTAAATAGCTTGAGCTCATTAAATCTTTCACTGCCTTTCTTCTTTTCCCCTTCGCAGGCCTTTTTTCTTTCAAATGCTCATCATGAGTAACATTTATTTTACCCTTGTTTATACTTGCATAGCCTAATTGTTTTTGGTAAATGATGATTTTGTTTAGTGGGACTGTACAGATGTAACAGAATAAAAATTTTGGCGGGGCAACGAGAACTTTGTTAATAATCCTGTTGCTGCAGGAACAGGGGTGGGACTCCTGCAGAATAAGCAAAGAAGTCGTGTTAGTTTTGCTGGGTTAACAGCAGTAAAGAGCAGGAAAAACTGAACTCTAAAGTGCGCAAACATTTGCCTTAAAACTCCCCAAAAGCAGGTCTGTTCAGTAAGAAGATGATATTTTTCAAGTTGTTTCTTGGGGTGAAACTGTTGTTTAAGAGTTGGTATTTGTTCAGGCAGGGTGCTTTTAAGATGTTGTGTACTATGTGAAGGGACTTTGTGGGTTTCTATTCTTCGGAAAATTCAGGGTCCAGTCACATGAGTAATTATAAGAATGGGACTTTTAATGAAAATCTATTTTAAGAGTATTTTGAGTAGTTCCTGTTTCCAGAGTCAAAAAGGAAGTGATTGGAGATAGGGACATTAAGTGCAGACAATACCAGACTTTCCAGGTCTGATCTTTTACCTATAGTACACTCATGCTCTAAGGTACAGTGTCTTACGACTTTTCAGGATCAAACAACATTGAAGGACTAGTGTTCAAAGGAGGGGCGGGGGGGGGAGCTTTTAATCTTTAGTCTGCTAGCAAATAGGTCTATTAAGTGTTAAACAGTGTGAGATAAAATACATGATTAAGGACTATTGACTACAGCTAGAGTAATCCAACAATTAATTGAGATTGTTGAATCAAGTTCAAGGAATGGTCCAATAATAGAACATTTTCTGAAATTAACAGGGAAAAAGGTAAGAAAACATCTGACCGATACATGGCATTCTCAAATGACAAACCAGATACACTCTGTAAACGCGTTGCAGGAAAGAGTAGACTTAGGCTAAGCGAAATGTTTATGCCATTCAGATATGTTTATGATGACCCACTTATCTTAAAAGATACTAAGATTATATTTGTTAATATTTTTAACTTTTATAATGGATTATGGAATTAGAATTTCTCATTAAATTTCTGTTCTGTTTATATAGCTTCTTACTGGTATTTATTATTTTTTGAGATGTTGGCTTTTATTAAGGACAGGAAGGATCTTATGACATTTCTGAGATGTAGGAACAGGGAAAGGATTATAGCAGTAAAACATTAAGATTTGTATCTCTGAATTTTGGTCCATTAATGGTATCATTGGAGAGGGGCTGTTTATTCATCGGTATGTAGAGTCTGACCCGACTGTCTGCAACCATAAAGGTGACAGTTTTCAAATGGAGAGTTTAGGGTTTGTGCAGGTCCTGCCTGGTTTTGTGTGAGTCAGAAATCATTTCCTTCATTCCATTTTGTTTGTGGAATATAAAGCTGGACTGTTCACTTATTCTGAAGTAACTAAACTCAATTTGCTTAATATTTTCTCATCACTACTTTGAGTTGCGCTACCATATTGCTTTCTGATAGCCTATCTGGTGATGAACAGCAGCAAACCTTGTGGGAAACTGGTGTTCTCAGCCCAAGTAGCTTTTTCAGCTCTTGTAGTACAGGTATTAGCCCCAACAAAACATAATTGTCACTCACTCACTTACTGAGTGTCCTAGCGGAGTTAATAGTTGTTGGAGGCAGTTGTGCACTTTGGAGGAATGCCGTGTTGAGGTTCTCAGTGGGGTTTACAGAAGAGCTATAGTTCAGATTCAGGCTTGAAATGGGCACATTTATTTGAATAAAAGCAACCTCAGTAGGGTCATAGAAAAGGGGTTACAGATTATGCTGTAGTCGTCTTTTTTTTTTCTACAAATGAAAGCTTTTTGTTGAAGGCAAAATTCTTGAAATCCATTTTTTTGGGGCAAAAGCCAAACCAGTCTTCTTAGGGCTAGCTTTACAGTCTGTCTGACGTACAGTTTCAAAAAAACCCAAAACAAACCAAAAAGAGATTAGGAAAGGATTTTAAGGGATGTTTTTTTCAACTCTGAAGTCAGGGTCTTATAATTAGTTGAAGAGCCAATCCCCCAAAGAAAATGGGAGAAGTCAGTCAGATGCAGGACAAGTCTGCTTTCCCAGTCCAGAAAGACACGAAAGTTTGTGGTCCTTTTGAAACTCAGGCTTTTGTATTTCGTGCTTAAGAGCATCACAAGAAGAGCGTGCACTGAGGGAGCAAGAATCATGGGGGAAGAATTAGTGATAGCACCCAGGAAAAAATTAGCCGCTGTTAGGGTCTGTTTCCATAGCAGGAGGTACGTGTGACTGGAGCAGGAGCCAGTAACTTTGCCAGCATGTGTAACAGGCGCAGTGGAGATCTGGCAGTGTGGTCTAGCAGCTAGAGTATTGTCCCTTTAAAAGCCTGTACCAAGCATTACAGTTGCCAGTTCCTGATGAAGGCAGTGCAGCAGTGTCTCCGCTAATATTCTCACCTATGCGAGCTAAATTAAAAGTGAGATGAATGCTCTGATATAACCACATTTTCATTTTATGTAGATCAAGACAGGCTGCAACACATTTCTGCTAGACAAGGTTAAGAACTCTCTGCTGTCCCTGAACAACAGTGTTCTAATTAAACAGGAGTATGGTAAGCAGGTTGTTTCCCTGCTCAGACCAGCTGAAAATTAATCCGTTTCTTTTTTTTTTTTTTTTTTTTTTCCCTTTTTTGAAGGACTTATTNNTTTTTTTCTTTTCCCTTTTTGGAAGGACTAGTTTCCAGTCAGACCAGTCATAATAAGTGTCTCGCTACATGGCACAAATTCTAGTACCTCTATGGAGGAAGGGGTGGCAGTGCATGGCTTGGGACGGGAGGAAGACAACACTGTACATTGGTGGCCTCAATGTACAAGAGTTTAAGCCGCTGTACAAGCACATACTTACATTTAAACAGTTTCTGGTACCTATATTTCAGTTACGGATCAGGCCTCTTTTTTTTTAAGGGGGGAAAAAAAAGTTTTTTAAAAAAAAAAAGACGCTTGATAGAATACCAATCCTGAACATAGTCTCTTAGGTCTTATGAATGCGTAATAGCTTTTGCTACAGTAAAACAGATTCAGAAATGAAAAGGTAACTGGTAATGAATCTTCAAACATGGGGAAATATTAGTTGTTGAAAATCAACTAAACTAGGCTTATGAGGTACCACTTCCAAGAAGACTATGTCTTAAGGATGGAAAGGTAGGCGAGGCAATGGGTGTTTATTCTACAGAGCTCAGTTTCTGTAGTATTAAGGGTAAAGAAAGGTTGGTTGTGGTTTAAAAAACCAAAAATCACTGGCAATGCTGATGAGTTATTTCCCATTTGAATAACGGCAAAGTTTGAACTTAACTCTAACCAACATATGGAGGTGTGATAGGATCACATGGTGAAGCAAAGTGCTTCAGGACATGTGAAATGTATTAAAGGTCCTTCTACAATGTAGAAGGAGGAGGCAGGTTTTGAGATTGCCAGTTACAAAGAATGTCAGGAGTTGGTATCTCCAGGAGCACTCTAAGTTTATATTTCCTGTTTACCACAATCTTTGATTTTTACACCAGTCTTTGCTATCTAGGGAATCAAGTCAGGAGAAGACACTGATCATGACCAATATTTCTTAGAATATTTTCTACTCCTTTCGCTGTTACTAGCTGTAGAATGAGGCTGTTAGTAGAAGATAGCTGTTCATACCATGCGTTCCCTTATTAATTCACTGTTACCTGGTTGGAGCAACAGCTGGGAGGCCAACTTAAACTGTGTGCTCAGAAGTGGAAGATGGTACTGATGCTTCGGTGGCTTCCAGGCTCAGAAAATCTCCGAGTCACGTGTTTCATCAGGTGTATGAACACTGTAGTCTTCATCTGTGCATAGCGGCCACCAGCTTCCTGGATGTAAGCCAGATTGCAAGAGGCCGTTGTTGATGCCAGCATTCGCTGGTGGCCTGGGCAGAAGTAGGAGGCTCTTGGTGTCCCGAGTGTGTCAGCTGTTTTGGATTCGACAGGACCACCAGTCTCAGGAGCTTGGGAAACTTCTGCACTGTACTCTCGCAGCACATAATTTTCCTCTTTTGGGCCTGTTATTTTCTGGTAATTATTTCTCTGTCCAAAGCTATGAAGTTGTGGCGGTTTTTTTAAGAAAAAAGTAAGCCATTGTCTACTTTCATGTTTTGATTTCATTGTCCAGTCGGTTGTGTGCTCAGTGTCAGGAATTAAGTTTTTTCAAATGTAATTTTTAGATACGAAGTATGACAGTGGTCTCATGTTTCTGTTTACCTGGCTGCTATTTAAGAGGTTCCGTTCTCTATTCCTGCCAAGGATTCTGTCCTGTGAGTTGCATTGATTCAATTCTTTCTTTAATTGTCTAAACTGGTTCAGTGAAATAATTGTATTTAAAAAGAAAAAGCAACAGCAACAAAAAAACCAAACCCAAAACCAAACCAACACTTTTTAGACTTTTAGAGGTTTTCTTTTTTTCCCTTTCATTTCATGCATTTGATTTTGGAACACAGCCAGCCAAACGGTTGAACTAACGTGATTTATAGCAAGGGACAAGAACCTTTAGATGAGTGAGAACTGGAGGTGAAGGGAAGGAATGATGGGGAAATATATAGAAAACCTCTTATACTTGATCTGCTACTGACAGAATAATGACATGTAACAACAGCTTAAATGTCTAAAATATCACAGAAGGTGTGCAGAACAAATTTTTATGACATGCTTTCTTATTCTTCACCTTCAGAGTAATAACAAATTTGTGGTTACTATCACATTGATGTTTATCATTATGGGGTGGCTGTCATCAGGTGGAGACAGTGTGAAAATCTTAACAGCTCCTAATATTTTAAACCTTTGTGGTAATGACGGAGAAAGCGTTAAATGTGCTGTAGCCAAAGAATATCGTATTTTATGGAAAAACTTATGGAGTATCTTTTTCTTCACTTCTTTTAGCTATTGAATGACACATTCACCATCATTCATTTTTAAAATGTGGGTATGTTTGTCCAAATAAAAATGTTACTTTAGGAGCACAGGTAAATAAAAATTTATGACTAGGGTTATTATATGATACAGTAGAAATCCAGGGTTAAGTATCTTCAGGAATAATGTTCTTTAGGTTCACAAGGGAAGATCTTCCAGTCAGTTGTTTCAGACCAACAAGGTAAAAGACTTGTGTGTGGAGAAGTTACTTTCAAGTAAGCTAACATACCATTTTAATGCACTAGCTACTCCAAATTAACTTGCTGTTTGGAATTGTAGGACATGATTCAATTACATAAACACAGGCATCTAGATGCATTTGAAAGGCCCTAGGGTATCTTCTGTGTTTTACAGCTGCTGTTCAGAGGAGTGCAGGTCTTTCCCTGGTCCTTTGTCAAGTCTGCCAGCTTGTCTGCATGTCTCGGATCCTTTGGGGCATCGCAGATGGCAGTAGGCTCCTATATTCAGACGGCCGATGAAACTCGTAGGGAAGAACTCAACTCTGGATTCAGACACCTAGATTTAGTCAATGGCCCCTTAGTTGATGCAGTCAAAGGAAGACTCAATTATTCTGAAGTAGACACCTACATTTGCTCCACTGAATAGCTTTCTAGACTTCTTTGACTGCATTGACTAGATTTCCTTTGACAATAATATGAGCTTAGACAACTGCTTTCTAGATGCCTAATTTTAGACACTCCTCCTTAACATACAGTAGATATGAAGCAGCATAATATATTTTTAAAGCAGCATGACTGAGAGTGAATTTCAGTGCTTTAGCCTTGGATATGTAAGTTTTTTTAATTTGAGCTACACTCCCTTTATAGTCAAATAGAGAGGGATGGGCGCCTCCAGAAGAGCCATTCATCTGTCCTTAAAGTATATGATAAGATGGACAAGATGAATTGCTTTCTAGAGGTCTTTATTCCTTCGACTATAGAAAGAGTCTTGATCACTAGTTTAGATTTAGACAGGTATTAGATGCCTCAAGTTAGGGGGCAAATAATCTTACCTTAAATTGGTCTCAATGTAATTGCCTAAACATAGGCATCTTGTGCCGCTTGAGGTGCTCTGTGTGTAAGGGCATCCAGTGTTAGACACCTCTAAAGGGCTGGCAGGTATGATGAGTGACTTTCAGAAGATCTCTTTCTCCTCGGAAGCCATCATGGTCCCCCACGGGGACTAAAATAACGTTACATGCCTATTCAGGCAGCTGAATCCTACCTTAAGATGTCTGTACACAGATTTTGTCCAAAATATGAAATGTGCTCTAAATGCATGTTCTTTTTTGCAATAACTTCCCTGGATAGGCATAGGCACTTTTATTTTCTTCTGACTTGAAATATAATTTTGTGTATATTGCCCCTTTAGTTGAAATGATTTGAAAGCATTGTACTATATAAAAGTCATTTCTCCATCATTGAAATTACTAGTCATAAGTAGAGTGAAACACAGCATCTACATAACAGCATGCAGCCACATTCTGAGGTGTAAGGAATAATATATACAGAATTTATTTATCTGTTTTTTAATCCAGAGCACACTGGGTGGGAAATTTTGGATGAACACAATATAATTTGCCAGTTAATGTTGGGCCAGACTGTTGGGACCGACATTCAGGCTTTAGTGACAAGTGCTTTAATACAAAAGTATACACCTGCAGTGTAATCTGAGACAGTCATTAATCCAATAGATTTAAAAAAAAAAAAGGTAGATATGTTTTTGTTACCTTTTTGCGTATGAAAGAGCAAGAAGAAGTGGTTGGTTTTTGTTTGTTTGCTTGTTTGTTTTAAAATAAATTTGAATTAACAGCAAATAGGATGAACAGCACTTAAGAGAAGTTATTCCTGGCTTTCCTGTTTTGTTCTTTGATTGTCCTTCTATGATGGGATTCATTGGTGGCTATTCATGACTGCAGATTGGGAAGGCTTTTTGTAGTTTGTGGAATGAATGGATAATCTCTCTGCCCCACCCCCTGATACACTGCAATGTAAAGGCCCTATAAGGACCTGGTTAGAAAGACTAATAAGCAAATGGTTTAATATATAAGCTGCTTTATATTAGCGGCTCCTACTGACTTTTCAGGTTGCAATCCCAGGAATATGCACTTTGTTTCCACTCGTGTTTTCTGCGTCTATCAGGTATTTTACTTCCTAACCCCTCTTTTTATCCAGCAGCCCTTGCTGATTCAGCATCGGTTTTCCATTTTTACTTCTGAAACCGCCTTGTTACCAAAAAGAGTACTACTTAGAAGCATGCAGTAAGTAGGTATTACTTAGAACAAACTGAAGGAATGATTGAGAAGTGCATGGACTGCCAAACTAACTTTATCCTAAGGGACTTTTCTCCATTTTAATTGATTTTTTTTTTTTTTTCTGGGAGATTTTGTTCATCTTATTAAGGAAGTCCTTAGAGGAGTGAAACAGTAGGTTACCTCCTTGAGAGCAAAGGACAACCTGACTTATTTGCTACAATTATCAATTTGTCCTTATCTTCATGAAGTGAAATACTTTTTTTATCCTCCTGAAACAGCTTACAGTGATGAATAAAACAATAAAGAATAGCTGGTGTTAGCTCCAACCTCTAAGCCTATTTAATTTTTAAATATCAAGTGCAATATTATGAAGACTGCACATAATTTTATTCTCCTAAACCAGATATTTGGCAGGTGAAGAAATTGTCAGGTACAGCTGATTGAAGTGCTGTATTTTGTTGTCTTTACTAGAATATTGAACAGTTAAATTCTCAGTAAAAAAATGTTTTATGATTAGCTACAGTCTATCATATGAAGAAAGTTGTCTGCTGAAGTTTTGTGCGTAATTCGATTACTTATTATATTTACTCACAGCTTTCTAATATCGTTTAAAGTGTTAGTTGCCTGATTTGTGCTTCCACTGAAAATTGTTTTGAAATGCCAGTAGCTGGGATGGGGAGAGGTAGGACCCAATAAGTATTGTGTGGATCAGCTGAGCATTGGCTTTAATAGAAAAATCTGGCAACATTCAGTTCAGTGCAAATTTTGCCGTTAACAGGTGAAGTTCTAATTATGACTAAACTGAAACTTTTGTTATATGGACAGTCAGATCAAGGGGGGAGGCAGCTTCTGTAGCTTATCCATATACTATCCGATGTAGGGATGCCGGGGAATCCATGTGGTACAGGGTGGGACCCAGGACAGTTTACTGAATTCCTGGCATAGCATGGGCAATTGAGGGGGAGGTGGTGGCCATTATCATCATAAACTTTCACCTGAGGTTGTACAAGGATGTCTTGCCCCGGGGTCACTGTTTGGCTATGATGAACTTATCTTTAATGATTAATTTTTGTATGCGTAAATCAAATGAATATTAACTCATTTTAGGAGAAGCATAACATTATACATACTTTTAGTGCTATTTCTTTTTAAAGTGCTGAGGTTTACAATGTGCAAGGAATAAGCACTATATCAGCTTAGGTTTTTTTTTAAATGATATTGCTAAAAATATTTGTAGATAGTAAAATTAGCAATGTTTTCCATTTTAATGAGAGAAATAAGCGTATCTCAGACAGCCATTTCATAGAGCAAGCATGCTGAGGGAGTGGAAGCTTCAAAAATATTTTCTCAAAGTACATTTATTTAATAAACAAGAAAATTGCATGTTTATTTTAGTATTTGTGGAAGCTCCCTTCTTTAGGTTTTCTGGTGCACTGTTTGTACACTATCTGCTTTTTCTCTCCTTTTTTTCTGCTTAAAAATGTTTTTTTATAGACATTTCTCAAAACTTGCATTTAATTCATATATAGAATATTTTCTGTTTTATCGAGGAATACTCCACAGATATTTTGTTCCTGAAGCGGAAAAACATACCTGAGAAAAAGATTGCAGCACGATATGTAGTCAGTAGTAGTTCGGTAAGTTTAGAAGAAATAGTGTTATTTCTGTCATTAAGAGATCCACTTCATTATTTTCCTATTTAGTTGTCTTCTCTGGGTTAGGCATCAGACTAACGAATAATTCTTAGAACGGTCCTTTTTCTGTCTAAACACCAAGCACAGAAATGCTTTCAACACAAAAAAACCCCAACAACAACCCACAAGAAGTGCGTGCAGAGATAATACGTAGCCTGAAAAATACTTATGTGCTGACAGCTATCCAACAGTGTTGTCACAGCAGGAAGACATCAGTTGAAGAAACAGATAGCGACCTCAAAAAAAAAAAAAAAAGTCTGGTCAGCAGTGTGGACAGGGTTTCACAAGATTATAAATCACCCCAGGGTCGCTGTGTTCCCACCATAAAGAGAGCATGGTCGTTTTATTGTAATCTAATAAGTGATGGGAGCAAAGGACAGCTCCAGTGTGTGTGTTTGAAAAAAAAAAATCTTGATTACAGTTTCAAAACTATACAGTTTCCCTTGCCATTGAAGTGCAGATTATGGGGGTTAAGGCCATTTTAGGATTGGATTACTTTTTTATAGCTGTATGTTATTCCCTTGCTCATGAATCAGAAAGTACTTAAATTAAACTGAACATTTGGGAGTAATACTAATAGGGAGTGTGGTAGTAGAAAATTAATCACTATTTAGTGTTAAATGGCTAGCCAAGTAAGTCTTTGTTTTCAAGGCTTTTTTCACTGAATGAAATACCCACCTTAATGAACTGAGGAGAATTTATATCTGGTGGTTCCTTTTATTTTTCAGAAAGTTAGGTTTTGTGGTGACTCATGTGCGAAAGCAAGTCAGTAGGAATGTATTTTTAATGTCAGATTTAATCAACTTATTCACACTTTCATTGTGGAGTTTATTCTGTGTTGGGTAAAATTGGCCAGAGGAAATTTTTGTTCTTCTTTGTCTTACTTCTTGGGGTTACACATTTGATACCTCTTAACATGCTGGGTAATAGCCTTGATGTGCACAAAGAAGAGTCAGAAATGGGATTTCTTTCCTTACCTTTCTGACTTTTTACATGTTAGTGCTCCATTGCTTTTCCTGTTACTTGGATAGCTCTTCTGGCACCATTTATTTTTTTTCCAGAATCTTCTCAGAAGCCACTTTGTGAAGCAAAGTGGCTCCAGAAGTGAAGAGGTAGGGAGCTGAGCAGCAGGACTAGGGATGGCTGAAGAGGAAAACGGGTACAGAAGCCAGTAAAATGCTCCACGACACTTCCTCAGTACACTGAAGCTATCAGCACCCTGTTTTGGTGCCTACTGCCCCAGACGCTACCCAACCCTCGCTCGATCTGAGTAGGCATCTTCTGTCCTTCTGCCACTAAGGACAAGTGGTTGAGAGAAAACGAATAAAGAGAAGCCAAACAGGCCTTCATATACTTTCCAGACCTCCCTTGTCAGACTAAGAGCTACTGTTCTTAGCTCCTCTTGAAGGCCCTGTTTTCTAAACCAAAATCCCGGCAGCCTTTCCTTCTTGGCCATTTCTTTCCTTGATATGCTTTTTTTAAACTAAAGATGACACCAAATTTATTTCTGCTTACCTCCTGCATCCACAGGTGGGCATGGGAAAATGACAGGTCTAGCACTTTACACTAGAGGGTAAACAAGAGGCTTCAGGAACTGTTTTCTCTACAGTCTCCTCAGGCTCCACATTTTCTTCATGGCATTTAATTCCACTTGCTCATGCAGACATCCAGATCTGTGTTAAAACCAAAAATCCTAATACTTAGAATCAGGCCTGGGTTTTAAGAAAAAAAACCCAACCTATAGGCCAGCTTCTGGGGCAAAACCCAGGAAAAAAAGTTTCAAATAAACTTTCTCTTTTGCTGACATTTTTGGGGGAAAAAAAAAAAAAAGTTAATATTTCAGTATTGTATAACATCACTGAAATTTTTTTCTGATTTTTTTTTTTCCTTATGCTTTTGTATTTCAGAGTTAATGTTAATCTGTAGGAAGTTTCATAAGACAAAAATATCTGAATTTGAATTTGTTAGTGGTATGTTAATTTTAGATTTTTATTTCCCTTCTTCTGTGTGTCAGGATGTACAGTAGCATCACAGTAACTCCTAAGATGCACTTTGTCAGATCTGGGCAATTTACCAAATTTTGTCTTCTAGGAAGCAGACTGGTATCATAAGACCTGGAGTGCAGGTGGCTACTTGCTTCACAATTAATCTTGCATTTCAGATTTCCAAACTTAAATGGATGGAAAGATTTTTTGTTTGCTTGTTTGTTTTGCTGTAGCTCACAATTTTAATGATATTTTTCAAACGTGATCAGTGTAGTAGCATTACCAAAGGCCAGCAGTATATTAAGTGCCACCTTCATTCAGAAACCTCACCCAGTCGTGCAACTGTTCTGCCTGCTTTCTTGAACAAAATGTGAGTATTAATTTTCCTCGGGTATTGGATGATGATGAAGATGATGATTTGTACTTACACTCATAAAGCGAACCTTTGGTCTTGTCTATCATCGTTCCTATGTTATTCCATGATTCTCACCCCCTTCAGCTGTTAATATAGGCAACTCTCACCCTGTATCTAATCGGACTGACAGAATCTCCTGCCGCTGCTATCAGTGTCATTCCTTTAATTGAAAATGGGGCATGATTGATGGCTATGCAGGTTCTGCTTCCCATTGGAGAGAAAGCTTTGCCCGCTTGACTTTTCCCAGCACACTTTTGGTAAAGAGAATAACATCACCAGAGTAATTACTACACCAAATCCAACATGGTGCACAGAGTATTTGGAGTTCCCATCGTACCATGTTTTAGATACACAAAACTCCTACTGATGTTGGAACAAAACGTCACAAAAAATAAAGAAGGGAAAATATGGTTGTGGACCTAACTTCACTTCTGCTCTGTATATCCATTGAATTGTCTGAGATCCTCCAAAGTATCAGTCAGGTGAGTTCAATGTTTGTTTTGTCCAGTTAAGGGATTTGCAATTTTTCTTTTTCCCCCTTGATGGCTAAGTTTAAAAAAAAACAAAAAAAGAAAACATAGAGGGTGAATTTCTATCACTGTATTATGGAGAACTGAGTTGATCAGACACATTGTATTTAACCAAAAGCAGGATGTTGCAGAAAAATAATCTCAGGATTCATGAGATGTTGTAGTGGGGAGAAACATCTTCCTACCCTGCTTCAGATACCAACAGTGCTAGTTCCCACATAAGTCAAGCTTTACTTGTTATTATTAGAAGAAAGGAATGAGTGAGTTGTTTTACATACGATGTTTTACTACTTGCAAAATTACTCATGCTCTCAGAATAAACTACAGAGTGCAAATGCCAGGGTGATTTTTTTGTTGCTGTTGTTGAAGACATAGGGTAGATTGGTTAAGGTAGAGAAACAAATGTAGTTGCTTTGATTTATCACTTGTGACATTAGCATGTACTATACCGTTCTCCTGGAAACAAAATGGTTGCACCTGAGGACAGTGATATAAACACTACTTTGATTATTTGAAACAAACCATTAGGCTTTGATGAAAGAACCATTACTTTAGTAGACCTTGTACAGAGAGTGTGCTTGGAGATAATGGATGAGCAGCCTACAAATTGCTTGCTTAGAATTTAAAGAAGTCACATGTTTGTTTGAACTTCATGGCATAAACAGATACCTAACATGAACAAGACAAGCTAATGATATACTTACAGTGTAGTTGAAAAACACTCTTGCAAACTTTAACTGCAATACTTTAAATACTGCATTTCAGAGTACGTACTGAAAAAAATCAATTAGCTGTGTAGCCGTAATGTACGCAATGGTTTTATATATTGATGTGTATACAACATACACATTTGCATATACATGTATTTGTAGACTATGTATTTGTTTTAAAACAGTAAGTTTCATTTTATATATTTGCTGTATGTTTTCATAATGAAAATACATATTTTGGAGTATTACACAACTGAAATGGTTTTAAAAGGTGTCAAATTTGAGTCTGTTTAACATGGAAAGCCCAAAATAGATTTAAAATATTTGTGTTCTGTGGTAGATTTTCTTTATCATCTCTTAAGTGATTGCCTAGAAAGTTGTTTCTTTAATTCTGTGTATGGTGCTGTAGGTAGAGCAGGTTTCTGTGGGCATTCCTATGCTGTAAAATAGCTCCCCTTTTACTTCTGGATCCTGATCGCCCACGCTCCACCACTTTTTGTGTGTTCTTTTGGGATAAACCAGCTACTTCCCTCTGAAATAAAATGCAAGTGTAGTTCTGGTGATAGTCCACTCTAGGAACTATTTCCCAAAGGCACTGTGGACAAGACAGCACTAGGTTTGTTTCTTTCTGCTTTACACAATCCTCCCAACGCTGCCCTAGAAAACTCTGCACTTTCTGGTACTCCCCTGTACATTCATGCCATTTTCTACATAATGCGGCACACACCTGACATATCAGCCATAATTGGGAGATGGAGAAAATTTCCTAAACATCCTAGCAATAGGAGCTGTACAGACAGTGTTCAAAATACTTTGATCTGCAGTGGTGGAATTGGTTCCTCCCAATTTACAGCTGCAGTGTACAGCTCTCCATCTGAATCAGTGACCAGTGATCTTTCTTTGGCTTGATAGTCAAGGAACTGTATTTTTAAGACGTTGCTCACTTCGTTATAAAGAAGTTCAAAACGGGTCAGATGAAGCAAACTGTAGAAGTTCCTGTGTTGCACCATTGGTTATGAAAGAAGTACATAGGATGGCCGTGCCACAGGGGTATTTCTACATTGCAGATATCTAAATCTAAGTGGAAGGAGGGCACCCCGTTTGTAAATACGATGTGAGAAAGCTTAAAATTGCACAATAGATTCATAGGCTCTTAATGTGTACTGTTTGTAATAGTTATATATTGGGGGGAGGGCAGCGCTGCAAATTTCTGCAAATAATCTTTATCTGCCCATACTTTTAAAGTGAAGATTATTAATTAATTTATTTATTAATTATACTGTCACTAAAAGTGCCAGACTGGAGTCTCTCCCTGAGTGTTCCCCCAAATAATAGTCTAGCCTTAACTGCTGTTGGAGATGGAAAAATAAACAAAAATCGAGAAGATAATTCTAAACCCGTGTGACAGCCAAGGACATACAGAGCCTGAATGATTTACCTTTGCATTATGGTAGTCATGTCCCAGGATCCTGTTTCATGTGACAAGTCAACAAGCAGTAAAAAATACAACACATGAATATCTGACTGTTTTTCATGTTTAATTTCAGGAACAAAATAAATACTGGTTACTGTCTATAGTACGTACTGGTTATGGAATACTGAGGACTGTATAGAATAGTGGACGGTATTTCCATAGTCCATGTACTGCCTGACAGGAGAATATGAGCTCTCTTTTGTCAGTCGCATAGATAGCTTCTTGATTTATTAAAATGTTTCTCCAGGGCATAAGCACAAACATGGTACCATGGTCTAAGCACCTCTGTTGTCTGTTTTGAAATGGTTGCGTTATCCTGCAAACCTGCAAAATGTTCGGCATTTAGACATAAACATCCTAACCAGGTTACACTTTGTGAAACAAATAGCTATCCTACTTAACTATTTTGAACTTTTTATAGGTCTTTTAAGTGACACAAAACATTTAAATGATTGACCTTTAACAAATTTCTTTTCTTTTGAACTTCATGTGTTTAGCTACCATTCCCTTGCTCACGCTTTTTTTGCTCGATCTAATAGATTTTATTAGAGGTAATGAATTGAGACCAAACTTTCATCTGCTATGGATACATCCACTTAACTGTATTACAACTGTAATACACCCCACAAACTACTTCTGTCCTGATTAAGGACACATTACCAAGCTGCTGTAGTGCTTTTTAATTGTAGTGAGTTCTTTTTTTTGGTAGGTTGTGTTCACTTAACTATTTATTTTTAAAATGCTGTTAAATATACAGCTGGTAAATCAAGAGGTTTTATAAATGATTTTATGGAAATGCACAAAAAGATGTAAACTGGTAAAATTGCTCCGTAGTTTACTAATCAACAAATTTGGGACATTTTTGAAAAAAGAATTTTCACATTTCTGAGCCTGAATCCACATTAGCAATTTGTGGTTCATTGAATTAGTTGTTTTCTGTTTTACGAGCAGCAGAATTGTACTCTATGAACCAACTAAATCGTCTAAATTTTGTTTCATTCTCTGATAAATGATGAATCCAGTAGCAACAGTGAGATCTCTTTATTGCGAAGCAAAACGCTGTGTACATGAGAAGAAATAACAGAGAGGTGGTGTTGACTCCTATTCCTGCTCAGTTTAAATAAGTTAATCACTTGTCTTTTTATGAGATCTTTCATGGCTTGATAGCCCTCTGAAGTTCCATTGCAAGCTTTTAGTATCATTATGTGCATGCTGCTTGGATATCAAGGGGTTTTGTTAACTATGAAAAGCTTTCTTTCAAATTCAGTTTTCATACAGTGACCCATAATATTTTTTTTCTCATAAAGTTTGCGAACTCTCATCGAGTAAGAATTCTACAATGGTGATGAATTTAAGCAGTTTTTAAAGCTAGGTTTTGTTTTTACAACTTGAAAAAGTCAGTGCTCATTTTAATCAGAACAAAAAATTCTAGGTATGTTCTGCTCAGGAAATGGGGAAAAATAAGCTAAACGTGGCAGCAATGAGGCTAGCTCTTTCTAATGTTTGTAGGTTCAATTAATGAGAAGATACTTAGCTGCTTCTGAACTGAATATGCCCAAAGAAATAGTTTATTATTTTCACACACAAGAGACTATATATATGTGTGTGTATGTGAATTAAAGCAGTCCTGCAGTTACATGTCTTCTTGGTAAAGTCAGAAACTTCGTTGTACTTCTTTAGGGGCTGCAAGATGAGATAGCAAGATGGGGTATTTGGTTAACCAACTTCTCTATTTTCTTTCTCATGATTTTGAGACTGATTTTAAGATGTTTGCTGAGTTGCCGTTACTAGTTCATTTAGACGGTTGTCCTGCAAAAATTCAAAATAGATAGGTGGCTTTGTCACTTGTTGTCAAATACTGTCTTAGGTAGGATTCATCAAGCCAGATTTAGGTATCTGCTATTCAGACACCAGTATTTGAGCTTGCAACCTTTGTACTGAGTGGAAAGAAATGGGCACTTCTCTGACTACAATTCACCTGACCTATTTGAAATGACCACCGATGGATGAGATGATTCATGCCTGGAATTGCCCATTTCTCTCCGTCAACTGGAAAACACAACAGGGGAGGGTAGCGTAGATATAGGTGTGTACAACAGGTCAGATATTTCTTGGGTACAATGTTAGCGTATTTTATGGTTCCAGTCAGAATAGGGTATTATTTGGGGTAGCTTGTTCATTTTGCAAAGAGAACAAGTATCGTTTGGGGTCCTTTGTGAAGAAACAGTGTCGTCTCCTTTCTTCTGCCTTGAAAATAAGGTTGGAAATAATAAACCAATGTCATCTTCCTCCAAAACATTGTCATGCCAGCGGACTGTTAGCCATTTAATCTTCAGGAAAAGTTTTTCTGGAGGAGCTTCCCCTCTCCCACCCACAAAGTATGGTGTCTAAAATGACAGGCTAATTTCAGATTCAGCTGTGATTGAGCACATGCCAATTTTTACATGCTTTACATAACTAAAATAGAGCTGTCTTTAGAAATCTGTATATTAGGGAAATGAGCTCTAATCAGTGAAAGCTTTTTTCATAAGTGGATATATTCATATAATTTTTACTTTTTTTCAAACATGTAGCACTTAAAATTATATTAGGAAACTTACAGAATTATTACTACATGGCTCATAGCAGCATATAGGAAATAATGGAAATGATAATTCTGTTATTTTCCCTAATAGATAACCACTGATATTATATCAGTTGCATAATCATTCTCAGTCTAAAACATCTCCTTTCATCTGAGTAATATTTTTTAAAGATGAAGGAAAATAAGCTTCCCTGAGGTTTACAGGTGTATGATACTGTTGTTAAGTTTGATGGTTTTCCTTTTTTATTTGTTTAGAGTAGAAGGACTAAAAATGATTAGCCCGGATTAATTAAAGTGAAACTTTGGGATTCTTATTAAGGAATGCTTTTCTGTTACTTACGTACTCTGCAAGCCAAAACGTAGTGGTTTTCGTACTAAGAATGTGAAAACCAAAACTGATACAACACGCAGAACTTGGAAAATCAAATTTTTCCCAAATCTTACTCTTTATGTGACTACAGAATAGAATCACACGACTGCCACTATCCAAAATATAGCTTATAGGGCGAAAACTGAGTAAAGATGTGGACCTACTGCTGCTAGGCTTTTTCAAAACCTAATTTTGAAACAAATGTCTTTCAAAGATTAACCAGCAACAAACAGAACTGTCTTTGCACCGTGGTGCTTGTATATGTAGTAAGAACGAGGATGAAATCTTTTCTTTAGTTTGACCATGTATTTCTGCTGCCATGTAGGAAAAAGCTAAACTGAATTAGCAGATCTTTTGGATTTGGTAGCTGGGTTGAATGGTGTTCAGAAGTGTATCACTGCAGACCCATTAAGTCTTGAGCATTGCATAGGGAATTCACACAACAGACTTTCACTTTATATTTCTCTGTGATTGTCTCTGCAACTTTTTGGTTTCTGTGCTGCTCTTTGTAGATGATGGGTGATGCTTTAGGAGGATTTCTAATAAAAGGGATGTGTATCCATGGTCATGCAGTGTTGTGCCATGTAATGGAAAGCAGATAAATACACAATTTTTTTACCATTAATTAGAATATGACACAAACAAGCTGTATCCAGCATGAAATAATTAAGTATAAGAACACATAGAAGGGGATAAATAGCATCACTTACATGGGCTTTGATACCATATGACTCATGGTGGCATTGTTCTTACTCTTGGAACCTAAAGATCTAAGTGAATCCTGGAAAACAAAAAAATAATATTCTGCATACCAATATCCTTCTTCAGACAGTATATCCATCTGGGTGGTCAGACTGTCATTTACAGCCCTGACTAGCCTTTTTTGTATCCCACGCTCAGTTAGGAACCATTTGTGCTTAATATTTTTGTTGCCTTTGACTGCTAATAGGAACTATTAGCTAGATGGTTTTGAATAATGGTGGTACACTGAACTTTAAAGTGGTCAAATTTGTCGTCTAGATCAACAGGTAGGTGCATCAGTCAGTAGCTTTGCTAAGCCACTCATGTAGACAAGCTACAGGTGTTTCTTTCATGACCCTGTAGATGCCTCCATAGAATAGTTCTTTGCTAAATCCTACTGGAAGCCCTGAGGAAGGGATCCATCTGCAGCTGAGGTATGTAAAAAAGAAATAAACACTTCCAGAGCACTGCTCATCAGCTCCTGATGTGAACATCTAAAATAGATCAGATGAATTATGCCTTAAAAGTTCCTCTTCCTCTCACTTGAGGGTAAAGAATGATTTGCTCTATGATGCTTATGCTTTAGACCTCTATGTTAGGTCAGATGAATCCGATCAATACAATTTATGATGCAAGCATGCTTCAAAGAATGATGTAAAGGATTTGGCTTACTAGAATTACATAGCTGGGACAGAAATTGCATAGACCTGTGGCTTTATAGAAAATTAAGTTATTAGCTCGCATAGAACAAGGAGAATAAAATAACTGGCAGGCAGCTGAGACATGTAAACCCAACTTCAGTGCTTCATGCAATTTGAAAGCTTTTCCCAAAGACAGCAAGGAACCCTCCACAGAGTTCATCTCCACTGATGCGCTATGGTAATCATAGCAGTTAACATTCAACAGAGTTTAACATCTGATGTAATAACTGCTGTGTGGTAAAAACTGAATTGGTGAGTCACGTTAAAGGATGTTAATGCAATCCAAATAAAAATGTATTTAAGAATCTGACTTAGGTGTCTAGGATGGAAAAAAGCCATTTGAATTTACGCTTTTATAGTATTTCTTCCAAGAATCACTTTTGTCCGAAGTAGGAAGGCAGGTACTATTTTTGATGTTATGTTTTGCTTTAAAGGCTAGTTTCCCTTGTTAAGAGAATTCTTTAGCATTTAGGATTATGTTATTTTTTCTACAGAACCCTGTGAGATGTATAGTCATAAACTTGCATATAATTCCTGTGTAATGTGAGGACCTCCATTTTAAGGAATAAAAAGGAGAGTTACAATTTTTGAGAACACACCTTTGTAAGAACACAATGAGCCAATGGATTTGCTTGTATTAATTAGTATTTGCAAACTTGGGGCTGCTTTTAGTTTATACCCTTTCCAAGGTATATATTCCAAGGTATGACAAACTATATAATAAGTGCTGGCTAAATAAAAATGTTGTTAATGATGTGTCCTACATTTGGTTATGTGATCAGGAAATTAATTTGGTTTAGGAAAGACGTATCAATGTATAGCATTGATTCTAGACATCAGTTTGAACACAGAGGTGCTTTTAAATGCAGCGTGTCTAGTGCTTCTTTCTTTTACAGATACTGTTAACACTGTTTGAAAATGCATTATTTCACGCAGAGGGTGTCTATAAGTGAGTGAATATAGTATAGTACATCAAGTTTAAAGAGTTATTTTAGATAAGGTGATAATACTGAATAATGATGTGAAGCCTTTCAGTAGTTTTGTTTCAGCTGAAATCCAGATTTACTGGAATGTTTCAAAGTCCAAAAAACCCAGTCTCTTTCACTTGAACAGTCTTGCTCTAAGGAATATGTGGACATTAGCATAAAGGTTGCACATGCTATACAAAGTGTAATTAAAGAAGCTTTGATCCCCCAAATGTCAACTAGCTTGCTAAGTGTCATAACAAAGTGTCAAGCATCTGGTATACAGTTAATTTGTAGTCATTAAGTGCATATTGTTGATGTGACAGTTTGTTAGCAAAGCAAGCTTGACAGTTTGCATTTTGTTATTGATTGACACCTATAGACCTCCCCACCCGTTTAGTTTACATTCCTTATGAGGGTTCCTCAGGTTGCACTTTGAACTAATTGGTTTAGTTAGTTGGTCCAATGTGTTAAAATGGAGTGAACGTATATAGGGAGCCCAAGACCCCTAATTCCATAGCAAGAGTGTTTCTCGATTGCATGTATCGAAGTCTGTCTTCATTGGGTTAGCCATCAGTTTTACAAATGTGCTTTTCTTTTGATATTATTGGTAATCTATAGCTTGCATTAACATATACCATCAAAACCAGCTATTTACATTTACACAACGCGCACTTATGATCTAGATTGCGGTAGCTTCCCATGTGACTTACCAAAGAGCCTATAAGAGTACCTTTCCACTGCGTTCCAGTTTGTACTATGCAGCATAAGTGTATTTTGGTTTGTATAGCTTGTTAAATATTCAATAGCATTCTGCATTATTTTGAAAGCTGGAATTAATTAAAATAATTAAACTGCTTTTTGGTTTTGGTTCCAATTTCCTCTTCCCCCCGTATGATATAAAGGCAATCTATCAACAAACTGAGCATGCTAATGAGCGGCAATAAATATTACGCAACTATTCTTATATCCAGAAAGGAATTTGTGTGTATTTTTTATAATGGGTGATGAAAGTGGGTTATAAAAGAAGTAATATAAGGAATACTGATTCAAAGTAGTTATGTGTTTTGACGTTTTTCAGGCACTTCCACAAATGGATTCTTCTCAAATCCCACTTCTGCATGTTGTTTTCTAAATTAATTCAAATTGTACTAGTTGCACTTTCAAAGTTCATGCTTATGACTAAAGAGAGAAATACTAAGGAACGCTTAATTTATCAGTCTTAAGAAGCTGAATCTATCACCCACTCCAAAAGAAGTGGACTGGATTAAATTTCTTTCAGAGCCTGGCTTAGACTGATGCTGACATAATAGCAGAAGCTAGATACAAGGCTTTGCTCCGTTCCGTAAGTTATGTACGCTCCAGTCTACCATCCTGGTAGTCCTCACAGTCGTGTCTTAATGCGTGTGTGTCCCTGGCACTTGCTTCTGGTAGTGGTACTTTTCATGTTGTATGTCATATTCATGTGTAATAGCACTTGTTTTTCCATCAATATGCCATTTTCATGCAATACAAAAATTACACACAGATTTGGCATCCTAAAATTTCAGACTTTGCCTAAAAGTCACAAGAATAATTTTTGATTTCAGTCTTTATTTTGCTTGTGTTTCTTGGGTTTTTTTGTTTGTGGGTTTTTTGGTTTTGTTTTTTTGGGTTTTTTTGGACCTTTAGTCTTCATAGATGATGTAGACTGTAGCTTCTCAGACTTCCTGTTTTATTTAGACTTATTTTAACAAAACCTGAGATACCTCATTTCGTGGTCTGTGGTGAAATTCCAGATATGGTACTTGAGGGATAGATGGGAAGCACTTGCGGAAGTGGCAAATATTCTAGTGATAGCACAGAGTTGACTTTATTTTTATATTTTAATTATTATGGAAAGGCAGTGTAATGAATAATATGTATGGAGTGCTTGAATAAATGAGAAAGGAGAGGCAAAAAAGATACATTTATTGGTGCTTACATCTCTATTTGTGGTGCTCTGAAAAGATTCTTCATCCACTGCTGTTGGTGGTATTGCATGATGGTCACGTTGAGTGGGGAAGACTGAACTTTTCTGCATGGACGAATTAAGAGCACTTACCACCTTTTTTGGCGTGAACAAAATGTGAGATCCTGGTGATGTTAAAGGCAGTGGCAAAGTTCCCATTGTCCTCTTTTGGGCCAGTATTTTGTGTTGGTGCAGCTTCCAAGTAGAGCACAGTACCTATGTAAAGCCACTCAGTAGTACTAAAGTTAAGAGCCGATTTTCTCCTCTTTTGTCTTGCAAAAGAAAGTTATTAAAACTGCATAAGGAACAGTATATTAATATTCTGACAATTTAAGGATATGTAAAAGCACAAATAATGGAGAATGATAGAGCGTTTTTCCTTACTGAGTGAACAATGAATTCAGAGAAGGGTGGAACATTAGGAGCAAAACGTTCTTTGAATTGTCCTTCTGAAAGAATTTTACTAAAGAAAAATTAAAGTGTTTAGTTGGACTTGCTTCCTTTTTATTGATTCCTTCATGCTTGACAAATTTAGAGGTTTCCCATAATTTAAAGTGGGGAAGATAGCTCATTGCCACATTCTCATTCAAATAACAATCGGAGTATTCTTTGTTTGTTCTTTAAAGGTGTTTTCTTTTCTATAAAACTTTGAAATTTTAGAAAAAAACCCCAAACCACTGTGTAAATTAGGACTTCTTGAGATGGCTTTAAATTGTGCCCCTGGTATGTACTCAGAAAAGATGACTGGCCTTGGCAGAGACTGTATTTTCGTACAGGTTTATTAGTAAGGAACAGTTTCTTTGTTGTGTTAAACAGAAAGATGTTTGGGGCCCTAGCAGCATGAATACTATGAATAGTAAAATAGTCCCGTACTTAAACGTAAATGAATCTTTACTGTGACTTAAATTCATTTAATAGAAAATCTAGCGTTCTGCCTGTACAGAAAAAAAATAGTGCTATTTTACTCATATTCAGATTACTAGATTGTGGTCCAGGTTTTGTTTAGAATGGTTGAAGATAGCAGTTTGAGCATCCGCTCTCGTTTGCTGTGCTGCTGTTCCTACATGGAGGCTGATCCACTTGCTGCCGGTTCAACCTCTGTGAAACGCTACCGCAACGTTAGCAAATCGGTTTCCTTACTGACTGCCTTTTATCAGGAACGGCGTGGCAGTCCTATCGTATAAGGTGGTCCTCCTTGAGGAGGCTTGTCGAAATGAGAAGCTGCATTTCAGAATGCATTTTAGCTCGGTATTTGACAGAGCATGGCGATAATGCTTGGGGACGGTTTTGTAGCTGGTATCGTTTAACACAACTTCACTGCAGCCTGTGGACCTATTATAGTTTGCCCCAGCTAAGAACGTGCAGTAATTTTTTTATATAGGGATGCTGAGCACCTCTTTCTGTGGGTGATTAATTTTGTCAGAAGTGTTACCCTGTTTTTCATTCCTTTATATCTGTAGTCATTTGGTTCACAAACTTACCATTTCTGGTGGTTAGTTATTTCAAATACATTAAATAAATTACTAGATTTTTAGGCTACATTTGAAAGAAGGTGTTTGAAACTTCCTGTCCTAGTGAAAGGAAAAAATAAGATTGAGTTTATAAAAAAAAATGGTTGGATGAAAACAGTTTTTAAAAGGAACAAATAATGCATTTATGTATCCTTTAGTAATGCTAAAATAGAGAAGATGTGAGCTTTTCCTTTGTTTTTTGCTTTATTTGTGGTGAAGATTGATACTGCTCAGAAAGCTTATTCCTAGGTACTTTTAGGTTGGTACTTCTTAATCTGTTCTAAAACGCTTTACATGCGTTTTTAGCCCGGTTTCTTAAACGAGTGAGACCTGTGTATTTGCCTGTTTCTCCCTCAGACCTCATCTTGCGCAAAGTGTCTGTTCAAGTGTTGGTCTAGGTAAGGCATGGCCATAGGCTAGTCTTTCCAGTGGAAATATTCAGGACTGTCTAAATAAATGGACATAAAAAGATGTAAAAAAGGGAATGACTTTGGCTCCCCAACAGCTACTTTTCTTTTGATTTCCACATTTACAAATGGAATCCAGAAATTATCCAAGCTCCAGAGCTTCAAACACCATTGTTTTCAAACTGTTCAGTGAAAAAAAATAATAATAATAAAAAATCTTCACCTTCCTTTGAATTATTTTCCACTTAAAAAAAAAAAAAAAGGAGGCAGTGGAGCACTTTGTGACCTGCCTTTATGTTAATCCTTAAAATGGTGGCAAATTATACAAAAAAATCTTCCTGGACTTGCCCAAGATGTATCCGATTGGCCAATAAACATAATTAATCCTTCTTCTTGGAGTAAGTCAGGTCCCTGCTTGATAAATATGTAGTATGAAAATCCCTCCAGCAGATGTGAAAGATGAGATGTGCACTTTCCTAGATTACTGTACTTCCTAGAAGAGCTGGTTCATGTTACCTCTGATGCAGAGGAAACCTACCCAGAAGAGAAATGTCCTCTTTGGGGAATGCTTCCTTTAGGGGGTACATTTAGCTCAGGTTCAAGTCCCTTCACGTGAGCATCGACCAAATGCTGGTAACCTTGCTGACACTAAGCAGGATTGGGCGTAGGTACTGATGTTCCTAAAGCTAACGACTTCATCACAGGTTTGCTGTTTCTTGGTCCCAGCTAAGGTGAGGCCAAGAGGCCCCATCAAGCAGAACTCAGAGGGCCAGACACTGGAAAATGTCCATTAAGGAGAAGCAGGTGGGAATCCAGATTTATTGCTATTGATTATGAAGAAATTGCTTTTTAAATTAACTGACTTGATTTAAAATAGCAGTGAGGACAAAGAACCGGCTTGATTTTTGGCAGTTTTGACTAGGGTTAGAAGCTAGGTTTCAATCTCAGACTGCTTTTTAGATCTTGAGTACTACTTAAACTTGAGTTGTCTAATTCAAGTTAGTTAACATAGGTTTGGGTTTTTTTGTTGTTGTTTTTTGTTGTTGTTGTTTTTTGTTGTTGTTTTGGTTTTGGGTTTTTTTGTTTCTTTTTGGGTTTTTTCACAACAGATATACCCCAAGGCTTTTGCCAAGAAAAAGTTAATGATTTTCAGGTCAGACCTGGCACTAACAAAGATGCTGGTGCTTACCTGCTGGATGTTTACCTGCAATAAGATAGCCTTTGAAATCTCTCCTTCCCAGGGATGCTTTTGAAACCTTTGAAACTTCTTTTTCCCAGGGACTCTTCTGGTGCAGTGTTTACTTCACAGCAGAAAATTAATACATGATTTTGCAATTAACATTCTCTTTCACCCCCTCCAAATCCTGTCTTCTGCTCCATCATCTCAGGCAGAGATGCCTCTCCTCCCTGTGCCAAGAGAAAAAAATCCATTACCCAGTGCCAAGCCAGGGGAGGCATAATAGAGAAATTGTCTGCGACAACTCCAGTACCTTTTTCTGTTTGCCACCATTATTTCAGGTACAGTTCTCTTCCCTGTAAATCAGAGGGAAGGACTTTCTCATGTCGTTGTTAGTTGGGCCACGATTAATAGAATCCAAGTCCGTGAATGGGGATTTTAGTAATTAATTTCAAAGAGTTATCCTTATAATTGATGAAAAATTTGCCTAGTCTGTTCACCCAGCTGTGGGCAATGTAAAATCCAAAATTTTTAGGTCCTGTGATAATATCATAGANTTCTCCAGGCTGAACAACCCCAACTCTCTCAGCCTGTCTTCATAGGAGAGGTGCCCCAGCCCTCTGATCATCTTTGTGGCCCTCCTCTGGACAGAGGAGTGCACACTTGTTCAAAATTGTAAGGTGTGATTCCAATCAGGTTTCTGCTGTTTGGCAAGAAAATGGTAGCTTAGTTATTTTGATACTAAATTGATGAAATCTTCTGTTGACTTTATAGGGAATCTGGAGATGGTTTTCAGTCCATTGGGAAGGTTTACCTTAAGCCCTAAGCCTCTTCCCAAAGAAGATTAGTGTGAGGGCATGCCAGGGTGTTTATTCACTGTGCACCATTTTTTCTCTTCTTCACACTTCCCAAGAAAATGAAGTGACTCCTGATTCACTGATTAGCATAGACTAAATCCTCCTAGCATATCCACGTCTGGATGGCGGATGAGGATAATTGGGTGAAACACAAGTGCTGATGTAGCTGTGTAAAGTGTCTACTGGATTCTCTAGGATGGGTTATAAGATGGATTTTGCAGACAAACGGCTAGAATTTAATCTGGCATACATTGACATAGGCTCATTGACTAAAAGGAGCTTTTTTAAGGTAAAACAGCTGAGAATCTGGCATAAAATTGTGAACATAGTGTTGAGAAGTATGTAATTTTTCTTTCAATTACACTTTTTTTTTTCCTTTTGTACATAGTTGGTGTTCATGAATATTTTCTTCCATCTACCTGTTGGTTTGAATAACTGTGAAATAGTATGCCATGAGTGGGTTTTTTCTTTAAATTAGAAAAGAATAAATTCTGAGCTTACTTACCAAAAGGTTTTGCACAAAATGCCTTGGTCCAGGAAGAAAAAAACCACCAACAAAAAAACTCCTGTTCAGTTTCTGGTTGCATTTATTTTTCATCATGTTTTTTATTTGCATACTTATTTTTGAATTATCAACATAATTTTAGCTTTCTCACTAATCAAAGGTGGATTATCACAAAGTCATTCACAAATCAAAATGACTAGGAAAGAATTTATATTTTGTTAAAACATGGCTAATATTCCACTTCTTTTTCTTTCTAACTAAATTTAGAAGGTACAGACTGTATTCATCAGGCTATTCTGCAGAACCCTTCTGGATGTGGTAGAAAAGCTGATTTGTATGCATGAACTCTCATTCTTGCGTTTGTGCTAGCTTTAAGTAGCAACACAGCTTTTAATTGTGAGGTTTTAAGTTCTGCAATTAAAATTTACCCTTTCTACTGAGAGGATTGAGTGATAGTTTTTTGATTTACTTTAGACAGTTTAGACAAATTATATTTAAAAGCACATAAAGATGCAAGATGCATTTCCTGACTGTAAGAAGGTCAGTATGTCTTAGGCACATTTGCTGAAAGTTTTACTTTGAATAGCTAATGATTTTTTTCTACTGTATTGCAGAGAACATGCTAAGATGCTACAAAGAGTTTTCCTGTCAGTCTCCTCTGAGGAATCAGTTTTCTTGAGAACTATGACTAAAAAGACCTTGAAGAGTTTAGTTAATAAATTTTCCATTGTGTAAAGTTATGTCAATAGCATTCATTTCATTAGAATTCTAAAAGCCAAAAATGTACAAAATGGCCAATGTACCTTAAGGGTATTTTCGTATTTACAAAGCAGATAAATGACATTTAAGAGGTATGGTTATATGATCAAGGAATCTTGGGGCAGATAAGGTAGAGTTCATACTGCAGTTTTGTAAATGATGTGTAATGAGAAGACAAAGGAATGAGTACAGTGTTAACTGTTTGGTTTTAAATTTTGCAACTGTTTGTTAACTGCAAGTGTGCGAAAAAATAAAGTACCTCCTCAAATTGGTTGTAGAATTACATTAAGTGAGTTCATGTATGGTTATCTGCTTACGATAACACAGGCTATTGGCTATCCCTTAATTTATATATGCGTTATTGTATCTTTTAGAAACTTCTCCAGCCTTGATTTCAGAAGTTCTATTAGAAGTATAAGCCCAATTTTATCACTAATCAAAAAATTGTTTGGTTTGTAATCTGAATTTTAAATGCTAGTTTCTGAGTGGTTTTTGGTGGTTTGTGTTTTTTTTTTTTTGTTGTTTGTTTGTTGTTTAAAGGAGTATTAAAGTTTGCTAGCTGGAAAAAGCTCCTATTTTGATTTTCCTGTATTTCTGTCCTATTCACATCACCGTTGTTTCTAGAAGTTCTCACTGTGGACCATTATGCTACTCAGTTAAGACATTCAGTCCCTGCCCCAAGGAGTCCTTGGTCTAAGTATAAGCAAAAGGCAACAGATGAATGCTGCCATATGGAGTATATGCAAATGAGATAATATTGATCAACATGATAAGCATGCTGTGACTCTTAAACTATATGTGAACCTTTTTTACAGTTTGCAGACAACTTCTTCATGCTCCCATTTCAAGTCTTCTACCGCATATATATTCTTCGTGGTCACAGCTGCAATAATAGTAATAAAAAGGTTAATAAAGAACCTTCAAGCCATCAAGAATAATTTACCTTATTAAAAAAAAAAAGAAAAAATCAGATGTTGCAGATGTCCTTAAAAGTTTATACTTTAAATTGCATAGTATTACAGTGCAGTGTACTGTTATGCATGTATACTTAAAATACAGTATCAAATTATTTTTGTCTGAACAGTATATGATTTTAAGGCATCAGTTCTTTTATTCTTAAAAAAAAAAATTGCTAATACTCTAGCAATCAAAGGACTGAGCACAGATGTGTTGGTGCATATGTTTGCAATATGCATGACCATGTTTCCTGTTATAAGAATTAAACCATATTCAAATTTTTAGGTGATTACTACAAATCAAGAAGGAAATAATGTATAAAACAAACAGTAGGGGATTTGAAGAATTCAAAGTGTGACCTGAAAAAAACAGGATTTAGATTTCTAGAGTAAAAAAATTCCTTTGGTTTCATAAATTAGTGAAACCTTATGTTTTCTTTTAGCAGTATTTGCTAACATCATATGTTTGATTCTAAATGTATACAAATTTTATTCTGGTTGGATCCAAGAAGGTGACGTGAGCGTGGAAAACAAGGTGAACGCGTATAGAGTTCACTTCTCATTCATCTAGGTTACTCTTAATGTTTAAATGTATCCTACTGCAGCAACAGACAATGTTGCTTTCCATGTTGTGTTCCAGATAGGAGCTTGCTATTTTTAGGAAGTTGGTAATGATCCCAAACTTAGCTTACATGCTTGGAATGATGATTTGGCATATCATTTCTCTCATTAATATTGTTTTTAAGCAATAAACATCTCATGAAAGCATGAAAATCCTGGCAGGATGAGGCAGCTCTGGTCTTGCAGAGTTGGGTGTCTCTTCTCTGTTACAGGTATTCAGTGGCCCGTGGGAAATGAGTTGGTAATTTTGGCGTAATACTTAGTAGTTGTCCTGACACTGAGACTGCCTCTCAGTTCCAGAAGTAAATTGAAGAGTGAATGGTCATAGGATTAAATTCCATTTTATTTCTTCGTGAAAGCAGAAGTGGGATTTGAACCTTTTTTCATGAAAGCTGACGTTGTCCTTGACTTTAGTCTTTGTTTCACAAAATGTAATCCGAAGTGATGGGCCAACTTTTGGCATAGTCTTAAACTAAACCCAACCTTCCATCTTACTTTTATTGCTGAAAAACAGCTTTTAATAGAATGTGCTTTGGTTTGCTTCCTTCTCTGTCCAAAGCATGGGAGAAGGAAGAAGGTGTTTGGGAGAGCGGCGCTGGAAGGGGAATACAAACACATCAGGTCTCTCCGTGGGATTAGCTCAGGGATGAACTGGTGCCTTCTTTCTTTCACTAAAAGAAAACCTGCTTTACAAGTGTTAGGCTAATGTAAGTGTTAGTGTTTGCTTAGGAGACTGGAAGGGGACTCTGCTTGAGGCTATCGGAAGAAATAAAGCATCTTTAATAGGAGAAGTAGGGGAAAACATGAAAAATGCAAGTGTATTAAATCAGGAATCAGCATACAGTAGGTACGTTCACATGCAGGATTTCTGTATTGAAAAAAACTCGGTACTAACAGCCCTAAATTTTTAGAAGCACGTTCAGGAGATTTAAAAATGCTCCTTGGATAAAGCATGTCAGATATTTAGCAAGGAGTTATTTTTCATTATTGTTGTGACTTTAACCTCTGATAAATGGAAGTAATCATCTGTTCTTATTTATTGCATTTCTGAAAATATTAGGTGTGGGTTTTTTAATATGGCAGTTAGGCAATAAAGTTGCTTTACAGGATACCAAAATATCATTCAGTGAAAATACTACACATGGTTTATATTCAAGTTCTTCATTGTTCAAAATTCAATTTTCCTCCACCCTCGTGCATTATGTTGATGGTGTTGACTTTAAGGGGTACATTTTCAAAGTCTTTTCTTCAGGATTTATAGCTAAATAACTCCCATTAATTTTAATGGTAAATGTGTGGCTAAATCCTGTGTACTGTTTTTGAAAAATGTGTCCCTAAGGTTATTGTTTTACACACTTCTGTGTAGATCCAGCTATCAAAGTTTATATTTTTCAGCTGTTTTATATAATACACACATGAAAGTGTAACATATATAATAATGTTAAACAGATTTTGGTCTAAAGATACTGGCTTTTCAAAAAATCCGTTTATATATTTTTCCAAAAGATAAAGCAATATAAATTGCAGTCAAAAGTTGCACCGTGTATATTTTATGCAAATCAAATTTACTGCTGTTCTGTTTGGTATTCTTATCTTGGTTCTGTAAATATATGTTCAGTTAGGCAGTTCCCTCTTATGCTTACCATTATCTGCAAATTCAACAATAAGTAACCTTTGAAATAACAAATTCTGCTATTTTTCATTAAAATGTGAAGAGTTAATTATGTATTGTATTCTATTCACAATAATATTTGTAATGTTTCTGCGTTAATCTTAGCTCTCATTATTCACAAATGCCTGTGGCATCTATGAGTTATTAGGGCCTTCTTTTGTGGTATAAACATGCTTTCCTCCTGCAACGGACATCTGTGTGGCTTGTACTAATATAAAAATCATCTTCTTTTCCCCCTCAGAAGTAGAAAATGTGCACAAAACACAGTATCAGCATTTTGTGCAGTTACTATGTGGGGTTTTTTTACTTCTTAAGCATAATAAATTCAGCGTTTGGAGAAATTTTCCAGCGGATAATCAGAAACTAGCAAGACAAACAGTATATGTTGCTTTAGCTGAACGTATATTAACTATTTTGTTGCAATTTAAAAAAAAAAAAAAAAAGTTCAGTGAACTGAATAAATGGGATAATCTAATTGGCCACATTGCCTGCCCCAAAGTATACTAGTATGGTTAAAAACTACGATCTTGTAAAAATAAGTAAATGAATCAGAAACTGAATTTCAATTTCTTTTGGAATAAAAATGATAGCAAATGGGGAGGGGAAAAAAATGATGGTAGATATTTACTAAAAAACACAGACAATATGAAAGGATTAAAATGCTTTAATCAGACAGAAAAAAAGGCTTTGGCTACTTGATTAGGGCTGATTTCCACCATCTGCTTATACTTACTGAGGATCTAGCCCTGACTGAACACTAATTTGTGCACTTCCTAGAAATTGAAATCTCTCAGCAAGCAAATTAACAAGAGCAGGGATTCAGCAATAATGGAGCTCCTCGGCTTTTGTTTCCCTCTGACAGATGGACAGGGTGCGCTCAAATTGAATTCAGCTTTAATTGCATTGTGCCATTTAAAATTTTATCTGCTCCACAGATTTTGTTTACAGGTTTCAGGATTCCAAACCTTTGGAAATTTTTTCAGCCCTGGGTGAAATAAAGAGCACTATAATTCTGTGTGACTAGTAGGTGTTCATTACCACTCTTTGCCCTAAAGGGTGGCGTGCTGAAAAAAGGCAAAGAATTCTATTTTCGAGCCTTAAATTGATGGGTGGAGAAGTACAATTTTTCTTACTGTAAATGCTCCCTTATTGAGTATCTGTTCATAAATAGAAATATTGTTAAAAGCTAGGCCAGAAAATAAGATGTGTTGGAGCTGCTTTGATATTCTCTTTTTATAAAGGCATCACAAACTTTTCTCAGCTGTGAAGTCTGTTGCCTAGAGTTACAAATTTTGTGTGCTTTAGAGATAAATTTTTACCAAATAAATAATGACATTGTAAAACTTTCTGCCTTTTTCCTGACTGAAGGTTGGTCTGATTGAAGAGGCTAATGAGAAGCTGTTCCTTTTGGGCGAGGTGTAAAATATGACTAAATATTTCACTTGGGTTCTAAACATTCCTGTGACGCCAGCGTTGGAGGGATGCTTTTGTAACAAAATTGCTTGTCAGTCTGTGAGCTCTTCTTCATAAATCTGTGGCTTGGTGGATACTGCACTGTAGCTCTTCTGGTGGTGAACTAGAGATCTCGGAGTTTGACTCAGCCACGATAACTAATGTGTATTTCTGCTTCAGCAAAGGCTGAAGACTCTGCATTGCTGCCAGCAGTCTTGAGTTTCACACTCTGACACACTTTATGTCAGTGTTCTTCTAATTTTATTTTTTGCTGAACATCTGCAGCAAGGATTGCTGAGTGGTGACGGGAAGTACTGGGAACTCATCTTGCTTCTTTGTAGAGAAGCACAAGAGTGTTTCATGCACCTACAAGCTGGTTGTTCCAGCCCTACGTTCTTGGCTGTGAGAAGTACCACAGTTCCCACATGAGCCAGTGGGCACTGTGATACTAAAAATGTGTTTTATGAGGTAAATTTTGTAGTCACAGAAGAAATTTCAATGTCTGAGGGAAAGGGAAGAGCTAACTTACTTTTCTTTGCGTTGCAGAATAGACTTATTTTAGGGCTAACCTCAGTTTCTTTTTTTTTTTTAAACAGAAGACCACAAAAATACGTTTCTTTTTATATCAGTTATTTGCATTTATGGATGGTAACCAAGCTATACATGTGTTTAAACAGGTTCCAACAGGGAAAGAATAAAAAAATGTGACAATCATGGCAAAAGGGAAAATTTTGTAAAAACTTACTATATGCAATCTCATATAGCAGGAGGACAAGTCTATGATGTTAAACTTTCTTCCATTACCTTGGAAGGTCAGATGCGAGCGAAGTCAATATTGATAGAGATTACTGCCTGATGCTGCTTGGTTTGGATACAGTTACCTTGGGTTGCCAGTTCCTTTGAGCAGATCTTTGTGAGGATTTTTAAAGAACAGTGTCACACCTGGAACCCTTTTTGCAGTGGTGGCCCTCCAAAGGTCTTCTTTCAGGGACTAGACATAGTACTGAGAGTCTCAGGGAGATCTGGCAGGAAATCCGATAGCAAAATCCTACTGATTTAAGTGAGGCCAGGATTTGGTCCATGAGCTACAGATATCTGTTCTGGTTTTGGCATCTGAAAGCAATCTCAAATGCGTTTTGTGATCCTTCAAAGGCACTGAATTTTCTTATTTAAAACATAAGAGACAGCATGACAAAGAGATGGAGTGAGTAGCAAGCACCTGACGTTGCTGCCCTTGAGCATTTATAAAGGGTTCAATTAAGAATTATAAAATTCTATTTTAATAACTTTTATATTTTTCCCATCTCTTATGATTTGAGTTAGTAAAATCTTGAGAAATAATCTATGGACTGGTTCTGACCTGTACTGAAGTCTTCAAGACAGTTTACTGTGCCTTTCCTGATGCAGCGTGTTTAGCAAGTGTAGTGATGGAATATAATTTTTTTTTCATTAATATTTCGTACTACTGTAGCACTTGAAGGCAGTAGTCAGGTACTGGGACTGTATTGTTAGGTGGTATAGAGATAGGCTGTTGCTCTTTCGAAGAAACTGTGAAGGAAATATGAAATAATAGAAATGCACTTTGAGACTCATAGCATAAGAGGTATTAAGAAACCTTAGCAGAGATGTTTTCTTTACAAAATAAGTTCCTTAGGAGTTCCTCACTCTCTGCATGACTTCAGTCCATTGTGTTCTGCTTAGAAGTAAAAATTGAAGTAGGTAAAAGTGAGAAAATATCTCTTGGCTGAGGTAAGAAAAACCTTAGGAGACATCCAAGTCCTTTGTGTTGTGCAGTAATTGGGAGCTGATGAATTCTTCTTTTGCCAAATTCAGGAATGAAGGAGTCAATTGGAGTTTTGCCATTGTCATCAGTGGGAACAGGATCATGCCTATTCTGCCTTAATCAGTTATGATAAGAGAGATTTATAGGTAGGAAGTATATACATGACAGTTTCCAGCTCAGTGAGTTTACACTTAGAGCTATGAGATTTTTGGCTAATTCCCTGGAGTCCTTCCATCACATTTCTTCTTTTAGGTCAGCTGCATTAGATTCTCTGGGATTTTAAGTAGGAGGACTAAATACCCCCCTATGGTGGCTTAATCGTTCTTAAAACCAGATGGATTTCATTTATCAACTTGAGTTTATGAAGGGAACCATGGAAATGTTAGTATTGGTGTTGGAGTCTACTATGTGCTAAGGACCTGTATTACCAGTTTTTTGAGACACACTATTAGACCTTTCCCATTCCACACTATTAGAATCTAGTTGCTGGTCTGATTTGGTCTCTCATCTCTATACATCTAGCTGTGATTTAGTGTTAGGTGGGTTTTAGAATGAATAGCTACAGTAAGTTGCCTTCTAATGCCTTAGTTTACCAAGAAATAGTACAAAATCCTTTTTTTCCCCTCAGAGTGGAAGAAAATCCAGCTAAAAAAATGTAACTGTATTGATGTGTGTGCATTACATGCACAAATAGTTAAATCTAACTTTAGTTAGGATTGAGGGTTTAGATCAAAGATTTAACTTTAGTAAAGGGCTTATCAACAAAAACGTGCTTGACTTACGGACCAACACCCAGAACATAGGTTCCATATGTAATACATGAAGATGTTTGTTTTACCCTAAAAAAGAATTTAGGAGTAGGGCTGTAGGCTACTAGTGAGTGCCCTGATTCCTGTCACAGATTATTTGTGGTCAGAAAATGTTAAATAATTTTGTGTGACATGGATGGCTTAGTTTGAATAACAGCGATTTTTAATACTGATCTGTTGTCCGATGTGTATTTCTGAGAGGTGAGTTTGATGTGGGTTTGAACTTTCTCAAGTGAAGGACCTGAACCTTTTAATCTATCGTCTAGACAAAGTTCCAGATTTCTGAAATGTTTCACAAAAGGTGACTTTGGGGAAAAAACAAGGTGAAAAAAAAAAAAGCACTAATCATGGTGAATCTTGCGAGGAGTTTAAGCCATTTAGTGTGTTAGGTGCTCTCCTAGCATGTCAGTTTGGTTGAGGTCTTAAGACAGTGAGATGTCCAGTTCATGATCCCAGTTGACTTTATAACTGGGATGCTAAAAAGTCTGGGATGAGTCTTTAACATATGTGTATTCAAGAAAGTGGTAAAAGTAAAATAATAAAGCATAGGACCTTACAGGACTGGTTTCTGTTTAGGGAAGCCCTCAGTTTAGCAGCTTTTGACTTTGCCTCACAAGTTTTGAGTCAAATGACTTGATAGGTTCTTAAATGCATTTCTTTTCTTTTCAAGATGAATACTGTAGTGATTGTTAGAAGCCTGGTTCTATTAAAAATATTCCTGATATCAGGGTGGTTTTGGAAGTCTTTTATTTTCTCATGGTACTTTTTTTCTAAACAGGAAGTATTGTCTAAATCAGTCAAGGTGATTAGGAAATTATAATTAAGAGTAACTGTGTCTTGTATGCTGGCATTTTTTCTTATCCTTCTATTGAAAAGATTGATTATACTAAATTAAAGTTACTCGATGGCTGCTAGTTGTGGGTTTTTTCACTTAAAAAAAACCCTCAAAAGTATTTTTAGTTCTCCCCCCCTTTTTTTTTTAAGCAGTGGTATATTGTGTTGTTTTCTCTGTCCAGGGATTTTTACATCTTGAAATCAAAGTAGATATTTCTAATGTCACTCATTTTAAACACAAACATTTGCTTTTATCATGTTGTTAGTCTTGGTCACTTGTAGTTAATTAAGATTTCAGACATCGAGTTGCCAATCAACATACTAAATGTACCTCTCCTGTTTTCACAAGCAGGCACCAGGAGATTCAACACAGTAGTTGATAGCTGGTGTGTGATATCTGTCTCCTGGTTTATAGCCTGGTACAATAATGTCATTGCCCCATGTGGCAAATGGTGTAAGCTATTGTAAAACTGTTTGTCTATGTGATTAAGACATTGCAGCAGTGTGCAGCACCAGCCAATTACTTTTTTAATTTAATTATAGCAGAAAAAAGAGAATAGCATAATAGAAATTCTTGTCATAGGGAATATGTAAAATGTAAATTGAAGAGCCATGAAAATTTCATGCATTGGCAGGCTGATTTGTTCTTATTTTCAACTTGTTATGAAGACTGAGTTTCTTAAATGCAATAAAACAAGACATAGCAGTGTTTAGTAATTACTTAGTTCTACATCAAAATAATTATATACAGTATGTGTTTGCAATCCACTCTGCTGCGTATGAATGTAAAAATGAACACTTCAGGGCCCATATCAATTTTGTCTTTTAGACAGTGTAAATAAAGCTGAATCTTCAACTTTCAAATTAAAACTGATAACCTTGGGCAATCAGGGCTTTTATAAAGAAGGGGAAAAAAACTTTAGCTTGCCTCAGAACAGGTTGTGTCTCTGGAATGCTTCTGGGACTAAAGAGATCAATTAAGTGTGTATAAACAAACAGTTGGAAAAAAGCTACTAAAACAACAGAGGAGAAAGCTCTCTATTGGGCTCCAGGGGCCTGGGGGAGCGAAGTTTCATTAACTGGATCTGAAGTCCTATGGCCTTCTATAAACAGGCATTAATTAAAGAATGTAAAAAATAAAGTTTCAGACCTTGCAATATGTTAATGATCATATGATTCAGGGCCTGGGAAGGAGAGGAGCAGCAGAGGTCATAAAATAAGCATGAAGCATTTAATATGAGTGCTTGGCAGGGATTTCTGCAAATTAGTTGGTTATTTGCTGGTCCAAAGCAAATTAAGGTGATTTTGCTTCACTTGCTAATTTTTTATGTGCATGCTTGGCAAAATGTTTTTCACAAATGGATGAAGGTTATTGTTAATGGCATAATGAGAAATATTAACATATTTAAATAAACCAGTGTATTCTGACATAGGCCACAAGCGCTCACTTCTACATGTGTATTTAAATAGACCTTCTTCTGTAGCAGAGCAAAAGCATTTTGGATAAAGTTCGTAAAAGAGCTTATGTTATTTGTAATATCCTGTTTCTATATTGTATTATTTAAATCCAGCTAACACCTGAAACTTTGTCTTTGTGTAAAAGGACATTATCCTTCTGGAAACCTTAAAGGAACACTTACAAGTTAAAACTCATTTGTTAAATACAAATTTTTTTGCATATATTTCAAAAAAATCTTATTTTTTATAAATCTTAATTATTATAATTGATTAACAAACTGTTTTGTTTTCACCGCTCACGATGTTTGCTTTTTATATCACTTCCAGCTTTTGAAGTGCCTTGGGTTCGTTATTATTTCTAGGAAAGTTAAAGTTTTTTGAACGCGTGGGAGCGTAAGTATATTTGCATGTCTATTTCTTCCTCTCCACACAGCTGTAAAATCAAATCGGGACCAAATGTAATCTGTTTCTTCTTTACAATTATGGGTAGAGTGAGAGTGATGGCTGTTCACTTCTCGCAGCAGCTACTGTTGAAAAACAAAGCGCAAAACAAAAAGTCCAAGGCAAATGACAGGAGTTGACTATTCTTAATTCCAGGAAATGAGTTTCTAGCTCTAACTTGGTCAAATAGGACGTTTTTTTCTTGTCACTTGTTGGTATTCTTTCGTTTCATCTGTTCAGTTACATGCACTGCTGGTTTCTTACTTTTGGCATCTGATTACTCCCTGTATTTGCATTTTTTTTATTCCCATTACCTAGTGGATGAAGAAAAGGAAGTGCTTGAGGAACCGTTTAACGTGTAGATGGAAGAAGGTCTGTGTCTTTAAATTCTGTGAAGTTAGGAGGTGGATGTGGCAAGGGCGTGTAGTAGAAGGAGGTAGTATGAGTAGGAAGCTACTATTGACATTGTTCTGTTGCAGCAATTTTAGATGGACAAATTGCAGTTGAGAAAATTTCATGACTCGGTAAAATGAGCAATGATGACATCTGTGGATGCAGGTCTGTTCATATCTTTGCAGAGCCTTTAGGGAAATAAATATCTCGGAACATTCGGTGAAGTGAAGCTCACTCAATAAATCAACCTGACACAATAACACTTCTGGCACATGAGCTCTACTTCTCCTCAGCACCACCTACCCCTCTGTGTTCCTGTGCTACCAAATGGTGTCTCCCCACAGGCCTCTAAATCAAATCAGAGCACACAAATACAGTGAGAATTTATTGGGAATTGGTTTTGTTCGGCAAAAACATTACTTATTAGATGAACTGAAATGATAAATTTTGACCCTTTAAGTGCTGAGGAAGTTCAGACATCTTTCTTAGGTAGAAAAGGGAAGATGAACTTTCTGCTAACTTACAAAAGGGGAATAAATGGGAAGATAAGTTTACAGTCTGGTTTGTCAAAGAGAATATGCAGGTTCCCTGAACGAGGTAAGTTAACTTTTGAACTTGGAATTAGTGGCTCTATTTGGAAAATGCAATTAGAACCTACTAAGTTCTAGCAATAGGAATAATCAATGTACCACCCTGTTGCACTGGGCCAGTACAACAAGGAGTGTCCCAACCAGGTCACTGGTAGGTGCTATTCTTATGTAATAACATTTAAACGCCTTATTTCTAAGGACTGAAGCTTGAATGTGTAGAATACTGTATTCTGTTCATTGAGTAGAGTTATTGGAAGCAGATGGCAACAAGGAAGGGTTCAATGCTTTTTCTCTTATACTTTAGAGACTTGGAACAGAAACATTTAGAATTAATGAAGAGGCTTTGGGTTAAGTAAAGTAAAATAGGGCTCAGTAAGCAGTTTTGATAAAAGTGTATCACTTGGCTGGTAAAAAAAAAGTCTGTGGTACGTTAAGTCTTTGTTTTATTCTGAAAAGAAAAAGTATTTTTATAAAGTACAGATATTTTCTGGAGAATTTGCAAAATGACATTTTCATGGACTTAAGCATACAGATATACATGCATGCATAAAGTTATATGTCTATAAATATTATACACATGTGCAAACACATAAAATAATTAGGGAGGATTGCTTTGCTGCTGGGAGTTGTTTCAACAGACAGCTTTCTTATTTCACTGTGATTAACTTGTTAAACTCTCAATGATTTAAGAAGTAAACTGATATTCGAAAGAGCAGTTACTCGAAATGGCAGGAAAAGACAGGTCCTTATTGTGCTGCTGTTTTGCCCTCCATCTAAAAAAATCTAATATCCTTTTAGATGATTATCTAATTAATAAGATTTCTTTCTAATTAGGTTGAATTTGTAACATTTCGTGAATGTCCCCTTACTAAGCAAGACACTTCTTAGAACACCTGCACTCTGGGGAACATGAAATATCTTTTCTTGAGGGAATTGTAGCAACCTTAAGATTGTTAAACTGGAACATCTGATGGATTTCTGATTGAAATGCCAAATGCTACTTTACAGAAGTGGATTTAAATCTGACATTAACCAACCTGAACAGTATTTTACATCCTATCAAGTTAAGAAAATACAGAGATAGTGTAAGTCTAATTTATTTTTTTTTCCTTTTTATATTTCATTTTGAACCCAGGAGAGTAAGTTAATGGACTTGTTCTTTGAGTTTTGCTGAAGATCTTTAATTCTGGTATTTCATTTGTTTATAGTAAGCCAAAAGTTGTTTATAGCATTTTTTACAAATTATGATGTCTGTCCCTCTCCCTTTTTTAAGGAAAGGAAGTTTTAAGGAAAAGAAACACTAAAAAATTGGGTCTTGTATTTCAACACAGTTCTGGCAGAACACCAAACTTTTCCGTACGTCAGCTGTCCTGCTTTAAATGTACTAAAGCAAGAAGAGCTATGCAACCCACTGAGTGGAATGTAGTTGTATTGTTTGTACTGTTAAGAGTTTGTTTCTGTATCTGGAGGAGAACAAGTATAGCGATAACCAAGGCTCATCTAGCCCAGACAGTTTTGTTACTTCGGGGTAATTTTGCAAAGCCTCTGTTCCGCTGTGCGGCGTGAATGCAACTGTGTTGGTATGAAGGTGACAAAAAGATCTGTGTTTTATATCGGGAACCACTGTTCCTTTGTCAGCACGAATTCCTGCATCTCATTGAGATTGCTGTCTAATCTTGAACGTGTTCCTATTTCGGTGCAAAGTTGAGGTAAAAATAGTTATCTTGCACTATTGTGTAGATATATTCTTAGAAACGCTGACCCAATCAGTGATGATTTTGTGAGCATGTGCCAGGTAGAGGAGGCTTTTAATACAACTTTGGTAAGGGACAGTAGAAATTCTAACAGTAACCAATGCGGTTGCACTTGTTTGTGTGAAGCAGACTTAAACTGGTGAATGAACGTTTGTCTTGAGAATGGTTTGATTGTCGGTTTTTCCCTTTTGTCCTGAAAGAGGAAAGAGAGGTTGGAGTACTTGAGAAGCATAGAAATATGTAAACAAAATATAGTTATGTAGGATCAAACTCCGAAGACTGGGGTTTTTTGGGGGGTGGGGTGGGTGTATCTGGCATCA
The DNA here is from genome assembly GCA_013397275.1 of Burhinus bistriatus. Classification (NCBI taxonomy): domain Eukaryota; kingdom Metazoa; phylum Chordata; class Aves; order Charadriiformes; family Burhinidae; genus Burhinus; species Burhinus bistriatus. The sequence continues at coordinate 171,472 of VYXH01000772.1, read as the reverse complement.
CTGAGTTGGCAGCTCCTTACGGGAGAAAGGTCTGTGATTTGGTCCATGGTCTTCCTGCAAGCCACATGGTGGTACACAACTGGCTGCGCCCTGGGTTACTGAGGTTTCTTGGAGCCTCTGGAATTTACTGGGCTCACTGCGGTTATATTTGGTAGACTATCTACATTTGATAGACCGATAGCCCAAAAGCTGTGGTGAATTTTCTACTGTTATGCATCTGCATATATGTGTTAGCTACTGTTTGTTCTAAGTTGGCCTGTTGTAAGCTAGCACTGCTGACAGTAGGGGGTTGGACCAGAGGACATCTAGAAGTCTTTTCTGATATAAATAATATATGATGGCATGTTTCTGGGAGGTTTTGTTGTTGTTTTTTTTGCCAGTATGTAGTATAATGGGGATAACAATAGGGTGCCATGAGAAATGGAAATTCCAAATAATCGGATCACAGCATAATTTCTAAAAATGCCTTCTTTCTTGCTTCCTTCTTTTCCATTTTTGAAGTACATGATTGTGCTTCATCTTCATGCTTCATCAATTATTTTGCTGTATTGGTCATTCAACCAAACTTCCTATTGAGACAACTTTGGCTTTTAAAGTTAAATTTTCATTGCTTATAAATGTTTACTACATTTTCTTTGTTGAATCTCTCATACCCATAGGGAGCAAGTCGATTTCTTTTTTTCCTTTGGAAAAAATGTCTTAAGCAAGAATTTTCTGTAGAATGATGAAGTTATCCTTCCTTCCTGTCCCATCTTCAGGATTCCAGAGAGAGTGTCCTGTTATCATTTTCGCATCTGGGACACTAAACTTGGTCAGCACCTATCATTCTAAGAGAGGTCTGAAGTATGAAATAAAACTACCTTCAGAAATCACTAAAAGGTGTAGCCTCAACTAGGAGCTCCATTTGTTTTTCTTTTACACTAGTTAAAAAAAAAAAAAAGAAAGAAAAAAAAAGAAGGTCTGTTTCAAATCCTATTTGTCCCTTATCTCTGTTTGTTCAGTTGTTTTTAATATCACGTACTGAAAGAATTTCAATAGCTGTTTCACCATGAAGTCATTTGTTATCCTTCAGCAGGCCTTTGCCTGCTGAATTGTAAAGCAGCCTCGACTATTTGCATCCTCCAGATGGAGCAGCATATAAACACTCCCAGATATTTCTGGTAAGTATGAAAAAATATCTTATTTGTCCTTTCTGTGAATAAATAAGAGAATGTCAAATTTTATAGACTAATAAATTTGTATGCCGGCACTGACATTGAATCTCTCATGGCCTGCAATGTCACAGACCCTGAGAAACACAATTTTTTTGTTTTCAAATGTATACTAAGTCAAATAGAAGCTCAATAAAAAGCCAGGGAATTTGATTGCATTGTTTATGTCTGCCCAGTAGTCTAATTCAGTTGCAATTTGCTATGAGGAAATACAATTTACATTTTTCCCAGGCTTATTGCATAAGCAATCACTCATATATACATGCATGAGTGTATGTCAAGGAGAACTCAAATAATGGGTTAAAGTGTCATTTAATAATATATTCTAATGTCTGTTTTTATAACGAACAAAAAACTTTGCTGTATTACAATGCATTCTCCTAGCCACCGAAAATTAATTCAACTCTTATCATTATTAATATTTTTATTCTTCTCATTTACAACGTATCCTAAATCTCAGTTGCTTTGTGATACAAATGTATGTATCAAGTATCACCACACGCAGCAGTTCCAGACATCACTGTTAAGACTACATTTTAAATTCTATTTTAGTTCCTGAAATTAGTCTCAATGAGAATTTTAATTTATGTATTTCTAATTTTAAACAGAACACACAATAGAATAACTTATAATGCTCATGCTCATCTAAATAATGAAGCCTGACAGTATCCTCTGTGGTTGAGTAATAGGCTTTTTATATTTGCTGGTTTTCATAGTTTGTTTTTCAGTTTCTTTCTAAATTAGATCCAGACTTCTTGAAACAGAATAAAAATATACATAGGACATAAAAGTCAATGAATGTATAAAGTGTTAGGGATTGAATTTAATTCAGTGTATTTACACATGATAAAATACTCCTTGACTGAATGCCTACTGATTATTTTCTGAACTGTTTGATTTTCAAAACAAAGTTATAATAAGTCATATGCAATATTTATCTTGTTTCATTAGTGCCGTTAAACGGAAATTAGTGCAATTCACTTGCTTTTCCAGCACCAGCCTAATTCTTTGAAAATTAACTTTACATAGTAGGTTTTCATCTAACTGAAGTGAAATGTTTAAAATCAATATTTGAGTGTTTTTTGAAATAGTGCTCAGTAGCAGCAATAGCTCAGCAGTGGAGATGGAGGAGACACTGTCGTATGCTAAGAATAAGCATACATTTTCTCTATAATGGTTACCGGACAACTTTTTCATTCAGGACATGTTGCTGCTGTTTTTCTGGAAGCAAGTTGCAGAAAGGATGCAGTTTGTATGCATGCATATAGAACAGGCTTTAATTTGTTTTTTATGTAATTCAGTTTTCTTTCATAATGATAACTGATTTGCCATGATTTAGGTCCTAACTGGTTTGTTTCAGTTGATTGTATGTTCATGTAAATACAAAGCCAATAAGCTACATATTAAAAGGTCAGTCCTGAAGTATTGTCTGTTTTAAAAGGCTTTCACATGAAGCCAAATGAAGTCCTACAGATGTTGCAAGTCTTTGCAGATAAAACATCCATTTACTTAACTATTTCTTCCAAAGTATCAACTGCAGTATTTGCTTTATCGTCATTAAAAGATAGCATTATTATTGTTACTTTGATAACAAGAGAGATATGATACAGAGCAGAGTATTATCTGGCACTTTTTTTCTTCTCTCCTCCTTTGATATTACCTTTTTTTTTTAAAACACAAGGTATGCTTTACTTGATAAAAACCCAAATGATTACAAACAGTAGAAAAGAGGGAGGCTGGCAGGAAACGAGAGTGGCATTTGGCATATTCTGCTGTACCAGGGCTCTAGCTGAAAAAAAGGGGGCATTTGGAGGATGAGACTGGGAAGAGGAAAGAATCGGCTGATTCAATGGATTGCTTTCCAGTGACATTGGGAGACGTCTAGATGAAATCTGATTTTAATGTCCAAAACAATGTTATTTTCCAGTTTCTGCAAAACAGGCAGCAGATACGGATAGAGCCCCTGACAATGCAGTTCTTGGGAGAGTTACTCTGCTCAGTATCGCTCAGAATAGTCTGATAGTGGGATTCGTCTCACCAGCTTTGGTCATCTAGAAATTAGTCATCTCGTCTCAGTTAGTCATCTGGATTCTCTGAGGTCAGGGACTCTGTCTTTAATGGAGAGAGACACTGTCAGAGGGTGTTGTAAGACAGTTGTGATGAATTGCTCTCTGGGGGTGCTTTTCTCTGTCTCCTCCCTCTCCTCCTCTTCTGTTGACTGCAGAGGGAGCTTAGATGACTAACTGGGACCAAATGCTTTGGATTCTCATGGATTCTGCCCTAAGCATCTGGTGGAAGCTGTCTGTCTGGGCTCCCTTGGTGGAGATAAATCATCATCTGGGGGTGCCTGTCCATTGAGCTGAAAGGGAGTGCAGGCAGATAACTTAATGGGGTAAAAGAAAAGTTTCTGAAAATAGATATAATGAATATTACGTCAGGCATACAACTCTCACTGAGGGCGTTTATCCACAGCTTCAAGTTTCTAATAGAGTCAGAACTGAGCAAAGAATTTCTGTGTGTATGGCCAACAAACACCTTCAAGATTTCTCGCCAGAACAAAACCTTTGCTTTTTCCAGAGCTCTTTATTACGTTACTTGAAGCGCATTTCATTCACTTCAGTACTTTCATTGAAGCTTCATCTTCCTTTATTTTCTCAACATGCAAGTTTTCTTTTTCTGGGTCATCATCATTGTTTAATACATATGGGTCCCAGAAAAACGAATAAGACTTTGGTGATGTTTGTCACAAAGAGCCACTGAAAAACCATCAAGCAATGCTACGTACTTGTCATCGCTTTCCTGAGTTCTGTATCAAGACTAGGAAAGCCTCGAAGGTTTGAGGATGGGTAATACGTGTTAATCTTGAGATACAGAAGAATTGTTAACTATTGACCCGACGTAAAGAAGGGCTGCTACTGTGATTGGTGTCCTCCAAGGAAATGGAAGATGGAGTTAATAGAGGATTGTGCTGGCCTGCACGGGGAGTGGATGGACTGAAAATTATATGGTTGTTTCATGCACATCTTGAAACCGTCCTAATTACCCATTCCATCAACATGTGTTTATTTAAACGAGGACAGGGGTGAAGACAAATTAAAAGTGTAGACTGAAAGTAGGCCAGAATGCTGCTTTTTTTTCTTGAGATCAGTAGTTAAAGTTCCCCTGACTTCAGCGAGATCAGGAATAGTTGCATTCACATTAAATATGTGAGATAGCAATTACCAAATTTTTTTGTGTTGTGTATTTGAACACATAACTTGCTTGCATGTCTCTCCTGCTAAAATGTCAGTGAGCTAGGCTCACATCGCTGTGCTAGCTGTACTTAAAGATCTTAGTTTTATGTTTCTGAAAATGTCATCTATTCCTTCAATCACTTGTAAGCCCCCTGTAATCTCTTTTTAATGTAAGCACGCTGGAGTTTTCCCTTTTGTTTGCTGCCCTTGCATTATTTACTTTGATCCGCTGTGAGAAAATCTGAAAGTGTGTTGTCCTAAATGCTAGCATCTCACCAACAAGATTTGAGGCCTTGTACTTCACATTGAAGAAAAAGGCTCTTGTGTGAAGACGCAGGTTTTGTTTAGTTCTCTGTCCCTGGTGGGAGCCTTAATTGCATTTTCTCTCTCACACAGTGGCTGGCTAAGGAGTGCCTGCCTTCCCTGCTGATGCTGGAGTTTTCAAGCTCTATTACTCTGTGACGGAGAAAATTCCTTGGTCCAAGAAGAAAAGACTCAGATTTAAAAAAAAAAATAAAAAAAGTAAAAAAAAAAAAGTGTTTGAGTATTGTCAGTTTACCATGTGTGGTAAACAGAACAAACAATAGACTTGCTTAACCTTCCTTCCCACCCTCTGAGACTCCTTTACAAGTTTTGTATGACCTACTTTATAGAAATCGCATCATATTTAGAATGTTAAATATTATGGAAAGTATAATTCCCTAGGGCAAATAAATTAGACTTCTTGGGAAAAGTGGTAAACAGAATATTATAAATGCTTTGTGTTCTCTTAATCTGTGCCAGCCCATTCTAATGCATATTTTATAACCTTTAACCGGAGTTAAAACAAAGCAAAAGTCCCCAATTCGTTTTTAAATTCCATTTCATTTACACTGGGAAAATCTTTGCGATTTCTCATGTTAAAATAAATATTTAATATTCGAGCATGGCTGTGACATAACTTTTGATAAAGTAAGGGGAAGCTTTGCAACAGATTTGAAATGGCAGTTAGGACTCGTTTGCAGTGAACGTTTCCTAACACACCGTGTGCTGCGCTGCCCTGTGCACTGGACAGGACTCTCCAGAATAGCTGGAAATAATGTGAAGAATTAAGGACTATGTCATTTTAACTTGTGTGAACATGCTGCTGGATGGAAGCATGCTAGTATTCAAGTAAGCTTGTGTATTTTTAGTAGTCTTATGCCTGCATGTGTCTATGACAGCTTGGTGATTTTTGCACTTTGATCTGTGAATTCATGTCCCACTTAAAAATTCCATATTTTGGAAGGCAAAAAAATCCTTCCTGTGGCAGGGGAAAAAAAGCCTCTTTTTTTTTCCTTCCCCTGAAATTTTGGCATGTTCTTCATTGATCCATGGTTGCTAATGGTGAAACAATGATGTCATAGGTAGGAGATTATTCTTTTCCATTAGTGTTCAGCTGTAAAACCTTTTTATATGGAAGTAGCTTTTGCCTCACATGTCCATGTCCTCGTTCCCTCGGGATTAGAGTCTACAGAACTTAAATTCTGGAATGATTAAAATAAGTACTTATGTTTTTAATCCCAGTTATTCTGCACTTAACAACAAATCATCGAGACCTTTGAGCAAAAACTTACTCAAATTTTGGGTAGCAAATTTGGGTAGCCCAAATATCCCTGCCTGCTGATTAAGTTTCTGATGTTGGATGCTTTGCTTTCTACTTCTCACTGATGGGCTCTTGTTTGACTGTTTGTTTTTCCAAGATGTTTTAATTCTTAAACATGTTTTATCTTAAAGAATTGTCTCACTTACTGTAGCTCTTGACAGTAGTGAGCACCCAGGATGCTTTTGATAAACAGCTCTTGGGTGCGAGCCTGAGGCTGTTGAAAGGATTCTGAGTTGGGGAGGGGGAAGAAGGGCCAAGCTCTGAAGTTCACTTCTGTGGTTAGTCTCACAGAATTTGTTGGGTACCTCACAAGATCTGCCTGTTTACTTAAGTTTTTCTGGGAGAAAGTAATTTTCTCCTCTTGATTTGGCAGAAGTCTGTTTTGATGTAGAGGGGCATTTGAAAGGCATCTCGCTAGAGGTGCCTTGAAGAATCCCAGAAGAATCCAGTTTCAGAAGTAGCTCTGGAAGGGGCAGAATAATTGCACTTTTCTTCACTTGCAAACCTACTCGGAGGGTGGATAAACATGTTTTTCTTCACATAGATATCTGTTGTTATAAAGGTCTCATGCAAATATTAACACTTGATAAACATCTTGATGACTCGCAGTTTTTCATGTAGTATTCAGAGGATGCTTAAGACAGTTGTCTGCTCTGTTTACTGAAAATATATTGAAATAGATCTCAAAATAGTGTATTCTTTATGGTCTGCTATATGTTTTTAGAACATACAGAAAAAACAATTAAGTAACTTCCCATTACATTAGGAAAAAAAAATCTTTTTTTTCAGTAGTTCCGCCATTGCTAAATATACACATTGTCGAAGAATTATCTAATAGGCCTTTCTCGTCTCAATTCTCTGGCCTCAAAGAATATATAGTTCATCTAGTTCTTCAGCCTTCCTCTGCTCCCATCACATCATGCTTGTATCCTTTCCCAATACACCAGACGTTTATCCCTTACCTCAGTGAACATGTAAAACTCTTAGATTTTGAAGATTCTGAGCATTTTCGCTGAGGTTTTAAATCAGTTCTAAGGTATTCATACAAATAGCTTATTATATAGATCCTTTTGTTTTCCCAAAGTATTTTTAATAGTCTTAACTTCGGTCTGACTGTAGGAAGATATCTTTCTCTTGTATGAAGTATTTGTTAATGATATTGAAATAAAAAAAGAGGTTCTTTTACATCTATGCTTTTGGAAGACAACAAACCGCTTGATGTTCTTTCTGTCTCCTAGTTAACTCATTTTGAAATAGAAAAATAAAAAAGAAAGTAGTTTTCTTGTTCGTATCAATGTCGTTTGTAGGCATTGTTAAGGTTTATAAGGTCCCAGAAATGTGCTTTAAGTAGGTATGAAGAAGAGTATTACATAAAAGGAATCCTGTTTCTGAGGTGGATCATGTGCATTTGCATTAACTATTTTATTTTTCAGGTTTTTTTAGGAAGATAAAAATAATCTGAATGATACAATTATAATTTTTCTGTTACAAACACTGTAGCTTAGATGCTCCATTATTCATCAGATGGAAATTACACCTGATCAGAGTCTAGAAGTCTCTTCCACTTCTGTTATGCAGATGATTTCCAGCTTTTTCTTTGTTCAGAGCCCATTCCCCGAACAAGATGTAAAAATCTGAACTATACTTGTAATTTTTTTTTTTTTCTCACTTCCATCTGGAAAGATGCTCTCCGCAATCCCATCCTAGAAAGACATATTAACTTTGCTTGCATTCTAATTCAGTTGTTTTTCTGCTGTTCCGTTCAGATGTGCTTCAAGTTTTTATTTATTATATTATTATAGATAGGAAATTATTAACTGGAATAGCATACAGGAATCAAAAGGATGGTCAACCACAGGTTTGCAGTGCTAGAATAGAAAATGCTGCACAGGAAGCTGCCTGTATACCAGTGAGAACTCTCATATAGCGTGCTGAGAGGTTTTACAGCTTCTGTGGTTTTTACTTTTTTTTTTTTTAAATGTAGATGAGTCTTCAGGTTCCTTACTGTGAGCAAAGCAACTATGCTCCAGATTAGCTGAAGCATTCAGATAGAAAGAGATAACATTTTAGGAAGCACCTAAAAGCGAATACAAGGTAGCTTTCATGAGCAGCTCAGCACTTAAACATAGCTTTAAAATTAACGTCTGGTGGAACGCTGAGCATTTATTTTGATCAGTGTAGATCTGGAAACTTTTCTCATCTATGGCTTTTATTATAAGCCACGCAATGCTAAGGGAATGGTGCAAGTTGAATTTTTTCTATTCCAGTTCTACAAAAAAAATCCCTGAACAGTTGGGTGAATATGGATATCTGATAAGAGTGCGCTTATAATAATAATTAAAATAATAGTAATGTCTTAAGTCAGTAACTATTGCCTGTTTACTTGTAAGCAAGTGACTAACCCGATCTTGGTTTCGCTCTCCCTTTACATAATTACTTGTTGGAAGGGCTATAATTTGGTAAGAAGAGAAAAAAGACGTGACTTGACACCACTTCTCATAAAGGTGGGTGGAACTGAGACTGAGGGCAAATGTCTGTTGCTCTTTTTTTTCTTGTGCTACCTTATTTTGATTCTCGTTTTAAGCATTAACCTTTGAAGACTACCTTTGCTGATACCATCTGTTTGTTTCTGCTGAGTCAGTGTACCAGCTTATAAAATTTATGTATACAGAAACTCATGTAACCAAAGGCATTGTTCTCTTCTAATTTAATTCAGTGGCAGATCTCTCAACGATTTGATTAGTTGGTTGAACTGCATAAAACAACATCTTCCACTTTTTGTAAAAGAAATTTTTGCAACCCTTTTCTTTTTCTGCTTGGTTTGGCACCTAGCATCTATCTAAGGAAAGATGGCACATTCACACAGCAATATGCAATAGGAGTTGATTGTCTATGTCCAGCAGGATATTTTTTTCCCAAGGATTATGAGTAGATATAACATCTAGTCAGCTTTTGTATAGGTAGACTGCAAGTCTTTGAGGGGAGAATGTTTGTCATAAGCATGTGAAAGGCCTTTCTAGCTGTATTATAGTATCATATTTTAAACAGTGAATCATAAAATCCATGGCTAAAAGGACCTACAGTAACGATTTTAGTCTACCGCTTGTTAGATTTCTGGAAGTTTACAGTTGGTCTCCAGAAAATGACCCACACATATATAAATACATAGAAGAACAGGGAAGTTGACTTAAAGTTCAGATTGTAGGACTGAAAGAAGTATTTTCTCCTTCTGTTTTTCTGACCTATAAGTTGCATTATAAAAAATATTACAGAATGAATTTCATCCACTACCTAAAAATGCAGAAGCGTGCATTAGGTGAAATTCTTATTCCATAGCTGGTTTTGTAGGGCACAAGAAAAACTGATGGGATGTGCTTTGTGCACTTAGAGATCACTGTTGCAAAACAGCTGCTCACTTTTGGTGATTATTTGACCCTGGGTTGACAAAGGCTCCTTGGATAGCCATGTGTTTATGTCCTCCTGTCTTAAATACAGCCACAATAATCCTTAGAAGAATATAATCTTACAGTTTCTAGTTAAATCTACCATGCAGTGAGAAATTTGGAGTTTGTTAAATTAAATTCCATTTTCAGTCCACTGTACCAGTTCATTCCAGAGTGGGCGGTCAGATGACCTTAGGAAGCTAAAGAAAAATTGCTACAACAACTGCTAATTTATTGTAGGGACATCACATTATGTGATTGAGAGGATATTAACTGTAACTAGTGAAAGATATATTTTGCACCATAACATTGCCTTAGACTCATAGGTACCTTTGATGGTATTGACTTTAACATGAGAGGAAGTCAGGAATGTGTCCTGTGAGATCTCAAATCGTAATACAGTTGGCTCAGCAGCTCAGAACATAACTATCTTTTTCTTCTCTTTTTAAGTCTTGGATGTTGAATATCAATTTTCAGGAAGGTGTTTTCAAAAATCTTTCCTACTGCGGTCATTCTTAGAGCTTCGCAGCGTTTGATGTTGCATCCCTGGCAGCACGACTAAGCTCTTTGTGGAGAACTCCACGATGTTTACTGTGCTGATCCTAAATGTAAACTTGTTTGAAAACAAGGTGGTTTAATTTGCAGTCAGATCATTGTGATCTTTATCACTGTACTTGATGTATTACAGACTGCTTAATTCTCTTTTCTTAAGGAAATATTGTGTGAAATTATTAAGAACCTTCTGCGTTTTGAGCATTGTGGCAGGAACTGAAAATTGTGAGAAGAAAGATGAAAATCAAAGAAATGCTTTTTCTTGTTGGTGTGGACCTCCAGCTTGGGATAGCTAAGACAAATGGTTTTGAAACATACTGCCTTTCCTCTTCTTACTTGTGTTCCTCAATAACATTTTGACAGTCCAACAAAATAATTTATTTTGACCATCCTAATGTAGGGCTGGTGGAAATGAAGAAAGAAAAATGAAGTAGAAAAGGATCCTCATAGCAAATTAAAGTCAGTATGTGGACTTAGAGGTCCAACTTTGAGGGGAATCTCCAGAGGAAGGAAATGAAGGACAGTATGAACAGTACTGTTCCTAGCCTGGATCAGCTAGACCTAGGCTTGTGGCTCTGATAAGTCATTTCAGCTCCTACAATCTTCTGCTGCTTATTTGAAGACGATGTTCAGGAACTTAGTATTTTATGCAGTGATGAAGGCTAAATAATCAATTAATTCTGATGTACTGGGAGGCAAGATTGGAGGATATGTGTATATGATTCAGATTACAGAGCCTATTCGTGGGAGGTCCCGAATGCCCAATTTCGATTGCCCCTGCAGCATTTGCACTAAGTTGTTATTATTAGGGTACAGTTTTTAATTTATGTATCATATGCTATTTTTTTATTTAGCGTCCCTGTCTATTTTGGTGCATGGGATGGTTGTTTATAGGAACTTTGGCTCATTTTCTGCAGAAACTGGAACAAATCAGAGACTGCAAAAAGAGAAAGGATGCTTTTGTGATTGAGTCAAGAGAAAGACACTCCGGCAAACCCAGTTTTGTCCCTGTTTCTGTCACAGGCTTTCTGTGTGATGCTGAGCAACTCAATTAAAACATTTGGCAGATGGCCACTAACTGCATATAATTCATTTTCAGGGTGCTCCGCTTGAGGTATGTGGGCTCTTACTTGCAGCAGTTGTTATTCTCCTTACAGCCACTGAAATCAATGAAAGTAGTGGCTGCTCAGCATGTTCGTTAGCGTAGCGGAGGAATGTGCACGTGGGGAAAGTGGAAGTTCCTGAATGCGAGTGCCATCTTTCTCGCTGATTCTCTCAGTGCTGGATTACCAAAGGTTATTTTATGCTGTATGTGAAATATTATGTATAGGTTATAGATTAGGAAAAGAATATTCTTGTTTCAGTTGGAGTCTGTGAAGTTTAGCATGTATGTCTTACAAAAGAGTGTGAGAAGCCAGTTATTTCTATATTTCTTGTCTGATAAACTGTGAACAAGGTGTAATCTGCTAGCTGGATGATGCATACAAAATTACTGAATAACTGCCCCATTTCCCGCATACAGCCTATCCAGAGCACGGGCTAAACCATAGCAACTTCAGAAAAAAATACCGTGTGATCACATAATTAAAAAAATTCTTACATAATGTAACATGTAAAAGGAGGCAGAATTGAGATTACATCAGAAGCCATCTTCTGATATTTCTCAATTTCAAAATGCTTTCGTTTGACAACCTGAATATTGTTCTGAGTAATGTAATATATGGTATGGGAAATTAAAGTATGGCTGCACAGCTATAAATACAATTCACAGGCTAAAAACTACTCCTATTAACATTGCAACTGAAAGATATAAATCAGTTCATAAATATGAAATTACTTGCATGCTTGGGTTTTTGCAGAATCGAGGTCTAATTAGTGAAAGGCATGATCTTGTGAAATACAGGGGTGGGAGTTGTAGTTGCACCTTCTAGGACCGGGCCCTACCTTGAAATGATTATAACTATATGTCTATTTATAGCTGAGGAGAAATTTAAAAGAAATATTTGTTTTATTTGTATAGCATTTTCATTGGTTTACCCTAAAGATATATGCTAGATGATAATAAAGTAATAAAAGATTGTTTTCACAGCTGTTTGTCTTTGATTACATATTTCTTTGAAGTATTGCAATAAGACAGACTTTGAACCTGGAAAGAGATCAAATAATGAATTGTTCTGCTTTGTGAAGCTTAAGAAGGGATTTTATTGTTGAAACATATAGTGCAACATAGTTTTTTTTTTTTTTTTCTTCTAACAGTTAAATAATGGTTGAAAGTACTATGAGATCATTACAGATGGACTAGATTAAAGAGCTTGGGGCCAAACATTAAGAACTGTGTTAGTACTAACTAAAATAATTTCTTAAGTTCTGTCATTACCAATTTATTTTTGTTAGTTTTCTTTTTGATTCAAAATAGAATTTCAAAGAAAGTGTTTTAAATCTTTTAATTATCCATTTACGTAAAGCTAAGGATGACAGGAAACTTAACAAATGTATGAATCCTGTGGGATTCTGTTTGTAATATGGATCATTCGGCCACACTTTGTGTCCTGGATAATATATTTAGTGTTAAATTGGAATAAAAGTTGTAGGGCTGTGAATAAACTTTGTAGGGTTTACTAAAACTAAAAGGATTATAGCACTTAAAATGTGACTGAGGAGGTTCAAGTAAAATATTCAATACAAAATTTGAAAGGTTTTTGTATTGCTTTTTGCTCAGAGCAATATTATATATGACATTAACTTCACCACCTCCCCCCCTTGAAATTCATCTTGAAAGCAAGTAAGTGACAAGTACCTAAGTGACAGAGAAAGATACTTAGTTTATTTTTTTCAAGGCTAGTGAACAATAAAATATCAAATAATGCAGGTCAGCATTTCACATGATTTATTTGAGTTCTGTCTGGTCAGGTTGGAAGAATATTTCTCTCTCAAGAAGTACCTGAAAGTTTATGAACACGTATCTTGGATATACAAAAATGTTGAGGTGTATATTTTTAAAATCCCTGAAATGTTTGTACTCTCTGTATCTGTCGACTGAAATTAGTTGTTGTGTTATTTAGAACAAACTTTTGCCTCTGTGGAAGAGAGAAACCTTTCAAATGATAATTTCAATAGAAACATTAGACAAAGGAATATTGTAACTTTAGAGATTTTTATGATGAAGGTGTGTTTAAGAGATGTCACTTTGATATTTTTACATTATGTCCTACATTTGTCAGCTAAAACCAGGATATTGCCTCAATGAGAAAAAGCATGTTCTGCACTTGTCAAAAGGCAGTAAGTAATGATTAAAATAGCAGTGTGAAACGCTGGGAGATTAAAGTGATGCTAATGATAAGTGAGAGAAGAAAAGGGCAAGCTATATTTTAATCCCTGAGAGAATGGTTAATGACTTCTATTGCCTGAGATTAAACTAAACCTGTCTCATCAGCTTTTTCTGCCTGGTGAAAAAAAGCTCTCTGCACTTTAATTTATTAAAGTCTTTTAAGGAAGCACATTGATCCACAGAGGTTAAACTTTAAAAAATTGTGCAAAATACACACTAAAAATGCTTTAACAAAAGTGTGACTTTGTTGCTTTAGGCAAGCTCACAGTTTTATAAAGAATTCATTGTCTGTGGCTTGGTGAATTTAATTAAGGAATATTAATTACTTAAACTGGGAGGTTTGTTCCCTTTTAAACCAGAACATTTTTGCAGTACTGGTACAGGAAAGGTAGCGAGTATGTTTTAGAAGATATCAGCAGAAAGGGACAGACTCAGTTACGGTTAAAATTACTGTATGATCTGTTATGATAGTGATATCGAAAAGCCATTTTAAAAATGCTTTTCAAAATATATGTACTTCTTGGTATAATGTAATGAGTACATTTGTTTATACTGAGTTACTGTTAATCCATTTCTTTTAATAATACTTACGACTGCAGGACAGTCTTATAAAATCATCTTTATACTGAGAAGTTGCCCAGTTCAGCATTGCCTTTGCAAGAAGCATGTGAAGTCTTTCTTCACATTAGAGAGGGATGGCAGGAGAATTGTTAATTAGACTATTTTTTAAATACATGTGATAAAATTGTCAAGTCTGAGTTCTTAGGACAAACTGCAACATTGCAGCATGCTTGGGAAAACGACATTTTCCTCCCAGGCAGCTTTGCGAGCTTTTGTCACTTTTAGCCTCCATCCTTTCATTACACTTATTTCACATAGCGTGTGTATCCTCAGCCTACAGGACAGACAATAGGTTTAGAAACAGAAAACGGAAAATATTCAAGCAAATATGCATGGCTTGCCTAAGCCTTATTCAAGTTCCAACTCCATTTGCTTTTTGATCCCCCCTCACCCCCCCATAGGTAAGAAGACTGGAAGTAAACAGTGTGCTTTTGTCCTCTTTCGCAAGTTCTGTACCCACAGTGCCTTTCTGGCTCCGTACTAGCAAACGGCAACGTGCATCCCGGCTCAGGGAATAAATCCTGTGCTGGTGGATACCAACAGCTCTGCTCTATATCCTTTCCCTCCTGCCTCGTGGAAAGCATTTTCCCTTTTGAAATCTCCGAACCTCTGTAAATACGGAGCCCATTTAGTTACTATCTTACGTGATGGTTGTAATCCAGGTTATTTTTTAAGGCTGTTTTTTAAGTATAACTTGTTTGGTAAGTGAGTTTAAACTTGATTCATGCTTTGATGTTAATGAAACACCAATTTATCGGAAGGCCCTGCAGCCCTAATGAGCAGTTTCTTTAAAAAGAACATTTAATCAAGGTTTATTTTTAACTTGTTTAAACAGATCTAATAGTTTGTGCTGATTTCATTTCAGTATAATAATTGCTAGCAATCCTATTAGTAAGTCGTGGTACATGGAAGTTAACACAAATTCCATTCTAATGAGTGTAGTGTAACAGCAAAACCCTTGTAGTCAAGGAAAGGTTCACGTTCGAGAGGAGTGACAGAGGCACTCGGACGTTCTGCTGACAGCAGATTATTTTTGTTTTTATACAAATGTCAGGCATGGCTTGCTAGTATTTAAGTGGGTTTTGTTGTCTTTGAGAGGTGAAGCATTTTCATATTAACTTTTTAAGGTGAAAGGAGCCACTTATTTCCTGATGTTAGGAACAGTACTTAATCTGCTAGCGTAACTTGTATTTGTCTTTATACTTTACCTGTACGTGAGGATTTAGCTGTAATATGCTATTTTATGAGGATAAAGTTCCACAATCTAAAAATGCAACTTGTGGCATTTATTTTAATGAATATAAAATCTTGGAGGCAATTTAGTGTGAAAAGCAAATGAAGTTTCAGTGCTCAATTTATAGTTAAGAAAAATCTCTAAAAGAGCAGGTGAAGCTGAAAAATGCGTGATCATCTGAAATACTATTTTTTACGATTAGCTTACAGCTGCATCTGTACATACTGGAGATTGCGTAGTCACATTGTCATTATGATTAAAGTCTTAAATCTAAATTCTGGTTTGTTGGCAAAAAATCGAGAATAATAATAATTATTCCTTAATTGGAAAATATAAATATCCCGTCAGTATTGTCAGTCTTAAATACAGTGTTCAGGTGTTACTAGTTGAATTTGGTTATTAGCTTTTAAACTTTTTATTACTTAGTCTGACACCATGACATTTAAGATATGAGGAGGTTTGGAGATAAAGAATACGGAGTGATTTAGGATTTTAGAGCCATACTAAAAAGCGTTCTGATGCACTGAAGGGCATCTGTAAGTTACACATTGTTTATAGGTTTCTGGGTTTCTGATTAGAATCCAGGAGCCCCGTGTTTTACAAGCTTTGGAGCTGGGATGGAAGAAAATAGCTTGAGTGAACATTGGTAATTAGATTTCAGTTGCGCAAGGAGGAGTCTTGGAAGTCTTTACAAATTCAGGGGTCCACCCAAACAGGCAGCTTGCAGGGTCAGTACTTGAGCCCATCATTAGGTGGAATAACTCCTCCTTATTTGCATCAGCATCTTACTGGGAAATTATTCAGAGGGATTCTTCTGCCTCTGGGGGCAGAGAAGGAGGAACATCTGTGTTCGTGTCTCAGCTCTAGCTTGCTCTTGTGACACTAGTTTCCTCATTCCGAAAGATGTCAGAGAATAATAGTAAAGATCTACTTTTTTGTATACTTCCTCCTTTTTCTTCCTTTGCTTCTCTGGTTATAGAATAAGTAACCTGATTTGGTCATAGTACTTCTGTGTGTGACTTCAATTATACACTGTCCCTATTGTTTAGAAAATGTTTGTAACTACTATAATAAAAAATAATGCAATTGCTTTGTGACGATATGGGTGACATGGGACAGATCGTCTGACGCTGACGCATAAAGACTTTTTCTCTTCCCTTGTCCTGGATATCTTCAGGATACGATTTTCCTCTGCCCAACAGACGCCACTTATGAGACCCATGTTTGTGCTGGGGAAAGGATGCAGTCCTGGGTTTTTTTTGCGGAAGAATAGGTGTGATATTTACACATCTTCCCAATGTTGTCTCCTTGCTAGAAGAAAACCTGTGGATGTACGATATGTTTCAAGAGTTACCTCAACTGGCGTATCTGTGCAAGTCACGGGGAGCCGATGCTTGGGTCTTCCCTGTAGAGTCCCTTCATGGGCTCGCCCTGGCTCGGTCCTTCGTCTCGCTCTCCCAGGCCTGGCACCCTGTTGCTCCCAGAGAAAAGACAGGGCGGACTGTCTTGGTGAGATGTTGCAGGGCAATCTTGATGTGAGAAGTGTTGCCGAGTCCTCCTCCCACAGCTCTTCTCAGGAAGCAGGAGGCCTGGCTACGATCATGGGGAGGTTCTGGTGCTCAGGGGTCTCGGGTGCTCGGTATGATAAGCAACAATTGTCTGTTGTGTTGAACCCGTGAGTAAAAGCAGGACACCTCCACAGTTAAACTTCATGATGGAGTTTTAAAAAGGAAGGAATATTTTGGAACACATATTCTTTTTGGGGTTTTGTTTTGGTGACCTGTTATGAAAAAAAAGTAGCATGAATGATTGTGGGAGTCAAAGCACACCATTAGCTCGAGGACTGCTGCGTTAAGCTTATTATTTGCTTATTGATTTTTGAATGTGAATAATATTGCATACCTTGAAATACTTTTAAAGATACATGTTTTTACAAAAAAAAAAAAAAAATTCTCAATGCTGTCATGCAAAAATAAGGTGAAAACCAATCCCATCTGGTTTTGGTCCTTAGTTTCTGACAAAGGGAATGCCAGCTCACATCTAAATATTCTTTTCTAATGGAAGTTTGGAGACTTCTTTAGAGAGGAGGGAAATAAATTAGGACTCATCTGTTCATTGACAAATGTATGCTCCGATGAATCACGTCATCTGACTTAAGTCCTTTTTTCTGCCTTACTAAAAACAAACTCATGCCATTTGTACTTAATGCTGATACACTCTGCACCCTGAATACTAAGTTGGAATGTATTTACAAATGTGAAAGAACCTGTGGTCCTTTCATGCATCAGGTTGTCATAGAAACTAATTAACTTTCATTTCTGTGTCAGGGCAAAGTAGTGTGATGCAGATGTAAATTGTAGTTCAGAAATCACCGCGGTGAAACTGTAGAGAAAAAGAAAACATCAGAATCTTCAGAATTCCTGCAGGACATCGGGAATGCAAAATATGTGATGGGAAGTTACAGTGTTAAATGCCTCATTTCACCAGGTCTTTTTGCATAATCTGCCGCTTCAGAAGTGCTTGGAATGTTACTAAACTGACAAAGCAGTATGGTTTATGTATATTACGTTTGTGTATGTATGTGGAAATGGATGTGTCCAGGGAGCATGTATGGAGTAGTGAAATTCTGATCAGAAATGGTGTCTAAAATACAGAGTGGCAATTACAGACTAGGGACTGCTAGAGAAACTTTAAAAACTTGTAGTATAACCTTTGCTTTCTCAAATGAATTAAGCTGATTTCTCTCCAGTTAGTTTCCCTCTCTACGAGTTATTATAATTTTACGTGAAATGTGAATACATTAATATTTTAACTGTGAGAGGTATACTTTGACTGGCTTAAGTGGTAAAGGAATGTGATTACAAGATGATTTATTGGAAGTCATTAAAAATGATTTATTAAGAGAAAAATGTTGTGTTACTAAAGCTTTTTTTTCCTCCGCTGAAGATGGGGTTATGCTGTCACGTTGTCTTCTTCGGAAGAGGCAAGCAGCCTGCAAAAACTCAGGAAAGCATTTTGCTTTGTGGGTTACCGGCAGGAATAGATTGTAAAGAGAGCGGCCAGCTTGCTTTTACAACGGAGACGTAGCGAGCCTTGTCCTCCGTCGCAGATTCGCTCTGAATAGGTCCCAGTCTTATGGGGAAGACTAGCCATCTAGCCCGACCAGCAGGGCTGGGCAGCAGCTTCACGCCCATGTCCCAGAGCGGTGGCCAGCCTGCGCCACTCTCCTCCCTGTGCTGTTCTCTCAGTTCTACGTGCTACCGCTGTTTGTGGGGCTGGGCTGTGAATCAGAGTAGTAATTGATCCAGATTAAAATATCTTTCCCCTCCCCGCCCCCTTCCCTCTCCTTCTTCTCCCCTCCCAACCCCCAGCCCCAATTCTGAGGAGGGCCCTAGAAAGAATGAGTTGGAGGGAAGGGACGGGCCTTTGATGCTTCTAAAAGCCATGGCTGTCTTTAGATAACATTTCTTAGACGGGGAATGGAAGAAAAGAAACACAAATCTGTAGCAGAGTGGGTGCGCAATTTATACTTTAATGAATAGAAGAGTTCTTGCTCTTGCATGTTCTCCCAACTCAGAGTGCGAACTTAAAACAGAGTTGATAATATTGCACTTAGAAGGAAAAAAAGCATAGAGGAAGAGGTGCAATTATGCAATTTTCCTATAGTCGATTCCTTCGCACAGGAAGAAAGGGGAAAATATTTTTATAAATGAGAATCATGGCAAAGCTAAAGACAGTCATAGAACTTGATTATTTTTCAATGAAGGTAAAAAATGTGTGCAAATGGAAAGTATATGAATACCGCACCCCAACAAAGAAAGAAAGAAAGGAAAAAAAAAGTTGGGGGACTGATGCTGTATTATCTCTTTCCTCCTCACTTTATTTGTTAAGTGGGATTTTTTTGTTTCTCCTTCTGGCTACTCTGCAGTTTCTTGTTCTTATGAATAGCTTCGTTTCATTGTTTTGAAGTCAATGTACATTTCTTTTGAAATATGATGTAAAATGAGCTAGAGGAGAAACAATTTATCTGTAAAGGATGTATTTCCCCTATCTTCTTTTATTGTATGTGTGTGTGTATATATATATATATATGTTTCTATATTCAGGAAAGTCATTGGCAACTCTCCAGTTGACTTCAGCAGGACAGGACCTGGCAATATAATTAGGCATATATTATTAAATGGAGGAGGCGATGTGTCACAAAAGAGTAATATGTCGTTTGCTGTAGATGTTGTAGAAGAAGGGTAATATGGAAAGAGATTTAAAGGAACAGGAGGCTAGATCTGTTGAAATTTTATCAGCCTAACAATCAAGTAATGGCTAATGGCAGACACTGCTTCCAATCAAAGTCTTGTTAAACTCGCTCTGTTGTTCCATAAATGAAATGGCACATACTCTTGTACCAGCAGCCCCCAACTTCTTTGTCTATGTATATGGGTACAAAAATAGCTTAACTCTTGTGCCACGTACTAAGCGATTCCTGAAGCCAGGCTGCTATTTGCACCTAATGTATTCCGTAGGAAAACTTAACCCTCAAGTTTTTTTGGGGGGAGCTTAGGTTCAAGATCTGCAGCTGAAACATCTGAACCACCTGAGACTGCAGCTCCAGAATTTAGACTTGCTTAAATATTCAAGAGGAGAAGACCAAATTGAGTTTGTTACCATAACGAAGCTTCAGGCACGTCCAGTAAAGGACCACTGTAGCTTTGGACAAACAGATGCTCTTCCATGAATCTGTTCTGTGTGGAAGGAGCATCTGTGGTGGCACTGGTGGTGATGGGGGGCTTACAAAGCCGTCAGACTCAGCAAAAACTGAGAGGGAAGGAAGAATATATTTTATCTGTAAAGAAATCTGCATAACAGGGTAGCATGGCAATTGGGAGGTGAGGGCAGCAGTCTTCAATGTCTCTGTCACAGCAATACTGCTTGCCATAAAATCTAACCAGGCAAGGCATTGGTTACATCTCAGAGAATATAAAAGCTGCATGGTCTCATACTGCATCTTTTTTTTTTTTTTGTTATTCTTCAGCAAACTAAGGGGCTCTTCAGTAACCTTTGTTCTCCTTCCTGCTATCCACAGCAAATTAGATAGTTACGGGCTGACTGGATAACTCCAAGGCATCCGCAGGAAATTCCCATTACTATCAAACGAAAGATTAATAAAAAAAAGTCCTTTGTAAGAACGGTCGTGAGTGAATACGGTTTGATAGTGGGCACAAGCACTCGGTGGTATGTTGAATCTTCCCATAAGGCCATTTTACATAATTTATTAACAAGATCATTTTACTTTCTGATTTAAAAGATTTGTAACTATAAGCTCCTGTGTTTTCCCTGAACAAGTCACACAATGCACACAGTAGGCAAAGTGTTAAAGGGCTAGGAAAATATTATTTCATCACTCCTGTTCCATTAGAATTCACTTGGGTGGCTGAGAAAATGGTTTATGGATTAGAGAGAGAAGAACAAGCTAAAACATTTCATACCTTCATCTCTGATAAATTCCCCAAACTCATTCTTCGCATCTGAGCCATAAATAACAACCATGCTTTTTGCTAAAAAGAGCTTTTTTCCTGTACCAGGTCTTTTGTCTTGGAGATGAATGCTATAATAAATTTGAAGTCTTAGGGGGGGCATTGTTTGAACTATAACATTATGGTTTACAACTGTTGCTTCTATTATGAGGAGGATAAAAAGCGACTATGAAGCTTGATCTCTGTCATAGAAACAGATTAATATTTCAGCCTTCAGCTTGGGTCAAGTGTATGATTTTTCCCAAAAGCACCTTAGCAATTAATTATTATTCTGTTTGCATTTAAAATCTTACCCCTTTAACCACCTTTCAACCGTATCCAAATGTTATGCTTACTTTAATTCTACATAGAATGATTTTTTTAAGTTTAAAAGTTATGCTATAGATCAACACAGGTAGGAAAGTTTTAGGGGAAAACATTTTTAGAAAACAAAGATTCATTAAAAGACTTTTTTTTTTTGAGGTACTCTTTCCTTATAGTTGGACAATATTTGTTTAAAAATTGACACTCAATAATTTCAGTTTTATTTCTCAGAAGATAAATGCAAACAGCTCGAATGTTTGCGTTAATAAGCAAATGAAGCATGCTTGTAACTATGAATTAGAATCATGGAAATTACTGTACACATAAGCTCTAGCTTTCAGAGATTTTGGTCAAAATAAAGATCCTTAGGAAGAAAATACTGTGCCTTGTCTTTTAGTTTCTACTGCACTTCCCCTGCACAAGCTGAAATGCTTGAATTTTCAGCTTTGATTAACTCGGGTTTGGTACACCTAGGAAAATTGAGATCAGGGTGAAGGTCCTGCTTGACTACCTTGCTCACCTACTGGCAAAAAGTCAGCTGTGTTGTAGTAGTGCAAATCTTCTGATTAAATACACCAAGAAACGGTGAAGAAACGGCTCCTCTGAGCAGCAGTAGGCTTTCTGTGCCTGTTTGGTCTTGGTTATTCCTGACACCAATGAGTTTCATTTTTTTGGCTATCAGATCCACGTTCATTCATCACCTTGTCTGGATCTAGCCCTGAGGGTGTGAGCTTGCAATGTACTGGTTATCTCTTGTGGGAGAAGTAGGCTTAGTTTTGATGAAACTGGGGGAGTTGGACCATCCTGAGACGCTCCACTCAGAAGTTCTCGGGTCAGTGCCGAGGAGGTTCAGGTTTTAACGAGAGGCTGAAGACATACAGACTGGATGAGTATGTGGAGAGATGGAGAATGCTACTTACCTAAACGTAGTATTTTATGTCAAGTATTTTTCAGAAGTGTAATCAATTTTAATTGCAGCTTCTAAGACATCAAACCTCATCTCTTTTCCACCTACTTAATTGTATTGATTACGTGCAGCTCTAGCATCACTTGCCCAACCAAGTGATTCAAGCACTCATCCTTACAATACCTGGCTGTAGATCTAAGGACTTTCTTACCATTTGACTGTATGGAGACCCATGTCTTTATCTTCAAGTCACTTCCCGTGTGTCTCAAAATGGTTTACTTCAAAATTTATTTGTGTGCAAACATAAAATCGGTTATCAACAAGTAAGGAAAGAATACCTTTGACATAACCAAACCTAGTATTAATATTATTTAAAGACACATAATTATAGCTAAGAGCAGAAGAAGGGGAATAATGTGTGAAAAGTTGCATTGATTACATATTTTAAGAAGTAATTATTAGCTGTAGAATGAAACATTTTGCATTGCTTGGTGAGATGTTTACACTCATATTGTTTCGTGTATCAAAATGTTCAAAAGCAATGCAATAACCAGTCCAATTTATGTTTAAGAAAGGACATTAAGAGAAAATGAAACAAAACTGTTTTTTTCCAAACACTTTGAAAGGAATTTAAAAATCGGTGAAATTGTATTCAGAAATTAATGGTTATTTTTAATTTATTTTTTCTCAATACTTTATATTCTGTTTTGTTTCTTCATGTGCATGTTTGTTGGTAAATAATTTTGTATGTTAAGTTAGTCAAAATACATACATATATATATGGAGTATGGCAATGGAAATTATTGTTGTGGAAAAGATAATCCCTGTTGCTTGTTCTGTGTAGGTTTTAAAATTTATTTGATTTTTAAAAAAATCACAATAATTTGGAGAAGACTAGCCAAATTTAAAATAAAGGCCTAGGCTGAAGTTGATATGCTGTCCAACTACATGGAGTTTGTAGTTACAAGGTGAGGTTTTACCCCTCACTGTCCCCACAGTCCAGGCTGGAACAGGGTGGATCCGTATCTTTTGCAGCTATGTTTCTGAACAGTTTTTGCTTTTACATGGGGAGAGACTTCCATTGCTCTATTTATTGCTCTATGAAACTAAAATAAATGTAAAATGAGATCTGATTTGTTTTGTAATCTTCTTTACTAAATCTGTTCTCCTTTTTAGACTCTCAATACGTCCCATATGATAATTTATTTATTCTTTTTCAAACGGAAATAGCTTTTTAGGTTTACTAGGGAAGAACATTTGCTGATTTAAGAAATATGCTTTCTGTATTCAAGAAGTCAAACTGCGAAGTCTTAATCTTTATCTAATGCATTTTATGAAAGAACAAATATCTTTGTAAATATCTTGCTGTATAATTTTAAGTCAAACAATTTTGTTAATTTGAACAAATTTTAAAAGTCTTTTATTTATGTCAAAGTACATAATATAAACCCAGATTTTGAATCATACCTTAACTTGAAGTTCATTAAAGGAGTTACCTGGAAATGAAGGAGCTATATTCTAGTTTTTGGTTTTGTTATAGGTCATAATTCCTTTTTATCTTAGCATAGCCTTTTCAATCAGCAAGAGGAAAAGGAGAGCAGGAACTCTTGGCTTTCTCATTATCCCATATTTTTGGAGCAAATATTACCTTCAGTTGACAAACTGTAATGCTTTTCTCTAGTGAAAATTCTTTTATCTGAAAGATCAGCATTTATTTAAAACCATGTGTCAGGAGTCAAAAACCAAAAAAAAAACATTAAAAATGCCCTTTTACCTAGACTTGACCTAATGGTTGCTATTATGTTTGAATATTCATATTTAAGATAAGGAAATTATGTTTAGTACTTTAAAGCAGTCAAGATTTATTTCACCATTGATTAGCAAGAGTTGAGGGAACTGTGCTTGGAGTAAAATCAGACTCTTCGTGTAAATCTTGCAATTTACAGATGTGAAATAGTGAACTGGCTTTGTTTATTTTTTTTCTTTTCCATTGGAAAAGCTGTATATTTCTGCATCATAGTTGAGTACCAAAATGGAAGTCGAAAGTGAAAAATAATTTCGAAGGGGTAAAAACATATACAGAATAACTGAAGAAATAAAGACAACGCAATCTTTGGGGGAATACTTGTGGTAAATGACTTCTTTCCTTTAATTCCTCTAGTGCATCCTTACTGATTGACATCTGAATGGCAGTAATTTGGGGTAATGGGTAGCTACTAATTGAGGGTGAGCTTCACTACTTTGCAGAAGAACATTCTCAAGACCTTCCAGTATAACACTCAAATCCTGTATTAAGTGCATAAATTGGTATAGGATTTTACGTTAGCCTTCTCTGTACGGGTTAATTTTATCAGGTCCGCTTATGACAGGCGCTAAAGTGTGCTTGAAAGATGTCTGTATACATATGGTAATTTCTTACTTGTGGCTCTCTTTTCTGTATTTGTGCAGTGTGGTATCTACCAGCATTATGGCCAAAGATACGTTTTTGTTGTGCAATTCTGTCAGTGTTTCTGTGACTATTTCATTCTAAGAGTTTTAGATGGATATTGTTTCCTTATCCGTAGAATTCTAAGAGTTTTAGATGGATATTGTTTCCTTATCCGTAGAATTGCATGGTTGTGACCAGTTATGTCTATGATTGCATAGATAACTGGGTTACATAGGTGTACTAGAACATTATTGGGAGATAATATGCTTTTTTCAACACAGTTCTCAAGCAGTTGACTTACTAAAACTTATATACTTAGAATTTACCTCCTTGAAATGGAATCTCTGGAATACTGTAATTGGGGTTTATTTTTGGGTTTTTTTGGTACCAGTTGATTGTAGGTGATGATGTATGAAGCAGAAATCAGCTAGTTTGATGCCTAGTGTTTTGCTGAGTTTGCAGGACAACTGCACAGAGCCCAAAATAGTGCCTTGTAGGGGTATTTTTAGCATTAAACCCTGGGTTAGTGTTGGGACATGTGGATGACATGGGAATGTGAGCAGGACCTAAGGAGACTGCTCGTTGAATATTTACCCTGGGGGTGGTGGTGTTAAATTTTACATGCTGACCTAGGATTCTCTGCTCTGAGATCTCAGTATTTCTTGTATTTCTCAAAGAGGCACTGGGTATCTCCTCTGTGAACAGCTGATAGAAGAAAAGCCCATTTCATTTGTGTCAGAAAGAGAGGGAATGACAAAGAACATTCCCCCCCC